>JAOTOL010000996.1:0-202143 GCA_034440575.1 Imbricaverruca yamaguchii
GCTCACTATCACCCTGCCAGCCTGGTCTGTCCTACACAGCCTGCTCACTATCACCCTGCCAGCCTGGTCTGTCCTCACAGCCTGTCACTATCCTCCACAGCCTGCTCACCATCACCCTGCCAGCCTGGTCCGTCCTACACAGCCTGCTCACCATCACCCTGCCAGCCTGGCCTGTCCCTACAGCCCGCTCACCATCACCCTGCCAGCCTGGTCTGTCCTACACAGCCCGCTTCACCATCTGCCAGCTTGGTCTGTCCTACACAGCCTGCTCACTATCACCCTGCCAGCCTGGTCTGTCCTACACAGCCCTGCTCACCATCACCCTGCCAGCCTGGTCCGTCCTACACAGCCCGCTCACCATCACCCTGCCAGCTCTGGTCTGTCCTACAGCCTGCTCACCATCACCCTGCCAGCCTGGTCTGTCCTACACAGCCTGCTCACCATCACCCTGCCAGCCTGCTCACCATCACCCTGCCAGCCTGGTCTGTCCTACACAGCCTGCTCACCATCACCCTGCCAGCCTGGTCTGTCCTACACAGCCTGCTCACCATCACCCTGCCAGCTTCCACAGCCCCCTCACCATCACCCTGCCAGCCTGGTCCGTCCTACACAGTCTGCTCACCATCACCCTGCCAGCTATCACTCACCCTGCCAGCCTGGTCTGTCCTACACAGCCTGCTCACCATCACCCTGCCAGCCTGGTCTGTCCTACACAGCCTGCTCACCATCACCCTGCCAGCCTGGTCCGTCTCACACAGCCTGCTCACCATCACCCTGCCAGCCTGGTCTGTCCTACACAGCCCTCACCATCACCCTGCCAGCCTGGTCCGTCCTACAGCCTGCTCACCATCACCCTGCCAGCCTGGTCCGTCCTACACAGCCCGCTCACCATCACCCTGCCAGCCTGGTCCGTCCTACACAGCCCGCTCACCATCACCCTGCCAGCCTGCTCACTATCACCCTGCCAGCCTGGTCCGTCCTACACAGCCTGCTCACCATCACCCTGCCAGCCTGGTCTGTCCTACACAGCCTGCTCACCATCACCCTGCCAGCCTGGTCTGTCCTACACAGCCTGCTCACTATCACCCTGCCAGCCTGGTCTGTCCTACAGCCAGCCCGCTCACCATCACCCTGCCAGCCTGGTCTGTCCTACACAGCCTGCTCACCATCACCCTGCCAGCCTGGTCTGTCCTACACAGCCTGCTCACCATCACCCTGCCAGCCTGGTCTGTCCTACACAGCCTGCTCACTATCACCCTGCCAGCCTGGTCTGTCCTTCACAGCCGCTCACCATCACCCTGCCAGCCTGGTCTGTCCTACACAGCCTGCTCACCATCACCCTGCCAGCCTGGTCTGTCCTACACAGCCCGCTCACCATCACCCTGCCAGCCTGGTCTGTCCTCCACAGCCCTGCTCACCATCACCCTGCCAGCCTGGTCCGTCCTACACAGCCCGCTCACCATCACCCTGCCAGCCTGGTCCGTCCTACACAGCCTGCTCACCATCACCCTGCCAGCCTGGTCCGTCCTACACAGCCCGCTCACCATCACCCTGCCAGCCTGGTCCGTCCTCCACAGCCCGCTCACCATCACCCTGCCAGCCTGGTCCGTCCTACACCGCTCACCATCACCCTGCCAGCCTGGTCTGTCTCTACAGCCCGCTCACACCCTGCCAGCCCATCACCCTGCCAGCCTGGTCCGTCCTACACAGCCGCTCACCATCACCCTGCCAGCCTGGTCCGTCCTACACAGCCTGCTCACCATCACCCTGCCAGCCTGGTCTGTCCTACACAGCCCGCTCACCATCACCCTGCCAGCCTGGTCCGTCCTACACAGCCGCTCACCATCACCCGCCAGCCTGGTCGTCCTCAGCCTGCATCACCCTGCCAGCCTGGTCAGTCCTACACAGCCTGCTTCACCATCACCCTGCCAGCCTGGTCTGTCCTACACAGCCCGCTCACCATCACCCTGCCAGCCTGGTCCGTCCTATCACAGCCTGCTCACCATCACTCCTGCCAGCCTGGTCCGTCCTGCACAGCCCGCTCACCATCACCCTGCCAGCCTGGTCCGTCCTACACAGCCCGCTCACCATCACCCTGCCAGCCTGGTCTGTCTCTACACAGCCTGCTCACCATCACCCTGCCAGCCCGCTCACCATCACCCTGCCAGCCTGGTCCGTCCTACAGCCCTCCTGCCAGCCTGGTCTGTCCTACACAGCCTGCTCACCATCACCCTGCCAGCCTGGTCCGTCCTACACAGCCTGCTCACCATCACCCTGCCAGCCTGGTCCGTCCTACACAGCCCGCTCACCATCACCCTGCCAGCCTGCCGCCTGGTCCTACACAGCCTGCTCACCATCACCCTGCCAGCCTGGTCCGTCCTACACAGCCCGCTCACCATCACCCTGCCAGCTCTGCCAGCCTGGTCCGTCCTCACAGCCTGCCTTCACCATCACCCTGCCAGCCTGGTCCGTCCTACACAGCCTGCTCACCATCACCCTGCCAGCCTGGTCCGTCCTCACAGCCCGCTCACCATCACCCTGCCAGCCTGGTCCGTCCTACACAGCCCGCTCACCATCACCCTGCCAGCCTGGTCCGTCTCACCATCACCTGCCAGCCTGCTCACCATCACCCTGCCAGCCTGGTCTGTCCTACACAGCCCGCTCACCATCACCCTGCCAGCCTGGTCTGTCCTCCACAGCCCGCTCACCATCACCCTGCCAGCCTGGTCCGTCCTACACAGCCTGCTCACCATCACCCTGCCAGCCTGGTCCGTCCTACACAGCCCGCTCACCATCACCCTGCCAGCCTGGTCTGTCGTCCTACACAGCCCGCTCACCATCACCCTGCCAGCCTGGTCCGTCCTCCACAGCCCGCTCACCATCACCCTGCCAGCCTGGTCCGTCCTACACAGCCCGCTCACCATCACCCTGCCAGCCTGGTCCGTCCTACACAGCCCGCTCACCATCACCCTGCCAGCCTGGTCCTGTCCTACACAGCCTGCTCACCATCACCCTGCCAGCGCCGCTCACCATCACCCTGCCAGCCTGGTCTGTCCTACACAGCCCGCTCACCATCACCCTGCCAGCCTGGTCCGTCCTACACAGCCCGCTCACCATCACCCCTGCCAGCCTGGTCCGTCCTACACAGCCCGCTCACCATCACCCTGCCAGCCTGGTCCGTCCTACACAGCCCGCTCACCATCACCCTGCCAGCCTGGTCCGTCCTACACAGCCCGCTCACCATCACCCTGCCAGCCTGGTCCGTCCTACACAGCCCGCTCACCATCACCCTGCCTGGTCCGTCCTACACAGCCCGCTCACCATCACCCTGCCAGCCTGGTCCGTCCTCCACAGCCCGCTCACCATCACCCTGCCAGCCTGGTCCGTCCTACACAGCCCGCTCACCATCACCCTGCCAGCCTGGTCCGTCCTACACAGCCCGCTCACCATCACCCTGCCAGCCTGGTCTGTCCTACACAGCCCTGCTCACCATCACCCTGCCAGCCTGGTCTGTCCTACACAGCCTGCTCACCATCACCCTGCCAGCCTGGTCCGTCCTACACAGCCCGCTCACCATCACCCTGCCAGCCGGCTCACCATCACCCTGCCAGCCTGGTCCGTCCTACACAGCCCGCTCACCATCACCCTGCCAGCCTGGTCTGTCCTACACAGCCCGCTCACCATCACCCTGCCAGCCTGGTCCGTCCTACACAGCCCGCTCTGCCAGCCTGGTCCGTCCTACACAGCCCGCTCACCATCACCCTGCCAGCCTGGTCCGTCCTACACAGCCCGCTCACCATCACCCTGCCAGCCTGGTCCGTCCTATCACCTGCCAGCCTGCTCACCATCACCCTGCCAGCCTGGTCCGTCCTACACAGCCCGCTCACCATCACCCTGCCAGCCTGGTCCGTCCTCCACAGCCTGCCAGCCGCTCACCATCACCCTGCCAGCCTGGTCCGTCCTACACAGCCCGCTCACCATCACCCTGCCAGCCTGGTCCGTCCTACACAGCCCGCTCACCATCACCCTGCCAGCCTGCTACTTCCTGCCAGCCTGGTCCGTACACAGCCCGCTCACCATCACCCCGCCAGCCTGGTCCGTCCTACACAGCCGCTCACCACGCCAGCCTGGTCCGTCCCACCATCACCCCTGCCAGCCTGGTCCGTCCTACACAGCCCGCTCACCATCACCCTGCCAGCCTGGTCCGTCCTACACAGCCCGCTCACCATCACCCTGCCAGCCCGCTCACCATCACCCTGCCAGCCTGGTCCGTCCTACACAGCCCGCTCACCATCACCCTGCCAGCCTGGTCCGTCCTACACAGCCCGCTCACCATCACCCTGCCAGCCGCTCACCATCACCCTGCCAGCCTGGTCCGTCCTACACAGCCCGCTCACCATCACCCTGCCAGCCTGGTCCGTCCTACACAGCCCGCTCACCATCACCCTGCCAGCCTGGTCCGTCCTACACAGCCCGCTCACCATCACTGCCAGCCTGGTCTCCAGCCCGCTCACCATCACCCTGCCAGCCTGGTCCGTCCTCCACAGCCCGCTCACCATCACCCTGCCAGCCTGGTCCGTCCTACACAGCCCGCTCACCATCACCCTGCCAGCCTGGTCGCCTACACATCACCCTGCCAGCCTGGTCCTGTCCTACACAGCCCGCTCACTATCACCCTGCCAGCCTGGTCCGTCCTACACAGCCCTGCTCACCATCACCCCTGCCAGCCTGGTCTGTCCTACACAGCCCGCTCACCATCACCCTGCCAGCCTGGTCTGTCCTACACAGCCCGCTCACCATCACCCTGCCAGCCTGGTCCGTCCTACACAGCCCGCTCACCATCACCCTGCCAGCCTGCTCACCATCACCCTGCCAGCCTGGTCCGTCCTACACAGCCCGCTCACCATCACCCTGCCAGCCTGGTCCGTCCTACACAGCCCGCTCACCATCACCCTGCCAGCCTGGTCTGTCTCCAGCTCACCATCACCCTGCCAGCCTGGTCGTCCGTCACCCTGCCAGCCGCTCACCATCACCCTGCCAGCCTGGTCCGTCCTACACAGCCCGCTCACCATCACCCTGCCAGCCTGGTCCGTCCTACACAGCCCGCTCACCATCACCCTGCCAGCCTGGTCCGTCCTACACAGCCCGCTCACCATCACCCTGCCAGCCTGGTCCGTCCTACACAGCCCGCTCACCATCACCCAGCCTGGCCAGCCAGCCCGCTCACCATCACCCTGCCAGCCTGGTCCGTCCTACACAGCCCGCTCACCATCACCCTGCCAGCCTGGTCCGTCCTACACAGCCCGCTCACCATCACCCTGCCAGCCGCTCACCATCACCCTGCCAGCCTGGTCCGTCCTACACAGCCCGCTCACCATCACCCTGCCAGCCTGGTCCGTCCTACACAGCCCGCTCACCATCACCCTGCCAGCCTGGTCCGTCCTACACAGCCCGCTCACCATCACCCTGCCAGCCTGGTCCGTCCTCCACAGCCCGCTCACCATCACCCTGCCAGCCCGCTCACCATCACCCTGCCAGCCTGGTCCGTCCTCCACAGCCCGCTCACCATCACCCGCCAGCCTGGTCCGTCCTACACAGCCGCTCACAGCCCGCTCACCATCACCCTGCCAGCCCGCTCACCATCACCCTGCCAGCCTGGTCCGTCCTACACAGCCCGCTCACCATCACCCTGCCAGCCTGGTCCGTCCTACACAGCCCGCTCACTCATCACCCTGCCAGCCTGGTCCGTCCTACACAGCCCGCTCACCATCACCCTGCCAGCCTGGCCTGTCCTACACAGCCCGCTCACCATCACCCTGCCAGCCTGGTCCGTCCTCCACAGCCCGCTCACCATCACCCTGCCAGCCTGGTCCGTCAGCGTCACCTCACCTCACCACAGCCCGCTCACCATCACCCTGCCAGCCTGGTCCGTCCTACACAGCCCGCTCACCATCACCCTGCCAGCCTGGTCCGTCCTACACAGCCCGCTCACCATCACCCTGCCAGCCTGGTCCGTCCTACACAGCCCGCTCACCATCACCCCGCCAGCCTGGTCCGTCCTACACAGCCCGCTCACCATCACCCTGCCAGCCTGGTCCGTCCTACACAGCCCGCTCACCATCACCCTGCCAGCCTGGTCCGTCCTACACAGCCGCTCACCATCACCCTGCCAGCCTGGTCCGTCCTACACAGCCCGCTCACCATCACCCTGCCAGCCTGGTCCGTCCTACACAGCCCGCTCACCATCACCCTGCCAGCCTGGTCCGTCCTACACAGCCCGCTCACCATCACCCTGCCAGCCCGGTCCCATCCTGCCACACAGCCCGCTCACCATCACCCTGCCAGCCTGGTCCGTCCTACACAGCCCGCTCACCATCACCCTGCCAGCCTGTCCCGTCCTACACAGCCCGCTCACCATCACCCTGCCAGCCCGGTCCGTCCTCCACAGCCCGCTCACCATCACCCTGCCAGCCTGGTCCGTCCTACACAGCCCGCTCACCATCACCCTGCCAGCCTGGTCCGTCCTCCACAGCCCGCTCACCATCACCCCGCCAGCCTGGTCCGTCCTACACAGCCCGCTCACCATCACCCTGCCAGCCTGGTCCGTCCTACACAGCCCGCTCACCATCACCCTGCCAGCCTGGTCTGTCCTACACAGCCCGCTCACCATCACCCTGCCAGCCTGGTCCGTCCTACACAGCCCGCTCACCATCACCCTGCCAGCCTGGTCCGTCCTACACAGCCCGCTCACCATCACCCTGCCAGCCCGCTCACCATCACCCTGCCAGCCTGGTCCGTCCTACACAGCCCGCTCACCATCACCCTGCCAGCCCGGTCCGTCCTACACAGCCCGCTCACCATCACCCTGCCAGCCTGGTCCGTCCTACACAGCCCGCTCACCATCACCCCGCCAGCCTGGTCCGTCCTACACAGCCCGCTCACCATCACCCTGCCAGCCTGGTCCGTCCTACACAGCCCGCTCACCATCACCCTGCCAGCCTGGCCCGTCCTACACAGCCCGCTCACCATCACCCAGCCCACCATCACTCTGCCAGCCTGGTCCGTCCTACACAGCCCGCTCACCATCACCCTGCCAGCCTGGTCCGTCCTACACAGCCCGCTCACCATCACCCTGCCAGCCTGGTCCGTCCTCCACAGCCCGCTCACCATCACCCTGCCAGCCTGGTCCGTCCTGCACAGCCCGCTCACCATCACCCTGCCAGCCTGGTCCGTCCTCCACAGCCCGCTCACCATCACCCTGCCAGCCCGGTCTGTCTCACAGCCCGCTCACCATCACCTGCCAGCCTGGTCCGTCCTACACAGCCCGCTCACCATCACCCTGCCAGCCTGGTCCGTCCTACACAGCCCGCTCACCATCACCCTGCCAGCCTGGTCCGTCCTACACAGCCCGCTCACCATCACCCTGCCAGCCTGGTCCGTCCTACACAGCCCGCTCACCATCACCCTGCCAGCCTGGTCCGTCCTACACAGCCCGCTCACCATCAGCCTGGCTCCAGCCCGCTCACCATCACCCTGCCAGCCTGGTCCGTCCTACACAGCCCGCTCACCATCACCCTGCCAGCCTGGTCCGTCCTACACAGCCCGCTCACCATCACCCTGCCAGCCTGGTCCGTCCTACACAGCCCGCTCACCATCACCCTGCCAGCCTGGTCCGTCCTACACAGCCCGCTCACCATCACCCTGCCAGCCTGCTCACCATCACTCTGCCAGCCTGGTCCGTCCAACAGCCCGCTCACCATCACCCTGCCAGCCTGGTCCGTCCTACACAGCCCGCTCACCATCACCCTGCCAGCCTGGTCCGTCCTACACAGCCCGCTCACCATCACCCTGCCAGCCTGTCTGTCCCAGCCCCTCACCATCACTCTGCCAGCCTGGTCCGTCCTACACAGCCCGCTCACCATCACCCTGCCAGCCTGGTCCGTCCTACACAGCCCGCTCACCATCACCCCGCCAGCCTGGTCCGTCCTACACAGCCCGCTCACCATCACCCTGCCAGCCAGCCTGGCCTCTGTCCGTCCTACACAGCCCCATCACCCTGCCAGCCTGGTCCGTCCTACACAGCCCGCTCACCATCACCCTGCCAGCCTGTCATCACTCTGCGCCTGGTCCGTCCACACAGCCTGCTCACCATCACCCTGCCAGCCTGGTCCGTCCTACACAGCCCGCTCACCATCACCCTGCCAGCCTTCCGCTCACCATCACTCTGCCAGCCTGGTCCGTCCTACACAGCCCGCTCACCATCACCCTGCCAGCCTGGTCCGTCCTACACAGCCCGCTCACCATCACCCTGCCAGCCTGGTCCGTCCTACACAGCCCGCTCACCATCACCCTGCCAGCCTGGTCCGTCCTACACAGCCCGCTCACCATCACCCTGCCAGCCCGCTCACCATCACCCTGCCAGCCTGGTCCGTCCTACACAGTCCGCTCACCATCACCCTGCCAGCCTGGTCCGTCCTCACAGCCCGCTCACCATCACTCTGCCAGCCTGGTCCGTCCTACACAGCCCGCTCACCATCACTCTGCCAGCCTGTCCCGTCCTACACAGCCCGCTCACCATCACCCTGCCAGCCTGGTCCGTCCTACACAGCCCGCTCACCATCACTCCGCCAGCCTGGCCCGTCCTAAGCCCGCTCACCATCACCCTGCCAGCCTGGTCCGTCCTACACAGCCCGCTCACCATCACTCCGCCAGCCTGGTCCGTCCTACACAGCCCGCTCACCATCACCCCGCCAGCCTGGTCCGTCCTACACAGCCCGCTCACCATCACCCCGCCAGCCTCCGTCCTCACCATCACCCTGCCAGCCTCCGTCTCAGCCCGCTCATCACCCTGCCAGCCCGGTCCGTTCTCCACAGCCCGCTCACCATCACCCCGCCAGCCCGGTCCGTCCTACACAGCCCGCTCACCATCACCCTGCCAGCCCGCTCACCATCCCGCCGCCTGTTCACCCTGCCAGCCTGGTCCGTCCTACACAGTCCGCTCACCATCACCCTGCCAGCCCGGCCCGTCCTACACAGTCCGCTCACCATCACCCTGCCAGCCCGGCCCGTGCTACACAGCCCGCTCACCATCACCCTGCCAGCCCGCTCACCATCACCCTGCCAGCCTGGTCCGTCCTACACAGCCCGCTCACCATCACCCTGCCAGCCTGGTCCGTCCTACACAGCCCGCTCACCATCACCCCGCCAGCCTGGTCCGTCCTACACAGCCCCTGCCAGCCTGTCTCCTAGCCGCTCACCATCACTCTGCCAGCCTGGCCCGTCCTACACAGCCCGCTCACCATCACCCCGCCAGCCTGGTCCGTCCTACACAGCCCGCTCACCATCACCCTGCCAGCCTGGTCCGTCCTCCACAGCCCGCTCACCATCACCCTGCCAGCCTGGTCCGTCCTACACAGACCGCTCACCATCACCCTGCCAGCCTGGTCCGTCCTCCACAGCCCGCTCACCATCACCCCGCCAGCCTGGTCCGTCCTACACAGCCCGCTCACCATCACCCTGCCAGCCTGGTCCGTCCTACACAGCCCGCTCACCATCACCCCGCCAGCCTGGTCCGTCCTACACAGCCCGCTCACCATCACTCTGCCAGCCTGGCCCGTCCTACACAGCCCGCTAACCATCACCCTGCCAGCCTGGTCCGTCCTACACAGCCCGCTCACCATCACCCTGCCAGCCTGGTCCGTCCTCCACAGCCCGCTCACCATCACCCTGCCAGCCTGGTCCGTCCTACACAGCCCGCTCACCATCACTCTGCCAGCCCGGCCCGTCCTACACAGCCTGCTCACCATCACCCTGCCAGCCTGGTCCGTCATACACAGCCCGCTCACCATCACCCTGCCAGCCCGCTCACCATCACCCTGCCAGCCTGGCCCGTCATACACAGCCTGCTCACCATCACCCTGCCAGCCTGGTCCGTCCTACACAGCCCGCTCACCATCACCCCGCCAGCCTGGTCCGTCCTACACAGCCCGCTCACCATCACCCCGCCAGCCTGGTCCGTCCTACACAGCCCGCTCACCATCACTCTGCCAGCCTGGCCCGTCCTACACAGCCCGCTCACCATCACCCCGCCAGCCTGGTCCGTCCTACACAGCCCGCTCACCATCACCCCGCCAGCCTGGTCCGTCCTCCACAGCCCGCTCACCATCACCCTGCCAGCCTGGTCCGTCCTACACAGCCCGCTCACCATCACCCTGCCAGCCTGGTCCGTCCTCCACAGCCCGCTCACCATCACCCCGCCAGCCTGGTCCGTCCTACACAGCCCGCTCACCATCACCCCGCCAGCCTGGTCCGTCCTACACAGCCCGCTCACCATCACCCTGCCAGCCTGGTCCGTCCTACACAGCCCGCTCACCATCACTCTGCCAGCCTGGCCCGTCCTACACAGCCCGCTCACCATCACCCTGCCAGCCTGGTCCGTCCTACACAGCCCGCTCACCATCACCCTGCCAGCCTGGTCCGTCCTCCACAGCCCGCTCACCATCACCCTGCCAGCCTGGTCCGTCCTACACAGCCCGCTCACCATCACTCTGCCAGCCCGGCCCGTCCTACACAGCCTGCTCACCATCACCCTGCCAGCCTGGTCCGTCATACACAGCCCGCTCACCATCACCCTGCCAGCCCGCTCACCATCACCCTGCCAGCCTGGCCCGTCATACACAGCCCGCTCACCATCACCCTGCCAGCCTGGTCCGTCATACACAGCCCGCTCACCATCACCCTGCCAGCCTGGTCCGTCATACACAGCTCGCTCACCATCACCCTGCCAGCCCGGTCGGTCCTACACAGCCCGCTCACCATCACCCTGCCAGCCTGGCCCGTCCTACACAGCCCGCTCACCATCACCCTGCCAGCCTGTCCGTCCTACACAGCCCGCTCACCATCACCCCGCCAGCATGGTCCGTCCTACACAGCCCGCTCACCATCACTCTGCCAGCCTGGTCCGTCCTATACAGCCCGCTCACCATCACCCTGCCAGCCTGGCCCGTCCTACACAGTCCGCTCACCATCACCCTGCAAGCCCGGTCCGTCCTACACAGCCCGCTCACCATCACCCCGCCAGCCTGGTCCCTCCTACACAGTCCGCTCACCATCACCCTGCCAGCCTGGTCCGTCCTACACAGCCCGCTCACCATCACTCCGCCAGCATGGCCCATCCTCCACACCCGACTGCGGTGACTCAGTCGCTCACAGTCCGCTTCCGGCGGGCCCGTTCAGTATGGCCCGTTCGTCCGCCGCACCGCACGACTCGGCGTCCGTCACTGTCGTCTGGTGCGCACGTTTGCCGGCAGGGGCAGCACCGTCGGCATGATTTCGCCGGCAGGCGGCGGCATGGTCGGGTGGTGCTGATCCGGACTGCGAGGCGCTCTCCGCGGGACCGAGCACCTATACGCACGGCAGAGCAGCTACTATCTGTATAGCCAGCTGACATGACCTGGTCCGAATCAATATTAATCAGCCCATTTTCAAGACTGAATAAACTATGTGCTGATGCATAGGCTGACATCTGTAGCTTCATGATTAGCTACCACCACCAGTTCCGCAATGAATCACCGAAAAAACTGCTAGAACTATTGGAACTGACATGATCAGAACTGCATGTCTCACTGTTATAAAATAAATGCGTTTGATCGGGACTGGATGCTTCTTGTATCGCACGCATAGGTTAGCCACAGACTGATACCTTTCATTTATTGATGTTGCCATATTGCCGCCGTTTTCAGCGTAGAGTCTGGTGGTGAACCGACACCAATCTCGGACATGCAGGCAATGAAATGTGGGAATGCCGTTCTCAGTTCTCAGTATGTATCGCATATACACGTTGGCTGCCATTCACCTTGGGTATTGCGTGCAGGGCCGTCAGCTCGGCAGCCTTCTGTTCGTAGTTATCTCGATGCAGCCGGTACTAGTTAGCCTGGCGACAGCCATAATTGTGGGCAAAGCCGAACACACTGCGGTCGCAACTGCACGAAACGCACGGCACGGCACATGTGACAAGGTGTGAAGTGCTCCCGGGGGTGGGCACATTTTACATACCGAGTGCTGAGGATCTAGCAGAGTATCGACTGCATTAATGAGGTCACAATCCTGTGCCTTGGTGAGTGAACCACGTCACGTTGCGCGGCGAGCTCTTCGATTGTCAATTGCATGCAGGACATGCGACCAGGCCATAGCAGAAGGGAAACTACCGGGTCACGTTGACCATTTGAAGTCGGAGGTGGTCAAGCATGTCTACTACATGAATTGCATGATGTTGCTAAATGACCCATCCTGGTCGATGTGCCCCCCAAACCCAGAATTGCGTTGGATACAACCACCGTATTTTTTCAACACTTGGTGAGGCAATGCACATCACTTCCGGAAGACCCATTGGGAACCAATATAGAAAAGAAAAAAACGAATGGCTAATCACGATGCATTTTTTAATGATAAAAAACCGAATCAGAAATCACATGTAAAATGCAATCTAAATCGTGAAGTTCAGCAGGAGTCGTCACCTTTTTACCACTCTCCAGCGTTATCTATATGACGTGTTTGATAAATGTGAATATAATGAGTTGCTAGTTGGTTGGCTATTGGTTGTACGACGCATCGACCGTTCAGTCATGTAGCGTCGCCAATCTATCACGCCGATTGGTCACGGGCGAAGAGTAGCGACAGGTGAGACTCGAACCCACAACCTTTCGATTGTGAGACGAGTAACTTACCCCTAGACTACTCGTCTCCATAATGAGATGCTATCAATGTTTTAATCACACCAGTTGGTGTCGTCACATCTGCCGGAACTCGCGTGCGTAACTCTCACAATGTTGTTCGGTTTTCCTACCAACCGCAGCGTCAGGCGGGGGACCAATATGGACCTCTCATTTTTGGTCTGAGGGGATAAGGAGATGTGGTCAACGCGTGATGTAGCTGTCTTTGAACTTTCATGATTACCCTGAACATTTTACCTATCGCTCTTGTTCCACCTTCCAGTTTAGGTTAAATGGGTTAATCTTAGGATACATGCAGTCACAGTCTTCGCCATGGTTTTCGGCGTCTGGTAGCGAAAAACGATAGTGCGCGCTACGAGATGGGTGATACGTTAACTGATGACTTATTCCAGCACATTGACAAGTGCAAAGGACAAGGTCGCTGATGAGGTCCAAGTAAAGAATCTTGAAAAGTGATAAACTGTTGGAACCGGCGATTAAAAAAAAAATATTGTACTGAAGAAAGGGTAATATGCGTCACGAAGGCGAAGCCAGATGCCTCAACCTTTTCTGCTTTTGACACTAGAATAATCCAATTTTTCTAGTGTGAGAACATTTTCAACACACGTAAATGCAGATCCTACTAATTCAAGTGAAATGTGGGAACATTAATCGGAGATTATGAGCGCTTCGACTGCGTCGGTCATCCAGCATAGGGACACTAATCAATTTTGGAACGAAATTTGTGTACACAACTTCCATAACTTAACAATTTATACCTCGCCAATTCGCACTGTAGTATGCAAAGCACTTGCGACACGTGCACTCTTGGAACGTTTCACATCAGATCCGAATAACCTGACCAGGGCTAAAAAATCGTATCGTTCTGTCGTCGTGGACGACAGCCACGAACGGCGACCACATTTCCATATCATTAGAAATATTATATGTGAAATCATATAAATGGTACCTACTATACATAAAATTGACTACGTCACGATATCCGTGTCAAGGTACGCAGGATTGAAACGAATCGGATTGGACCGGGACTGGAAATGTCACTCCGTGCAGACCTCTAGAAATGTACACCGTGCAGACCTCTACCACCCACCGCCACGCTACCATTTCTTAAAGACATAAAAGATCAGTGGAACTATGAGCCACAAGGGCCCTTCTTGGTTGCACTCTGTACACTGAACCAGTTGTCCACCAAATGTGTTGATCAACTCTCCCTGGAATACAGAAAAACAAGCCCACTATTCTTGTAATGATTGTCTATGCTGTTCTTAAAGATGTTCAGTGTGTTGCTACTGACAATGGTTTCTGGCAGCTGGTTCCAGTGTTCTACTACCCTGTTGGTGAAGAAGGACTGTCTTAACCTTGTCCTGCTGTGATTAACTTTAATTTTGAATTGATGACCTCTAATTCCATCATTTCTGTTCAATTCAAACAGTTCCCTGAGATAACCCTGTTCCTGACCATGTACAAATTGAAAGACCTTGATGAGATCTTCTCTCAGCCTTCTATATCTAAGTGAAAACATGTTCAATGTCTTCAATCTTTCCTCATACAGGGTTAAAATATTGGTTTTTCATTAGGTGTGAGATGTCGGAACAAGCACAGTAGGATGTCGAAATTTGGCGTAAAATTAGTGTCATTTAAAATGATTTTGACACCTTTCAGACTCAAATTTGAACAAATGGTTTAGGCATTTATGACTACCTATTATTTGTTTTCAGATTCATGATTTAGGAAGAGCTATATTCTGGATAGAGAACACTATACCCATGCTATAAACTGGTATTATATGCCACATCGCATCACATATGATCACCTGAAATTGTGTTGCGAAATGTTTGTGTCTCATCATTCCTTATCAATAGCAAAAGGAAACACAAGGACTTCATAAGCACTCATCGAGGATCAGGATGTCGATTGGACGTTCAGAAAGTGGTATATTCCACCCTATTTCACGAATAATTTATCCCTGTCCTCATATGCCAGGTTGCCCTTACCATTCACCATTTGTGTTGCCCTCTTTTGTACTCTCTCTAAAAGCCAACAATCTTTTTCATAACTATGTGACCAAGCTTGGACACAATATTCCAGATGTGGCCTGACATATGCACAATAAAGCTTCCTGATGACTTCCTCACTTTTGTATGATACATTCCTATTTATGGCCCCAAGCATTCTTAGTGCCTTCTTCCTGGCTTCTTTGGTCTGTTCTGATGCACCCAATTTTGTGTTCAAAATAACACCTAAGTCCTTCTCCTGCTGAGTCACAGATAGTACTTGCCCACCCATCAAGTATGGAGCCTTGATATGCTACCTACCTACATGCATGATTTTGCACTTATCAAAATTAAATTTCATTTGCAATTTTTCGGACCACTTCACAAGCTCGTCTAAGTCTTTCTGCAGCAAGATTCTGCAGATAATATGTAGCAAGATACATATTAGACTGACTGTTCATACCCATTTGATAGCTAGGTAGCTATTTTATGTTAGATGAAAAGTGACTATTTGAGCCACATCAATTTGTGCTGTTTTGGCATAGTTTTCCCATTGGCTTACTGTATGTATATGTAGGTAGGGATGGAAAAAAGCTGGCTTAAATTCAATTTATGGCAGCCAGTTGCTTTGATGAACTTAAGCCAGTTTAAACTGGCTTTTATTGTTTAAGCCAACTTAAATGCATGACATTTCTAAGTCCCACACTTCTAAGGCTCACAAACCATGGGTGCATTGACAGTGTTGGTATTCAGCACAATACAAGTGTAAAATACCATACCTAGAGAGAGTACAATGAAGACCTACTGTGCATGACCAGATGGATAGTGGCAGTTTCTAGGCCAAAGCATGGACACTAGGTTGATTCACCTATCATCTAATGCTTTGAAGCTCATCTAATGCTCATCTAATGGATCTAATGCTCCACTTCCACAAGTGTTAGTGCTAACAGGAAATAATGTGCTACCATACAATGTCATGAAAGGTGTGCAATAGTTGACAATGTGTGCAAAATGTGCAATAGGTAGACAGATTGCTTACTGTAGCAAACAATAAGCAAACAGATTGCTTACTGTTATCTATGAATATGGGTAGGTAGGTACCTACCTACATATACTATTATCAGTAAGACAATGGGAAAGCTATGTCAAAAACATCACAAATTGGTCTGGCTCATAGTTACTTTTAAGCTAACATAAAATAGGTACCTAGCTATACAATGGCTAGGTACCCAATGGGTAAAAATCTGAATTGTGGAGTGCATACCTAGAACCCAGCTAGAGTTTTGGGAAATTCTAGGTTAGGAGTGTTTGTTTATAAATAAAATGGAGTAGCACATTTTGGAATAATTGATGCTTCCCTAACTTTTGTTTGAAACTGCACTCCAGCCACATCCGGAACATAATTTTAGCCAGGGTGGCTTAAATTAATTTATGCAGGCTGGTTTAAACCAGTTCAAACCACCAGGTGGCTTAAATTTGCCATCCCTATATGTAGGTAGGTACCTACCTACCGATATTTAGGGATGGAAAAAAGCTGGCTTAAATTGAACTTATGCCAGCCAGTGGCTTTTATTAATTTAAGCCAGTTTAAACTGGCTTTTATTATTTAAACTGGCTTAAATTCACAACACTTCTAAGCCCTTGCATTATTAAGGCTCACAAACCATGGGTGCATTGACAGTGTTGCAAACCATGGGTGCATTGACGACGCCGAATTGCCGAAAAGGAAATTGGCGGGAAGATATTCTGTATAAAGGTAATCGACGCAATTTGTTATAAGTCCAGAAATCACAATCGCAACCATCATTCGAGCTATCGAGGTTGGCCTACCCCCTTTGGGTTAGGCCAACCTCGTGATTACCCCGTATGAAATCCAGAATGCCTCATAACCAAAGTTCATTTTCAAGGTTGAGAACATGTAGTATTTCCTGCCGATATATGGGCACATATTTTTGGCAAATGTACACAGTACTCTCCATACTCGAGGTTTGACGAAACACCGCTATAACCCCACCCCCACCCCTCCACAAGCCAGCGCATTACCCGAGGTTGGGCACCCCTGTTCCGGGCCATGTAGCATAATGTTATCGTTTGCACAAAAGGTGACAACCACCAAGCCTATTCCGGATTTGGACGACAACCACGAAACCATTTTTTGAGCCCTGAACCTGACCTGATACCCACTTAAAACCCGGAACACCATGAGAGGACATAATTTGATGTCTATATCCCAGCTTAAAAAGTAATTATTCACAGTTACACATAAATAGCTACATTTCGAACTTCAACCTCTGCTTGCCATAGTGATCTGACTTGCCATAGTCGTCACTTTTATGTTTGTATGTTATTTAGCATCACTCTTTGCTGTATATCTGAAAGCCACAACTCAATCCATTTTAAAATGCTACCTTCAATACCATGGACCTGAAGCTGCATCATTAACCGTTTATGGGGAACCTTGTCAAAGCCTTACCAAAGTCAAGGTACGCTACATCAACCTGATTTCCCTGATCAAATTGTTCTGTAGCGAAGTTAAAGAAAGTCCAAGAGATTTGTGAGACACGATCGCCCTTTTCCAAACTCATGTTGAGTATCTAAAATCAATCTGTTTCCTTCCAGATAACTAACTATTCTATCCTTGATACTTGATTTGAGTACCTTGCAGACTATGGATGCGAGACTTATTGCCGCAGTGTTGGAAAAACTGGCGTTTATTGGTGTCAAGCATAGGAATATATTTTGTACTCCAGGATTCTGACAAGACTAAATGATATATTTTGTACTCCAGAAGGGAAAAGGAAGAACAACAGTGTTTGGTCAAGTGCTACCACCGAAGTCCATACCTGAAAACAAATAGCAGTTGCAGCAGTACCAAATTGACGACCCGTCAATGACCACAATAGAACTAGACGACATACGGATCTATTGGTTTAGGAGTTGTTTGTCGGTTTTTAGCGCCATTTATGCGCTAAAAACGTCTCCGCACCGCACTAATGGCGGCTCGTGACGTCATGTAAGAAGACGCTATAGAGAAGACGCATGTGAGAAGACGCTATTTGTGTCAATATAGTCAATCATTAAGTCAATATTTATTCAATATTTATTCAAAGTTGATTCAATATTCATCAATATTTATTCTTATATATGATATATTCAGATTAATCAATATGTATTCAATACTTATTTTTAGATACCTTTGCTGGAGTGTTCTCCAAGAAGTACCCGAAATCCCTAATTGGCAAATATAGGGGTACTCGGTATCGCCAAAGTAAGTACTTGAACCCTGTTTGGACAATAAGGTGCTTTGAATGTGCAATCCAAGGCCATTTTGTTAAAGAGACACCTTTTTTAGACATAATGAGCCCGTTCAATGCCAAAAAAAAATCGCAAAAGCGGCCCCGGAGCAAGCAAGTTCTCCGAGGCGATTACACCAAGAAATCGATGCCATTTGTGCACTTATGCATGACTGTCAAATAACTTTTTGTAAATGTGTGCGAAGATAAATCATGCGCCTTGAGAAATATCTGCATTTGAGGTCCACCAGCGTCAGTGAAGGGTCCGTAATATTTGTTCAAATTTTACTCCGAGCCATCTGATTTGTGCCGGCCCGGTGATCAGCTGTACTTCTAGCGCTGGTGTAAGCGAATCCGACTAGTCCTGTTTAACAGGAATAATATAATCGACTATTAGCGGCTTTACAGCGGCAATTTGCTCTCCCGTCTAGAAGCTCTGGATCCCTCCAAGTCGATCCTTCATTCAACTAAACATTCCAGACATGAACGGTAGAAGTACATCGAGCAACTTTTAATATTGATAAGAATTGGTTCCAATCAATTTTCTCAGCTTTTTCATGCAAGATAACAGTTTCTTGGTGGTGAGAATAAAAGTATTTTAGACGGATTGCTTTGGTATAATTTTAATTAAACCATTTTATATTCCGAAACGTATATCCAATAGACACGTAGGGTTCGTTGTGAATGTCAGGTGTGCGTTGTGAGCCGGTTCCGGGTGTCGGGTGCGCATTTGTGAACTGCGTCGACATCGATTAAGTATGCTTTTGTTATCATTTTCTCTACCATTGCTCATGAAGTTGGCTTATAACCTCATCCTTCGCTAATAATTTAAGCACAGCCAATTTCGATTTCTGATACAGAGCGGTGTATTATGCTTCGGTGGCGAATGGTGCGCACAAACTCGGAATGGTGCAAAGGTTGACCGGGACCATGAAATGCATTTTGGGAGTGCTTGAGAGCTTGGACAACAACGGAAGTTAGCAACAATTCCAATGAATCGCGGGTGAGCTCGGCTCATTAGGTGTGGGACTAGTTATTTGGAGAAGCGTTTGTTGAAGGATGATCCCGGTTGTGTGGTCCGCCCAAGATGAGCTTGAGTGGGATTTATCCTGAGCTCTGCCAGCAGAAATGTTATTGGTGTATTCACATCACATCATGCCTATTCATCATAAATATTTGTTTGTGAACTTTGTGAGTACATCACCCACCTACACTCAGGCAATATCTATCCAATTTACATATATCATGGGTATATTTTAGGGAGGGCTTTGGCTAATGAGGGCATTTCCCACTAGATGCATTCCTTGACATAATTGCACCTATTCATGACTTAGCTTGCTGACATATTGCTGACTTACCAGTTGGCTGTGTGTAGGCTACTGAGGGCATTTCCCACTAGATGCATTCATTGGCACAATTGCACCTATTCATGACTTAGCTTGCTGCCATATTGCTGACTTAGCAGTTAGCTATATGTACATTAGGCTGGTCCGGTTTGCGGTTTTTTCTCGAAAATGCACTAGGTCGCCCCCCTAATTTATGCCTTTTCGGCGCTGAGTGCGATGCGCTCATCAAAATTCCAAATTTCGAAAAACTTTTGACCGCGACGGCCGCTCAAAGGTTTCGGCGATTTCGCAAATTCGCCTTTTTCGGCTCATTATTCCGAAAGTTGTGACAGGAAATGGGAAAAGCAGCATGGGCAAGCTGAACCAGGTCTATTTCTTAAGATATTCGCACAAACCAGTGGCTTTCACTCCATTTACATACCTGCAAAAACACTGTATCCGTACTAGTTCCAAATTTCACGGCCTACTTCAGCACGCCACCCATAGATGGCGTTGGTGGCGATCGCGTGTTTCATCGCTGGAGGGTGCCTCTCCAAAAGGTCGCCACTATTCAT
This sequence comes from Imbricaverruca yamaguchii, assembly GCA_034440575.1. Classification (NCBI taxonomy): domain Eukaryota; kingdom Metazoa; phylum Arthropoda; class Thecostraca; family Neoverrucidae; genus Imbricaverruca; species Imbricaverruca yamaguchii. The sequence goes on from JAOTOL010000996.1 coordinate 19,919, forward strand.
CAGGGTGGGTGTGAGGTGGGGCAGCTTCCTCCGCCGTTGCCCCTCTCCTAGATCTGCATCTAATAGAACAATTCCAGTGTTTACACTACATATTTATAATTAATTAATCAACAAGCAATCATTACCACAGGTCTGACGTTCATTACTAATTACAAACACACAAGCCAATCGAACAAAACCCAACCACTACCGAAATGACGCCTTCTCATCAGACTCGCCACATTCATCAGTCTGAAGCCACCGACCCTGCCACAGACGCTCTAGCCCTGCTTCGTCTGGCCTTCGAGCTGGTCTACTGGCCCCTGAAGCGACGCCCGCCGGAAGGCCACCTTATTTAGGCTGTGACCGTCTTGTCCCTCCGCGCCCACAACGGCCGCTGCGGCCTCGGTCGTTAGCTTGACGACGCGCTCGGTGGACTGGGTGTGGCAGGGCACCCCTGTCCGAAGCGGCTCGTCCAGGAGCCGGCTAGCTCGTCATCAGTGAGAGAACGGACACATGGTGGCTCGATGTCGGCCTCCCGAGCATACTGGTTGATGTTCACCAGCTCCTTGTACTGGCGTGCAGTCACGTTGATCGTTAAGCCTTCCACCCGGAACTGGCGGACTGGTACGGGCTGCCGGCGCCTCGGGCCTCGCGCACCATCTGCACGGCCCTCGCCCTGAGCTCCGGGCTCTCGTCGCCCAGCATCGACAGCACCACGTTCTCTGGGTGGGCCATCAGGGCATTCCCGCACAAGCGTTCCTGCACGGTTTCCAGGTCGGCGCCGCTCAAGTGCCGCTGCTGCCGTTGCAGATGATCAAACAGGTGGCGGGGCGCTTCCACCAGGTCCGGCCTGGGTTTAATGGCCATGACTGTGGGGACGTACACGGCCACGATGTACAGGGACAGGGTCGTTAGCTGGTCACTGGGGCTCTGCTGGGAAATATGTACCCGCAGCAGCCGGCTCTGCGCCGTGTACCACCGTGCCAAGTTGAGCTGGCCGTGGATCCGGTGCGCCACTAGGCTGCCACCGCCGGACGCCGCACACTTTGCACACTGGTAGAGCAGCCGTAGATCCGAGCTCAGCGACTGCTCTACATCAGCCGGCAGGAGCGGTAGCTCGGCGGAGGTCAGGGGCTGGAACTCCACCAATGGCAGCTCATACATCGTGCCCGCCACCATCTGGCCGATTGGCCCGGTGCCGGCAGGTGCCGGCAGCTGCGGATACGGAGACGGGAAGAGGAGCGCCTTCAACGGCGGCGGCACGAGATGTCGAAGCTGCTGTACGGCTCGGGGGTTGAGCCACCGAGGGTCCAACAGCGACGGCGATGGGCGTGCGGGCCGCGCGAGAAGCCGCTGATGGCCTATTAGCGGCAACGGCGGCGACGCGGGAGAGGCGACCTGAGGTGGGTTAGGGAGCATCAGTTGGTTTGAAGCAGTCAGGAGAGGTAATGTCGCCCTTATTAAAGCAATATAGCGACAATATCATACATGCCAATGCCAATGAAGTAATTGGTGACGCGGACCTGAGGCGTGGGCAGCCGTTGGGATGTGGCGAGGCACGTCGGACGGTCCGGCGACGGCGGTGGCGGCAGTGACGGTGGCAGCTCTGCTGGCTTGACGAGCCTGTCGCTCGGCCCGCTCATCTCTCCTGTGCCAGCGCCCCGTCGTCTGCTGGTCGACCCCACCAATGTGGCGTCTCCTGGGGCCACGCTGGAACTCTCTGTCATTGGCAAGCTCTGGCTGGCGGGCTGTGTTCGAAATGTCGAAGAGTTCACCGAAGTCGGAGACAGCAGCAGTTGTTAAACGGGCTGTAAGAGCAGAATGCTGTTTCTTCGACGTTTTTCGGACGCCCTCTTTTCTTTCCCACAGCTGCTTCACCTTTCCCAGAACACGTGGCCTCGGCCTTTTCGGTAGTGAAGCCCTGTCCCAGAGTAGCAATATCTCATCTGTCCCTTGCTGTATGCACTCTTTCATTGGTACGTATTTTTCATCTGTGGACCTCTCCTCCATCTTCTCGAATCTGACCATCATCAAGCGCTCGATGACATCGGCCATGGTGGGAAGCTGGCTTCCATGCAAGCGACGAGACGTTATCCCAAACTGAGGATGAGGTTCCTTAATTTTCTTTGTAAATGCTTGTCCTTCCATCGTTAGCAACGCGTTTCGGAAACGATTTAAACCGAAATGAAGACGTCCCGATACAGAAAGCGAGCTTTTCGACTGGCTAAGGTCACGATCATTGGAACAAACAATTATGCATCAGGTAAGTATTACAAATAGCATTGGATGATACAAATATTTAATGTTGAGCATAAAGCGTAATTTGGTAGATAATTACTCGCGTAAAATTCAATACTTTTCCACAATTCGACGTGAAAAATAATGACAAATTAATATTTCTCCTCAGTTTAACTGATCGATAGCTATCGTAGCCATGCCATGAAATTTCGATTGGACCCAATGAACCTATAATGGTGATGGATGTGGTGAGCCGATTATTTGTTATATTATGACTTATAATGCATTGTGAGTGTGCTATTTAAAATTGTTTAATAGTTGCAGCACTCTCAAGAGATGGTTCCTTGAAATCAGCGTCACTCCATCACTGGCTTATCTAGCCTGGTGTTTGGGGGGGCAAACGGTAGTTTTTAGGGAGGCAAACAGCTGCAAATAGCTATATTGACCATTTTTGGGGGGAGTTTCGTGGGGGGGGGGCAAATTGCTTTAGGGTCACTGGCCCCTTGTCCCCCCTTAAATTCGCCCCTGCGCTCCATTGTCAATGTCCGTGAGATGGAACACATGGAATCGCCACCAACGCCATCTATATGTGGCGTTCTGAAGTAGGCCGTGAAATTTGGAACTAGAACGGATACAGTGTTTTTGCAGGTATGTAAATGGAGTGAAAGCCACTGGTTTGTGCGAGTATCTTACGAAATAGACCTGGTTCAGCTTGCCCATGCTGCTTTTCCCATTTCCTGTCACAACTTTCGGAATAATGAGCCGAAAAAGGCGAATTTGCGAAATAGCCGAAACCTTTGAGCGGCCGTCGCGGTCAGAAGTTTTTCGAAATTTGGAATTTTGATGAGCGCATCGCACTCAGCGCCGAAAAAGGCATAAATTAGGGGGGCGACCTAGTGCATTTTCGAGAAAAAACCGCGAACCGGACCAGCCTAATGTACATATATGTTTGTGTGGTATATACAGCATGAAATGCTAACATTTATTTTTAATTCCGTTAAAGCAATACTACCTGGTTATGGACAACTATTTTTTTTAGTGCAGCAAAGTTTTTGACATGGCTTAGTATGCCATGATGTTTATGCATACAAAAATGTTAACATTGGTTTTCAGCCCCACTAAAACAAGGTTAATTGTCAGCAAGTGCATAGCTATTTTTTTGGCAATCCAGCTACAAAATTCGTACTCCAGCTAAACATTTTGTACTCCACTACCAAGAAAAAAAAATATGAAAATTCTACACTGCTTCCTGGCCTATGGCTTTCAACTTTCCCTCATTCTCCTTTCTTGACAATAGGAACTACATTTGCTCTTTTCCAATCTGTTGGAATTTCATTTTGTGAAACTGATCTACAAAACATTATGCTAAGTGGAAATGCCAGTTCCTTTTCAGCTTCCGGCAATATCCTAGCATAAATTTAATCAGGTCCTGCTGCCTTGTTTAGCTTTATTTTCCTGATATGCTTAAAAACAACATCACTATCAATGAAATCAACATCATTTATCCAATCACATGTCACTGAACTATGGGATACTGTTGGTAGATTGGTCATATCTTCCAATGTAAACACTGATTTAAAGTGCTTGCTCAGCTCCTCGACCACCTCACTATCCTCACCCAATATTTTGTGAAACTGCTCTACAAAATATTATACTAAGTGGAAATGCCACTTCCTTTTCAGCTTCCCGCAACACACTAGCATAAATTTCATCAGGTCCTGCTGCCTTGTTTGGCTTTATTTTCCTGATATGCTTAAAAACAACATCACTATCAATGAAATCAACATCATTTATCCAATCACATGTCACTGAACTATGGGATACTGTTGGTAGATTGGTCATATCTTCCAATGTAAACACTGATTTAAACTGCTTGCTCAGCTCCTCAACCATCTCACCATCCTCACCCAATATAGTCCCATTTACTCCCAGTGGACCAATTGTGCTAGAAACTTTACTCAGCTTGTAGAAACTCCTTGCTGTTCCCATTACAGTTCCTAGGCAAATCGAGTTCTTTTGCTCGCTTTGCTGCCCTGTTTTTTTCCTTCAGTGCCTCTAGCTTTTCGATACAACCTTATATTTACGATATTTGAAGCTTCCTTAAACACTATAAATGCAGCTTGCTTAGCCTTAATTGCTTTTATCCAGTCTCGTGTACCCCATGCTGGCTTTCTTTTGCGCCTTTGCTTTGGGGGACATATCTAATCCGAATTTCCTTCAAGTAAGATTTGAACTTTTCCAACGTTTCACAGGCATTTAAATTGGAGAATTCCTCTTCCCATCTCATGACACTTAAAGCCGCTCTCATGCAGTTAGTCTGCTATGTTGAAATTAGGAACCTTTACCAAACTATCCTTAATAGTTTCTACATGTGCCATGAATCTAACTATGTTATGGTCGCTTCTTTCCGGAGTTTCTCCTACAGTCAAGTCTTGAACCAAGTCACTTAAATTCGAGAATACAATGTCCAATAATAAGCCATGCCTGGTAGGTTCCATTACAAACTGGTGTAAGACCAAGTCCTCCTCAAGGCATTCCCGGAACATTTTGCATGATGGGAGCCAACACCAACATTTTCATATCCTTTTAGATTAAAGTCACCAAGAATAAGGCACTTCCTTTGAAAGTTTCTACTGATTTCCTCACAAATCACCTTATCAAGCTCCAGCTGCTGAGAATGTGGCAGGGTTCCTGATCGGTAGAAAGCTCCTATCCTCCGTTTATTGCTGTTGCCTTTTACCACAGCGACATCAAGCCAAATGGACTCTACAAACACATTCTCCCCACATGCTACTTTTTGAGAACTGAATAAGCTATTCACATAGAGCATTACACCACCCCCTTTTACTGCTGGACCCCTATTGCACGAAAGCCTACTGTATCCCTGGATCTCATAGTCCTGCAAGTTATCTTCAAAATACCCCTCACTGACCCATGAGTCATTCCACAGTACCTCAACCGAAAATTTTCCAACTTGCCGTCCGACCATTTTTGATTTTCTTGAAAAATTGTGTTCCGGGGGTTTCAAGGGCGAACAATTAATTTATGGTCAACAAAAATTATCCAAAAGATATTTCCCAAGATACAGTCTTTGCAAATTTCCCAAGGTCAGTGAGGAGGCCTAACTCTGACGACCCATAACTCCGAGGCTAAGAGCTATTTCATTGAACTTTTTTTTTGTTGAATTTGGATGAATCAAGGAACAAGTTGGCTATCTCTGATGTTCGATTTTAAGTTTACTAGGTCACGTGACTCTGTGACCTAGTTTTTGCGTCGTGACCTTGACCTTTTGGACGCTGAAATTAAAACATTCGTGTGATAAGCACTTGAGCCCCATTCATGACTTTTCATATATATATATGAATAAAAATCGTGGGGTTCGACCTGCAAAAAAAAAACACTTTTGGGGCTCGCAATGTTGCTGTTTGGTACTGCTGCCCGCCGATAACTTCGCATCTAGTTGGCATACGGTGTCGAAATGGTCCAGAGTGGCCCCTGATGACGAAACCTGTCAGTTGGTTTCTTCTACACTGACACCAGGTCACAAGGTCACATGACATTGGGCGTTCAAGGTCATCTGATGTCACGAACACGTTTATGGCTATAACTTTGTCCCTAATTGAGCAAAAGAGCTGAACTCAACACAATTGTGTTCCTCACGTCGAGACAATTACACTGATACATGACATGACCCCGATAACTCAAGTTTAGTCATGTAAACTGGTCAGGTTATCGATTTGATCCAAAGGGGCCAGGGTATACCTGTTGTCATCTTTGTCCATGACTTGGTCAAAATTATGTTGTAGTATGCCGGTGTAATGTCTACATATTGTGCTGTTGGATGAATCTTCTAATGAGATATAGTTGGCGCTATTTATGGTGGTTATCCCTACACCGCACAGGAACAAGAACAACTGAGTATTATTTCATGTCATGGGGCATGGCACGACGACCTGTATAGCGCGACGCGACGGTATTGAGGTCAAAGTCCAATGTCGATATCACTGCGGAGCGCGCCGTCGCGGAAGGGGAGCGCTCTGGTCTCTACCCGCCCCCTCCATAGGTCGGTGTCTACGTTCGACAAACATGGGGTCTGGCCAGTGACCAATAGTATGCGCTGCAGACGCTGGAGACGCAAACAACGGATTTTTGACAGAGGCATCGCAACACCAACAGTCACTTGTCAGTGGGGAGAGCAGTGACGCCGTGTGAGGATTAGTCAGCTGACCTGTCGAGTGTCGATAGACATCCTTTGTTTAACAGACGGGAACAATGCCTGCTCCTTTCTGCTGTGACCCGTATAAGCGGCATAAGAAGAAAGTGTATAAAGGTGTTAGATTGGCACCCAAAAATCTGGTCCAGATAGTCGATGGTCCCCGGCTACGTGTTGACAGTTATCTGTGTGATTCTTCCCGAAAGTGTCTAACGAAGGATCCAGGCAGCCTACCAGAAGAAAACAGTCCGGGCAGTCAAGACATTTATCGCCGGGCAGCTTGTAACAAAGATCAAGTTCTTCTATGTCAAAAAAGAGGAAGTGCAAAAGGCTGAGTAGGAGCTGAATGGCCGCTTCACCAAAGCCGTGAAGATCAAGGGAACAAGAAAGCACCACAGGTTCTGCCCTGTGAGTCAGAAAATAATGCGGGTCCACGTCCTGTCAGAAGACAAGACTGGCAACCATCTCAAGGTGTTGAAGCGATATGTTGGTGCACTGGTGTCGTATTGTTCTATCGGTAGGTATATGTATATGTCAATAGGCACCTGTAATTATATCGGTGACCTGACCTCAGGTCACGTGACCTAACTTGACCCATCGGGGTCATCCCACGTATCACTGTAACCGTCTCAATGTGACGAACACAATAGCACTAAGTTCAGCTGTTTAGCTCATTTAGGGATACAGTATTAGCCAGAAATAAATTCGTCACCGCAGATCCAATGACCTCCAACACCTAATGTCAATGTCACCTTATGACCTGATGGCAGTATAACAGGTACCAACCGACAGGTTTCGTCGTCGGGAGCCACTCTTAACGATTTCGAAACCGTATGCCAAATAGATACGAGGTTATCGACGGACAGGGTGCCCAACCAACGTGTTGTGTCAGCATTACGATGCCCAAAAGTACTTTTTACAGGTCGAACCCCACGTTTTTTATTTATTTATTTGAAATGTCATGAATGAGGCTCAATTAGGCATCAGACGAAAGTTATAATTTCAGCAGCAAAAGGTCAAGGTAACGCCGCAAATGATAGGTCACGAGGTCATGTGACCTAGTAAATTTAAAATAAAAATCCGAGATAGCCAAGTTGTTCCTTGATTCATCCCAATTCAACCAAAAAAGTTCAATGAAATAGCTCTCTTACCCTCGGAGTTATGGGTCGTCAAAGTTGGGCCTCCTCACTGACCTTGGAAAATTTGCCAAGACTGTATCTTGGGAAATATTTTTTGTGGATTTTTTTCTGTCATCATAAATCGATTGTTTGTCCTTGAAAGCCACGGTACACAACTTTTCAAGAAAGTAAAAAATGGTCGGACGGCACCCACCGGTTGAGTTACCATGGAATGCCTCCCATGCCTCCGTAATGTGAACAAAACCTGGTTCCTCCTCAGCAACATAACGCTTAAACTCATCAAAATTGGATCGAATACGCAGAGCATTAAGCATCATATACTTAACATATAATGTTGGTACGATGATACTCAACATGTTATTCACCCCTACCTGTACTGCAACTGTACTAAACTGGTGATCACAGGTGGCCTGAGTCACCACTGGCAGCAGGTCTTTGACCTTGGCACCAGGTCTGGTGATCCACCTCATGTCCCTCCTACATTTACAGAATACCCGATCTAAATGTCTCACACAAATATCACCTATGACCAGTACTGTATCCTTACTACTACTATCCTGGGCGCAGGATAGTGACTGAAAACTATTCGATATTGATATAAGACATAAAGACATAAAAGATTAGTGCAACTATGAGCCACAAGGGCCCTTCTTGGTTGCACTCTGTACACTGAACCAGTTGCACACTAAATATGTCAATCAGACCTCCCTGTAATACTGAAAAGCAAGCCATCTATTCTTATAATAATTGTCTATGCTGTTTTTAAAGATGTTCAATGTGCTGCTACTGACAATGTTTTCTGGCAGCTGGTTCCAGTGTTCTACTACCCTGTTGGTGAAGAAAGTCTGCCTTAACGTTGTTCTGCTGTAGTTAACTTTAATTTTGAATTTATGACCTCTAATTGGATCATTTCTTTTCATTTTTTCTTTTCCTTTTTTTTCATTCATTCATTCATTCTTTTCTATTCATTCTTTTCATTCAAACATTTCCCAAAGATATCCCCTCTCCAGACCATGTACAAATTTAAAGACTTCGATGAGATCACCTCTCTATATCTAAGTGAAAACATATTCAATTTCTTCAACCTTTCCTCATATGCCAGGTTGCTCGTGCCATTAACCATTTTTAGCCCTCTTTTGTACTCTCTCTAAAAGCCAACAATATTTTTCATAGCTAGGAGACCAAGCTTGGATGTAGTATTCCAAATGTGGCCTGATGTGGCCAAATGTGGCACAGTAAACCTTCCTAATGACTTCCTCACTTCTGTATGATACATTCTTATTTATTGTCCCGAGCATTCTCAGTGCCTTCTTCCTGGCTTCCTTGGTCTGTTCTGATGCCAACAATTTTGTGTTTAGAATAACACCTAAATCCTTCTCCTGTTGAGTCACTGATAGCACTTGGCCACCCATCAAGTATGGAGCCTTCATATGCTGCTTACCTGCATGTATAATTTTGCACTTATCAAAATTAAATTTAATTTGCCATTCTTCGGACCACTTCACAAGTTCGTCTAAGTCTTTTTGCAGCAAGATATGCTCATCTTGACCTGTTATTGCCCTAAAGACCTTCAAATCATCCGCAAATTTCAAAACCTTACTGCTTAGGCCACTTTCAATGTTATTTACAAATATAATGAACAGTAGTGGCACCAGTACTGACCCCTGGGGGACTACACTAAGCACACTTTGTCATGATGACTTTGTACCATTTAGCATCACTCTTTGCTGTCTATCTGAAAGCCACAACTCTATCCATTTTAAGATGCTACCTGCAATATCATTGGACTGAAGCTGTATCATAACCGTTTATGGGGTACCTTGTCAAAGGCCTTACTAAAGTCAAGATATGCTACATCAACCTGATTTCCCTGATCAAATTGTTCTGTGATGAAGCTAAAAAAGTCCAAGAGATTTGTGAGACACGATCGTCCTTTTCTAAACACATCTTGAGTATCTTGAATCAATCTGCTACCTTCCAGATAACTAACTATTCTATCCTTGATAATTGATTCGAGTACCTTGCAGACTAGGGATGTAAGACTTACTGGCCTATAGTTTTCAACTTTCCCTCTTTCTCCTTTCTTGAAAATAGGAACTACATTTGCCCTTTTCCAATCGGTTATAATTTTATTTTATGAAACTGGTCTACAAAATATTATACTAAGTGGAAATGCCAGTTCCTTGCTCTGCTGCTCAGCTCCTCAACCATCTCACTATCCTCAGCCAATGTAGTCCCGTTTACTTCCAGTGGACCAATTGTGCTACAAACTTTACTCAGCTTGTAGAAACTAAAGTACTGTTTACTCTCCCCATTACAGTTTCTAGCTAAATCCAGTTCTTTTGCTCCCTTGGCTGCTCTGGTTTTTTTGCTTCACAGTGTCTCTAGCTTTTCGATACGCCTTTAGATTAACGACATTTGAGGCTTCTTTAAAGACTCTAAATGCAGTTATCTTAGCCTTAATTGCTTTTATCAAGTCTGGTGTAAGCTATGCTGGCTTTCCTACCTTTCTTTTGCGTCTTGGCTTTTGGGGGACATGTCTAATCTGAATTTCCTTCAAGTAAGATTTGAACTTTCCCACATTTCAAAGGCATAAAAATTGGAGAATTCTTCTTCCCATCTGATGGCACTTAAAGCCGCTCTCATGCAGTCAAAGTCTGCTCTGTTGAAATTTGAAACCTTTCCCAAATTATCCTTCATAATTTCCCCTACATGTGCCTTGAATCTAACAATGTTATGGTCACTTCTTTCCAGAGTTTCTCCTACAGTCAAGTCTTGAACCAAGTCACTTAAATCCGAGAATACAAGATCCAAGAATGAGCCATGCCTGGTAGGTTCCGATACAAACTGGTGTAAGAACAGGTCCTCTTCAAGGCATTTCCTAAGCATTTTGCGTGATGGGGAGCCAACACCAGCATTTTAATAACCTTTTAGATTAAAGTCACCAAGAATAAGGCACTTCCTCTTCAAATTTATACTGAATTCCTCACAAATCACCTTGTCAAGCTCCAGTTGCTGAGAATGTGGCAGGGTTCCTGATCGGTAGAAAGCTCCTATCCTAAGAGTATTGCTGTTGCCTTTTCCCACAGTGATATCAAGCCAAATGGACTCCACAGGCACATTTTTATCCCCACCTGCTACTTTTTGAGACCTGAATAAGCTATTCATATCGAGCATTACACCACCCCCTTTCATTGCTGGACCCCTATTGCACGAAAACATATTGTATCCCTGGATCTCATAGTCCTGCAAGTTATCTCCAAAATACCCTTCACTGAGCCATGCCTCCGTAATGCAAACAAAATCTGGTTCCTCCTCAGCAACATAACACTTGAACTCATTAACTTTGGACCGGATCCTCTGCCTCCTTGAACTACTGCTGTCTCTATTTGCTGACTTTGAGATTATACTGCCTTGGCTGACACTATTGGAATATTCCTGAGTTGGCAATGTAATTTCATCCCTCCCCACCCTATTTCCTAGTTTCCCTGAAGGACATGTTCGTACACTTTGCCTAACACATGGACCCCCTTATCAGAGAAGTGCAGGCCATCCCTCTGATAGAGGTCCCACGATGCATAAAACCTGCCCCACTCGTCTACGAAGATGAAACCTAGCTCATGGCAGAGCTTACCTATCCTGGCGTTGGCTGCCAGTGCCCTGGAGCTCCACTCCAAGAGGCTCTAGCCCTAGGCAAAATTGTTGTTACAATGACTCTATTGTTACCCCTCAAGGTGGCCAGAAGGGCCCTGTAGTCCCGCAGAAGCTCCTCACTCCTAGCAGGACCTATGTCATTTACCCCTACGTGCACTATAACTGTACTAAACTGGTGATCATTGGTGACCTGTGCCATCACTGGTACCAGGTCCTTCACCTTGGCACCAGGCCTAGTGATGCACCTCCTGTCCCTCCTACCTTTGCAGAATACCAGATCTAAATGTCGCACACGACAGTCGCCGACGACCAGCATTGACTCCTTACTACTACTGTCCTGGGGGCAGTCCTCCAAAGACTGGAACCTATTTGATGTCAATATGCCTGCCCGCTGGGCCGTTCGACCAAGCTTCCTCCCGCTCCTACCACATGCCACCTGCCATTCACTGACCCTTTCCTTAGGTTCGCGTCTCCAAATCCTCCACCCCCTGACCTCATGCCACTTCCCATCCTGTGATCTACCAGAACTACCCCTCCTCTGTTCACTATTAACACTCCCCTCTAGAGAAATCCCAGCCACTTTCACAGTATGGGAAGCCTCAGCTACTTGGTGGCCTGCGACCACCTGGGCATAAGATGTCCCTGCTATGGAGTGACCTCTTGTTGCTTTTTCTTCCCTACCCTGTGCCGCAAGGGCAGCCTCGAGCTTGGAAAGCTCTGCCTTAAGGGGTCCTAATCTCTTCCTCTAGTGCCTGCATCCTGGTCGAAACCATTCTACAGGCTGCAGCTTATGCCTATATTTGGATTCAAATTAACTCGCTAAACAACCGACAAAGGAGCCAACTATCATTCAGTATAAATCACTGCCTCCTATACTGTCAGTTCATTATCTAAGTACCTCAAGAATGCCAACACGCTAAGTAGAAAGTATTAAGCAATTGTTTGTTTGTTTGTTTTTGTTGTTTTTTAAAATAAATAAATAAAATGTCTAATCTAATTGTCTTCTAGACAAGTCGACAACTATATGAATATCCCTTTTGATATCACTTATGGCTAGACAGAAAAATGAACAATCATACAGCAATTATGAATACCACCAACTTAGGACCAATTAAACTCTATCTTATACTTAAACATCAAACACACTATGCACCACAAAAATAAATAAAGTATGTTAGAATAGTATTAATTTTGTCTAATGTACTTATGAAATCTACACACCTGTAATATCTCCAACTACAGAAATCGAAGCGACGAGAACGCGCCTAAAGCCACGAGGCCGCACCTAAAACGAAGATGGCGCTCGGCAGCCTCGCTAGGTTGATATAGTATAATTTGCGTGCTACGAAAATGCTTATCAGATAAAAACTAATGAAATATAATCACAGAAGTAATTGCTAAACACCTATCCACAGCTTAGACTAGAGTACTGCCCTGTTCTGCAACGACTTATCTGGAAAGCTGGAGCTCCAAACGGACGTCCTTCCACCGTGACACCTGGCGGCAAACTCAAATATGCCTGCTTGCTGAGCAGTTTTACCAGGCTTCCTCCCACTCCTACCACCTGCCACCTGCCACTCACGGACGCTTTCCTTAGGCTCGTGACTCCAAATCCTCCATACCTTGATCTCATGCCACTTCCCCTCCTGTGACGTACCAGAACTAGCCCTCCTCCATTCACAAGTAACACTTTACTCCACTGGTGGATCCAAGGGGGGCCATTCCGGCCATGCCCCCGAAACGCCTTAAAGGGGGTTATCATGTCTTTTGGTCCCCGATACCAACAGAAGTAGACCAAATTAAAACACGGTAACGGAAAATAGCGCTCCGGGTGAAAGAATCTCTAATTTTAAAGGTAGTTTCATAATTGTTTGGAAGCCCAATATGGTAGCATAGTAGATTGTGACACACATCGGGGGTTCTATGCTGTTTAAGTTCTGCTTACAGCAAGAGTTGACAAAATCAGCAATTTCATTATTCCTTAGTCAGATAGCTTCATGAATTTAGTTTGGCTAGTAACGGGCAAGCAAACCCAGTGAGCCAGATTTCGAAAGCGAAATTTGAACAGGATGTTTGTGCGTGTGTCCAATTAAGCACAGTTGAGCAGCATGCTTCGTATGTTGATGCTGTGGGTGGCTAAGATGAAGAGACAGGCTACGTTGGCTGATTTTGTTTATAAAAAAAGAATAGCAAGAGGAGGTATGTAGGCATTTAGATCTTGAATTAGAGATAACTGGTGGGTTCGCAGGTAAGGGATATTCGGGTGGTAGGACCGGGCTATCGAACTTTAAGGGTTTTATTGCAGTTTAAGGCAGTGATAAATTATTCGTGAAATAGGGTGGAATGTACCACCTATTGAACAATGAGAAGACATACTTCCCAAACAACCATCGACATATTGCTTTTTGATGTGTTTGTGAAGTCTTCATATTTCGTTTCTAACCGTGGTTTGTTTGTAAGTATCATGCTTATGCTTACCATTATAGATTGTGATATATCTGGTATCGAACGCGATTTCAAGTAAAGATTACTCATGATATGGTCTACTGTTGAATAGCATTTGCTGATAGTATGCCATTCTTATCATTGTCATTAACTTAAGTATTCCTATAATAGGTGTATACCAAAATATCTGACCGAATCTGAAAATTTTATCGGATAGCTCGAACAAATTCCAGTCGAAAGAACTTCGGTAGTTTTTATGCTAGGATTTGAACTTAACCCTTGCACAGCTGAGTGGTTTAGATACCTATCCCACCGAAGTTTTCCCGCTGTCGCGGGAAAACTTCGGTGGGATCCATAAGTAGCATACCGTACAATTACCTATTTTTACATCTTCTAAAAGGTCTGAATCTTCTTTAAAAAAACTCAAGATTAAAATTTTGAAAATTTGGGATTTTCAAAATTTGGGATTTTTAACATTTTGGAATTTTGATTTTATATGACGTTCTAAGTCAACTTAGCATTATACAAAAGTCCATAGTTTGTCTGCAATGTTGATTTTAGTTTAGATAAAACTACAAACTGGAAAAAAATGATGTCATCAAAAAATCAAAATTCGAAAATTCCGAAATTGTAATTTTTGGCGCTCAGCCATGATGGAACACCTTCATAGGTACCAAGTGTCACAAGTACCAAGAGTCATAAGTTCCAAAATATACCAGATTTGGTTTCATAAGTTTCAAAAGTTGCCAGATAACTTCCAAAATACCCCAGACAGGGTGGATTCACAAGTACCCAAAGTCATAAGTACACGGTTTCATAAGTTCCAAAAATAGTTCTGCACTCGACCGCTAGATGACACTGTAAACGCTCAGCGGCACCAGAGCTTACATACGTGCCGGCAGACGGCAGCACATGTACTAGTACAAGTTGTTTTAAAATTGTTACCATTTGTTGTGAGCTAATCAATCACCACAATTCCTGTTGACTTCTTGCAACAAAAGAAAAACCGTTGGTAATCGGACACGTGAAAGAAGTCCTGCGGTTGGGTTACGATCAAGTTCTTCCAGGGTTGGTGCTCAGCCCTTGCATGAGGTTCTGCGACAGACCAACGAGCTTAAATAGGTAAAGCTTAGTTCCTAAATTCAAGTAGGTAGGTAGGTAGGTAGGTTGTGACCTACATCAAACTGGAAGGCAAATACATCACAGGCCTTGCTGGTATTTCACAAGGCCAAAAAGATGTAGATGCCTACCTACCTATTTACATTGACTAGGGAAAAGGTAGGTATCTGAACACGTCCCATTTACTGGACACCTTCTTTGAGGCTTTGAATTTGAATATCTCATAATTCAAATATCTCATCATATCAAATATTGAATATTTGAATATCACCTTTGAATATCTCACGCATTATGTTCAACGCATAAATAACAAAAATATGGTGACATTAATAAATGATGGACCTGTTTACAATACAATTCAATATACAATTCAGTATTACAGGGAGGGCTGATTGTACACTGAACCAGTTGCCCACCAAATCTGTCAGAGTGCATCCAAGAAGGGCCCTTGTGGCTCATAGTTGCACTAATCTTTTATGTCTTTATGTCTTTATGTCTTTACAAAATATGAAGGCACTTTGGTTTTCATAGAGACTACACTCATCTCTACTGTATATGGCAGCTGACGAATGAATGTCAGAGAGCAAATTGGTACTATGGTTAAATTAGAGAAGGATGCGGTT
This sequence comes from Imbricaverruca yamaguchii, assembly GCA_034440575.1. NCBI lineage: Eukaryota > Metazoa > Arthropoda > Thecostraca > Neoverrucidae > Imbricaverruca > Imbricaverruca yamaguchii. Next base: position 35,332 of record JAOTOL010000996.1, read on the forward strand.
GTAAGCCAACTTCCTGAGCAATGGCAGACAAAATAACAATAAAAGTATACTTAATCTATGTAAACCAAGTTTATTAATCCATGCCTGATACTCCCGGCATGCTCACACTGCACACCAGTCAATATTCACAACACACCCCATGAGTAGGACACACATGTACCAACTGACTTGTTACTTGCCATCTATTGGGATATAGGTTCCGGAGTATAAAATGATTTGAGGAAGATTATACTAAAGCCATCCATCTAAAATCATCTAATTTTCACCATGAAGAACAATTTTTCCAATGAAAAAGGTGAGAAGATTGAATGAAACCAATTCTTATTCATATTAAAAGCTCTTTGATGCACTTTCTTAGTTTATGTCTGGAATATTTAGTTGAAGGGAGGAATAACTTGGAAGGTTCAAAAGCCGGTATCCAGGAGAGCAAATTGCTGCTGTAAAACTGACTAACATTCACAGGCATCATTCCTAGGCTTTCAAGAGCAAGAAAAAGGCTTAAAATAACCTTCTGCTCATAATATAACGAAGAGATGGATCCAAATTTGCACTATATGTTTTCGCCACAGGCCTTGCTCAACAGTAAATATCTTGTTACAAATCTACAAAAACACCCAAGTGAACCTTGTGCCACCACATAGTGAATAGCTTTCATTTTACATATCACAATATTCACCTACTCATAAAGGTGCACAAATTAACATAAGCCCACCTTAAGGTGTATGATATGTTTGTGAATGCATATGTCAACTTGAGACCCAGGTGTGTGTGTCATGTGGATGCAGTTATGCATATACTTGCTTTAGGCAGCGTAAGGAACTGGTTTTATGTGGGTATTGTATAGCCACTGCAGTTGATGTGCCCTAACACCTGAATAACTAACTAGAACTGGTTTTATCAGGGTCCACGGTACCATCATTATGTTTACTGAAGACTTTTTGTTCCTAATCTCTATTGATTAGGAATATACATACATGCATACATACATTTCTATATATAGTGCAAATTTGGATACATTTATTTGTTTTATTATGAGCATAAGCATGAGGTATGCAATAAGCATAAGCATGAGGACCGGGTGGCCCCACCACCCGGTCAATGAATTCCAGTTCAACTGCAGAATTTTTACCAAAAGTTTAACGTGCCATCAATGCACTGACACAGCCACCCGGTAGCTTGTCTCCAGCTTTATCAGACCAGCTGCCAACTGCCCCTCACAGCCAGGGGCTAAATGTGAGCATGCAAAGCAACTTGAACTCTGTGCTATAGGGGTCGACATGGACGGCATTTTTTTATATACATATCCATCCACATCCGTCAGCTCAAATTTGTATCCATTCTCATCCATCCACCAGTTCCACCTCCTCGTGTGTTATCCACATCCATCCGAATCCATGAAGAAAATGTCCTGTCCATCCATATCCATCCGCCTGCACATTATGCTGCATCCATATCCATCCATATATCCCATGACCCCTTCAGATTAGTACATGTCAACATAACATATGTAATTTGCTACCTTCATAATGCTTTTGAGCTATATGACGCGTTCATCACGACGGTGGAAAGACACAAAAAAAAATTCTTTAAAACGCCATTTTAACTCGCGGCATCTTTCCGGTCAAGTCCTCACACCCTGTCCTGGGGGCGGTTAAAGACCCCTTCTAAAATCCAAACTAAGCATCGCACGAAAATGAAAGAGGTATCATCGGAAAGCGCTCGGCGAGTAGGGTCTGGGACCACCCTCCAAAACAATATCCACCCAAAAGTGACGTCACCAGAGGGGGGGGGGCTAGATTTTCACGACTTTTCATGACTTACATTATGTTTTTGACTCTGGGGAGTTAATTTTCGGGGATACATGAGGAAAAAAAATATTTGGAATGAGAAAAGGACATAGAAATGGACCAGGGCTATAATTTTTTCTGGCCCTCCCAATTTTTTTTTGAAATTTCAAAATTTTTAGTTTTCAACGTTTCTTTAACTTTCCTTTTCCAATGGTTAGAGCAGACCGGGAAACGTTGTTGGAAGTCAACTTGCCCCGATAAGAAATGCTTACTTTAGCCAGAATCCTGTATTTGACCTTCAAGTTGGCAAATACGCAAAATGTATACGTAATCAAAAACGAATAAAATGAAAAATTCAACTCGTACGATTTGTTGCATCCGTAAAGATAAGCAAATGCGGAAAGTTTCAATAAAATATCTGTATCTGTTAAAGCGTGACGAGTGGTTTAACATGTTTGGAGGTGACCTCACTTCACCTTGACTAATTCGTTGACCCTAGAGGACCTGACCTAAAAATGTTGAAACAGCATGTCAAACTGATGTGGGAAAAGGTATGCCAAATTTGGGCGCGCTGCCCCGCGCCGTTCATCCGCTATCCGCGAAAGCCCTGAGGGTGGCGGTTGAAGACCCCCCCCCCTCCCCGAGATGGGACAGGTTAATAATTGACATAATTTGTTTCTGGATGGATACAACCCGAAACATTCTTACATCTGTGTAAGAATTATCGTGAACCCTACACAGATATGCATGATATCGATGGTGTTGGAATTGAATTATGTTCGTAAGAAATTACTTGTTTTCGTCTCGGATTAGTTCAGGAAATGAATAGGCGAGTGAGGTATTATGGAATAGGCAGTAGCAGGTAATGAACACGGGGGAACACAATGGCAATGGGCAATCACGGATGCCGGGCTTACCATTCGACGACTTCAGGTAGTTCCACAGCACTCTGTGAATTTTTGTCCACTTTGATGCTAGAGCTATTGTGAGCCCATAGAGCCGGTAAGTTGTAGATTACTGATAGTTGTAGTTGTAGTTTGCGTTAGCCCGAGAGTTCGTCCCGCGCGCACACGCAGCACGCTCTTCACTGCTCTAGCGTCTCGCCGCCGAAGCCGACCTCTGCTCACGTGTCGCAGCCGACGCTGACAAAGCGCCGACCCGTATGAGTCACGGTAACGTGACACCCCAAAGTGACCGCTCGAAGCGAAGCAGCCCGGCCCTCCTGCCCCTGATGGGATCGAAGGACGGGACACCATTCGAATTCGGATAGTATGGAATGGAATTGAGAATGGTGGCACAATAATGTTGTGGTTGCAATGATAATTAGTGGCACTTTAATGTATGTATGTATTTAACGCTTGTATTTCAAATGCTGTGATTAATATTGTGCGCGCAGAATTCTCACACCCTCCCGCAAACAGATGCTAAACTCGAGTTTAGCATAGACATGGAAGTGTCTATGCATTGTGCCATGTGTGTAGTCGATGACCTTCTATATGCTGCCGGTTAAAGCCAGGCCCTTCACCAACTTGTCCTGTCGGATGGCTGCTTCCCGTCTAGGTTGCCTGACAGCTAACTCGTCTCTTAGTTGAACGCTCTGTATGTTTAGGATCATCTGTCTGGTGAGAAGTGTCTGGGTGGACTCTGTCCTGTGTGGGTGCACTGAATTTCGAGAGGGTAGAGATGTGCTACAGAGTAACGAGTCGTTTGGCCGGTGCTTGTCTTCAGTAGGACTTGCCGTACACGACCATCATCTCCGTGAAGCAGCTTCAGAACTCTTCTCAGATGCCAGATGACTCCTGGCTTGTTCTTTGTGCTGATAAGCACGATATCTCCGATTGCGATCTTGTCGCCCCAGGCAGTCTGAAAAACCTCCCGAGCTGTCTCACGGAGGCCAAGCAAGTAGTGACCATACCACATGTTCTTGTAGTGTTCGAGTAGTTTCTGTTGTTCTTGCAGTGTGTGATTCAGCTGCTGATGAACTTCCTCAGCAGTCGACATCCACAGAGGATCGTGTTCGTCAGAACTATCCACTAGCTGGGTTCGTATGAAGCTTGAAAATCTTGTTTGGAGTCAGAGGCTTGACTTCCTCAAGGTCGCTGTGCACATACGTGATTGGTCGACTGTTGACGATGTTCTGGATTTCACTCAGTTGGGTAAGCAGCTCGTAGTAGTCCAGTTTTGCTCGTCCTGCCACTTTGTATAGGCAGTTTCACAGTCTTGATCCGTCTCTCATAAACCCCTCCTACCCATCTGGCGTAGACGGGTATTGTGCTGTGCTTGATGTTGTGTTGAGTTAGATGGTCTTGAAATTCGTTACTGGTGAAGATGTTACCCAGCACCTTTTGGCTGGCTATGAAATGCTCCGCATTGTCTGTGTAAAGTGACTCTGGAACACAGTACGTGCTACAGAAGCGTCTGAACGAATGGAGGAATGCATGCAGGCTGAGGTCTGGTACCAGATCTAGATGGGTGCAGCGCAGAGCAAGATAAGTATACAGCACGATGTACATCTTCTTCAGGCTGCCATCTGATTCTTCCACAAAGATATGGCCCGTGTAGTCAATGGCTGTGTCGTTGAACGGTTTGATGAATTGCATTCTTTCTTTTAGTAGGTTGGTCATCTTTGGGTAAGCGTATGCGAACACATTGAGTTTCTTGCACGTGGTGCAGTCAGCGAGCACTCGATTCGCGCATTGGCGTCCACACGGCAGCCACAATCCTCTCTCCAGAAGTTCGGTGAGGGTTGTACCGACTCCAAGATGTTTGCACTGCAAGTGCTGGTATTCGATTTGTAGTGTTGTCAGCCGATTATTTTTGCCGAGAAGAATGGGATTATGCACTGCATATGAGTACATGTTCAGCTTGGACAGTCTGACATGACACCGCAGTAGTCCATGTTGGTCAACGAAAAGGTTTAGGTCGCTCACCAGCCTTGGCGTGGGTGTTCCTAGCTTGGTCGATCTTGGTTCTTCCTTGAGGTCGTGCAGATACTTGAGTTCAGCGTTGAAGGACTCCACTTGCATCACCTTTAGCCAGTACTGCTCAACTTGTAGCTGGGTGTCGGCTTGCCTGCGTTTCAGCTTGTTCACAAACTGGAACACGCGCACAGTCACTCGGTGTAGTCTTCGCAGTAAAGAGAAGTGATTGATGTCCATGATGGGTGCAGTCGATGGAGTTGTTGGTTCCTCCATTCCAGTCAGTCGATTCTGGAGTTCGACTCTCTGCCTGGCATCTTCGGACAGACAGTGCAGAGGGCTTGTTGGCCATTTCTCTGAGTCATCAGAGGGCCAGCCCGGTCTGTGCAGCCACTGGTGCAGCTTCTTGCTTAGTTCTCTTGTAGATATGCCACGCATGAGCATATCTGCAACGTTCGAAGAGGTGTCTATGTAGTGATGGGTGAGCTCGCACTTATACTTTTCTCGCAGCTTCACCTTCATGGAGGTGATGTCTTCTAGCTGGTTACTGGTGAACTTGCTTTTCGACTTGCAGCCTGTTGACACCCACTCGAGGACTACTTGAGCGTCGCGCCAGAGGTAGATGTGGCTGGCGGGTAGGACGAGAGAATCCAGAATCAGTGATAGGCACTTTAACGCTAGAAAGACAGCGAGGAGCTCCAGCTGCGGGATGCTCTTGTTGTCCGGTGCAAGTTTGCCCTTTGCGAAGACCAGTTGCGGCACAGAGCCTTCCTGCTTCAGGTAGCAGACGAATCCGTAACCCTTCTTGCTTCCATCTCAGAAGAGATGAATTTCTGCTGGCAGGTTCTGCTCTGTCTCTCCAGTCTTCCTGGGTATCTGAAGCTGACGAAGCTGTAGGAGGTCGTTCTTCAACTGAGTCCATTGTTGATAAAGATTGGGTGACACGTCTTCATCCCATGCTGTTTCCTCCTTCCACACCCAGTTCATGAGGAGCCTTCCTCGGATGTTCACAGGCAGGGTCAGCGAGAGTGGGTCGAAAACCATACTGTTGTTACTCAGAAGCTGTCGTTTCGTGATGTGTTGCGGTTTCTCTTCGAAACTGAAGTCAGCCAGTGACATCATGTCCCGCTTGGTGTCGTAGAGGTATCCGAGGGCTTTCTCTTCAGGTGCATCATGATGATTCAGCGTACCTTGAGGCGCCATGGTGTCCTCCAGAGGTTGGTGATTGGAGACTCAACTGCGAAGGTTGAATCCTCCTTGCTGTAGGATCTGCATGCTGTCGGTGTAGACGGATTGAAGGACCTGTTCTTCTGAAGTTGAGAAGAGGAAGTTGTCCACGTACATCGACTCCTTGAGAGCAACGGCCGCCGCAGAAGCGGGAAACTGTTGAAGATGAAGTTGAAGAACGCGGCTGAGAATGAACGGCGAGCAGTTGAGTCCGAACAGGATCGTCAGGAAACGATACGCTTTGAGGCCCTCTTCATTCTGCCAAAGGAAGCAAAATCGGTCTTTATCTTCCTCATACTTCAGGTATATCTGCAGGAAGGCCTTCTCGATGTCCGCCATGAGTGCGTGTCTGTTCGTGCGGAAACGCAGAAGCAGTGACCAGGTCGTTATGAAGATCGATGCTTTTGAAACATACGTCGTTCAATGATGACAGATCTCCGATCTTGAGACTGCAGTTGAAGACGGGGCGGATTTTCGTTGTGGTTTGTGCATCAGTCTTGATAACGGAATGGTGAGGAATAAACACTCGTTGGTTGGCTGTGGCAGTCTTCAAGTCAACCCCCTCAATGATGCCATATCGCAGTTGTTGCAGAAAGACAGCTGAGTAAGCGTCTAGCATGCCTTTTTTTTCGACAGCTTGTCATGAACTTTCCTCATCGTGGTCATGGCTACTTCATAGCTTTCCGGAACTTGTGAAATCTTCTCGTTAAACGGGATCTTAACGAAGTATCTACCGTCCTTAAACTCCACTTCCTTGGTGAGTCCCGCACAAGATTTTCGTCCTGAGATGATACGTCATTTTCTTCCTTGATTCCTATACTCTCGATGTCAAACATATGCTCGACTTGAAGATCAACATCGCTATCGCCGGACGAAGTGTGAGCCAGCGGGTGGAAGTATGTTGTCTTTGGATGTAGCGTAGAGTTCACCAAGACAGACAGAGGTAGTGGGCAGTTGGTGATGGACTCCCTTGAAGCGTCACCAGCCACAGGTTCCGTTGCTCCTGCTGGTGATGAAGTCATAGAAGTTGCTGAATGACACACCTCGGTTGAGTTTGTAGAGTTCGAACCGCTTGTTCAAGGCGCTAATGTTGGCATGGCAACAAACGGTGTTGACGTTGAAGTCGACGGAGGTGATGTCGCCATTGAAGGAGTCAATGCAGGCGCTGAAGTTAACCCTGATGTTTGTTGTGCGTTCGAAGTTTGTTGTGACGTTGCTGTTTGCCGTTTGTTGTTCGTTTGTTGTTTGTTGTTCGTGTTTTGTTTGTTGTTCGTTTGTTGATGTGGCACGGCTTGTGGGGAGTTGTCCAACTCACTCACAACTGTTTCTGGTTGAGTAGCAGCGGCATCGTGTCCGCTGCAGTGTACAAGTACACACCTACTGTTTGTCGTGGTTGCATCTGCTGGTTGCCAACAGATGCGGAAACCGTCAATTTGAGTTGCCGTTGTGGCTGGAGGTCCAGTGATCTTCCCAGCTATCGCCTATGAGCTTGTCGGTGTTGCATGGACGCGATGAACATGGACGCGATCATGAGCATGGACGTGATGAACGTTGGCGCCGTTGTCGTGATGGCCACCGCCTCCGTGATGATACTCGAATCAATTATCAAGGATATAATAGTTAGTTATCTGGAAGGTAGCAGGTTGATTCAAGATACTCAACATGGGTCTAGAACAAGGACGATCGTGTCTCACAAATCTCTTGGACTTTTTGAACTTCGCCACAGAACAATTTGATCAGGGAAATCAGGTTGATGTAGCATATCTTAACTTTAGTAAGGCCTTTGACAAGGTATCCCATAAACGGTTAATGATACAGCTTCAGTCCCATGGTATTGCAGGTAGCATCTTAAAATGGATACAGTTGTGGCTTTCAGATAAACAGCAAAGAGTGATGCCAAATGGTACAAAGTCATCGTGGCAAAATGTTTTTAGTGGAACCCCCAGGGTTCAGTACTGGGGCCACTACTGTTCATTATATTTGTATATAACATTGAAAGTGGTCTAAGCAGTAAAGTTTTGAAATTTGCGGATGATTTGAAGGTCTTTAGGGCAATAACAGGTCAAGATGAGCATATCTCGCTGCAAAAAGACTTAGACGAACTTGTGAAGTGGTCCGAAGAATGGCAAATGAAATTTAATTTTGATAAGTTCAAAATCATGCATGTAGGTAAACAGCATATGAAGGCTCCATACTTAATGGGTGGCCAAGTGCTATCAGTAACTCAACAGGAGAAGGATTTGGGTGTTATTCTAAACGCAAAATTGGGGGCATCAGAACAGACCGAGGAAGCCAGGAAGAAGGCACTGAGAATGCTCGGGGCAATAAATAGGAATGTATCATACATAAGTGAGGAAGTGATCAGGAAGCTTTACTGTGCATATGTCAGGCCAGATTTGGAATACTGCATCCAAGCTTGGTCTCCTAGCTATGAAAAAGATTGTTGGCTTTTAGAGAGAGACTACAAAAGAAGGCTAAAAATGGTTAATGGCATAAGCAACCTGGCATATGAGGAAAGGTTGAATAAACTGAATATGTTTTCACTTAGATATAGAAGGCTGAGAGGAGATCTCATCCAGGTCTTTAAATTTGTCCATGGTCTGGAGAGGGATATTTTGGAGAAATGTTTTAATTGAACAGAAATGATGCAATTAGAGGTCATAAATTCAAAATTAAAGTTAACCACAGCAGAACAAGGTTAAGACAGTCTTTCTTCACCAACAGGGTAGTAGAACACTGGAGCCAGCTGCCAGAAAACATTGTCAGTAGCAGCACATTGAACATCTTTAAAACATCATAGATAATCGTAAGAATATAGTGCTTGCTCTTCAGTATTACAGGGGGGGGGGCTGATTGACAGATTTGGTGGGCAACTGGTTCAGTGTACAGAGTGCAACCAAGAAGGGCCCTTGTGTCTCATAGTTGCACTAATCTTTTATGTCTTTATGTCTTTATGATCGTCGGCTCGGCTAGTGTGATAGTCGCCGCTGCCTTGCTCGTCACTGTTGTCTTCTTGGGTTGACATTCTGATGACGTCTAATCCGTCAAGATAGGACTGAATGTCTCCGAAAAGAAGGAGGCCGTCCAGTACTTCCAGGGCTCTACCTTGACCTAGATCAACTGTTCTCAGAGGCTTCAGAGTGCTGATGATGTCAGCTCCAAGAAGACAGTCGAAGTCTCCGATTGTGTCTGAGGACATATCGTTGAAGAACGAATCTGCGAGTCGTATACCTCGTGTCTTGAGTGTATCGACAAGATCCTTCACGCCGGGGATGGTGTACTGCAGGTTCATCTGTTCATCGACTAGGAAATCGTGTCCGGTGCAGGCTGTAGGTGTGAAGATGACGTCACACGTAACTGTCTTGTAGCTGACGTCTTGTACCCCGACACAGGTTTTTACCTTGTATTGGGTCCGTGGCGATTCAGAGCAGAATCCCATTGTATTGGCTAACTGCTGGCTAATGTACGAGGCTTGCGAACCGTAGTTTACCATGCACCTGACGCGGCCGCAAACTTCTCCGTCGTTGACATGCATGAGAATGGACATCGATGGGAGTAGTACGGACTGTCCTTTGTGTGTACTGTTGCAGATGATACGCAGACTGCTTTGAAGTTGAGTGGGTTGTAGAAAAGTTTCCTCTGGGGGACACATGGAACACAGAAATCCCCCCGTTCATGTAGCGGCAGGCACCGCGACGGAAGTCGTCGTCGCTGCTAACTCGGCAATCACCGCCAGCCGGGCTGTCGAGGCCAGTGTCTATTGCGACCCCTCCCCTCTGATCAAGTAACCCCGGCGCCGTCGACCGCCGCGGACGCCGCTGTCTCTAATGTCTGACGGAAGTTGACGTGTCAGTGTCTGACGGTCGGATGTGGCCGTCATGGGTGTATGATGATGTGACAGCTTGTTCTGGGCCGGAGCGCCACGAACTACCGACTGCCTGCGGCAGCGTGGTTTCAGTTTACGTAAACATGTTTTGGGTTAATGTGTCTGTCGCCAGTCGTAGAGTCGGCCGACCGGGGCCGAGGCTCAGAGGTGTCTGAGCTGACGGAATGTCTGATAGACAGTCTGACACGCTGCTGTAGTGCATCGAGTCCGGGCATTGCTCTGGTTAGTTCAGAGGCGCGTGACGATGACGTGTCTCCTGGCGTGTGGCCAAGGGCGGATCCCCTGAAGCTATATAGCCGCCGAGCGAGACGGATCGCTCTCTGTTTGGACCTCACCTGACCCTGTCTCTGTCGCTCACTCTGCGTGGATGCCGCAGGGCGGCTGGCTGTGGCCAGCCGCCCCGGGCTGACTACTGCAGGTATGTCTGGTACTAACTGTTTGTAAACGCTGTATAACTGGCGAGATGTAAGCTTGTAAGATGGGAGTAGTATGTTTGAAGATCGATCTGTGTACAAGTTGGAGATTGTGTGTGAACGTTGCTTACAAGAGATTGAGATGATATCAGATTGAGTTTATATGAAGACCTGGATGCAGATATGTGTGAGATGGCTCAGAGCTCAGAGATGTGAGATCAGAGCTATGAAATTGGAAGCTGTGAGCTGGTGAAATAATTATACCGGGGTTATCGTAACGCTGATGTCCATAGTCTATCACGTGCCCAATGGAAGTTTACGTCAGACAAAGTGGGGAAATGTCTGAAAAAAGCTCTGGGGAGCAAAACTTCACTACAACTGGTCGCCGTGACTCGGATAATTAAACAAATTGGTACACCGGGTCCCTCATTACAAATGACATCCGCGACCTGGGTAACCCGAAACTGATGTGTTCGTGAACTGGGATGGAACAAGTAAATGCCTGAAATTGCCAATAATTCAGGATTGAATCTAATCATGGTGCCTGAGTCAAAGCAGGTAGCCATCGTTGAGAGCAGCAACTGCTGTCACAAGCTGACTGCTGTACCAGAGGAAGCTGTAGGCCTCAATGAAAATTTACCACTGCAGCCGTCTTCACATCTGAAGCCTGCTCAGTCAGTAAACCGAGTGTCCGGGCATTCCCGAAATCCTGCCAAAACACCTGTTTGAATTTTGGCCACTACTAGAACAGTATTGTATAATTTTATAATATCATTTTGACGTCTGCTGATCTTCGCATGTCGTGCTTGTAACTTATGGTGTGGACCCTGATACGAAATTGAAGCATATAATTAGTGAAGCCTAATATTTCTGAGAATGATTTTGGAAAATTGTTGCTTCATTAAATACAAATAATTTTAGAAAATTATTACTTGATTAAATAAGTTGAATCCCAGTCAACAGTATTATTTAAATATGACTTGATATATGAGCTGATGGTTTGAGGAAGAAATCAAACAATTCTTCATTGACCTATAATTCATTTCGTGAGTTCTTCAATTAACTTAGATGGATAAATAGGTTAACTTAGAGTGATATAAAATTGTTCAAGTGAAGTTTACATGGAACTGTAATATTAGATGGAACACCGATGATCTTTTAAAATAAATGGCACCTACTTAGAAAAATAATTTAATGATAGGAATAGATAAGAATTAAATAGACAGTTATATAAAAATATTTTTGGACTTGATAAATTCGCGTCGAAGGGAATTTAATAGTCTAGAATTGATTGTCCTTTTCCAGATTATTTAGCTGAAGTACTTTTATTGGAGGAAAATATAATTGTTGCCAGTGGGAGGGCATAATTAATTTTCATTGGGCGACACATGTACCCAGATGAAAGCAAATTATTGGGACTACGATTACATCTACATGTCTGTTTGTGTGTATGTATGTTGGATACGGTGCAAGATGAGTTGATATACTTGAGCATCAAGAGGCTGCTGGACTAGTAGGTCACAGCCTGTACGGATTTCGGTGCAAGAATGGTTGATTAACCTGAGCACTAAGAAGCTACTTGGCTTGTGGGTCACTTAGCTTGGGTTAAGCCGTTGCTTGAGCTCCTGGGAGAGCTCAGACTGAAGCTTGATTAGCCTCTCGGTACTGTCGAGACCTGAGTGTCCAATGACAGAGCAATATCGTGCTGAGCCACGTTGTTCGGTGAAACACCCGAACGAGAATGTGAGTAGAGTGTGCTCTGAGTAGATTGTGTCTGGTAATCGTTCCCATTGCTCACATTTTTGCATCTTTTTGATGAACCCTGACAGTCCAGGTTATATAATGAGCTTTTGTTTGGAGTGTACTAGTTTTGAGTTGACAGTGCGGACGGACGCAGTGACGCCACCTATACGGGAACACCGAAGCGCCGGTAGCGCCATCAAAGGTGTGAATAACGTGACGTGAGTACAGTCACCTGACATAAAAATAAGTAGGTTTTATGTGGTGCCACCCATCGGAACTTCAGAATAACTCGACGCCAGTGGCGCCTCCTATATAGACCAGCGACGCAATGCATGTGGTGCCACCTAAAATGGAAAGCTAGAATGGATTGAGAGATGTTTACATGTGAGCTGCTGTTTTAGAAGTTAATGTTGATGTGAATGTTTAGAGCTGTTGTATGATTGAAGTTGATGTCTTGTAGAATGGATGGAGATATTGGTTCGGCTGACATGTGTATACTTGGATGTATGAATGTTAGTGATTGAGTCTGTGACTGTAGTTATATCTGAGGTTTTTCTGTTCGTTGAAACTTGCAAAGGTGTTGTATTAATTTTGTTTAGTGGCTAAAATGAACACTTAATCCTGAATGTTCGCCCCTGCGAACCGAGTCTTATCCCCTACCTACAGCAAGTTACCCATTCCTGTCTTACCACCCGGTAAAGAGAAAAGCTGACTTCATCTGATGAACAAGAGATAGTGCCTGACTACCTTGAGTTGGACGCGTCAGTCCGGTTCGAATCGTCACTACTGACTAATCTGCCACAGAGAACTGACCGCGATCGAGACGGAGCTGATTTCAGCACCACTGGCAACTCCGACTAGTGGGACTGACCACACCACTGGTCATACGGAACTGCGCTTCAGGGCTGCGCTTGGTCACTACTGGCGCTGTCCGAGGTGCACTGCCATGGCATCCCATGGACCAGGCTGCCTGTGTCTGGCCGCATGGTGCTCTTGAGAACTGAAGGGGTAGATATTCGAGTGATGCCCCCGAGGCATACTGAGGTGGGCAGGCAGACGCCTCGCCTTGCCTCTCACATCGTGGACAGAATCTTCAGTGAACGTCGAACGCTATGGTGATTCGGCACTTCTTCTTCGAATATTCGGCGGAACTTGAACTCTATTGCATTGGGTTTGAATGTGTTAGTTTCAGATGTGCATTGCTGCTTGTTAATGACATGCGTAGGATTGTAGGTGATGCTAATCGTAATCCGTATTGATTGGTTGTTTGCATTAGACTCTGAGTGATTGTGAATACTTGGGGAATGAATGTGAATGGCCGTGATTTGTCTAGTGGATCCCATAATTGGTCTGTGGACTCAATGAGAGATTGTTCGACCTCGTGCTGTGTTGTAGAAAAGTTTCCTCTGGGGGACACATGGAACACAGAAATCCCCCCGTTCATGTAGCGGCAGGCACCGCGACGGAAGTCGTCGTCGCTGCTAACTCGGCAATCACCGCCAGCCGGGCTGTCGAGGCCAGTGTCTATTGCGACCCCTCCCCTCTGATCAAGTAACCCCGGCGCCGTCGACCGCCGCGGACGCCGCTGTCTCTAATGTCTGACGGAAGTTGACGTGTCAGTGTCTGACGGTCGGATGTGGCCGTCATGGGTGTATGATGATGTGACAGCTTGTTCTGGGCCGGAGCGCCACGAACTACCGGCTGCCTGTGGCAGCGTGGTTTCAGTTTACCTAAACATGTTTTGGGTTAATGTGTCTGTCGCCAGTCGTAGAGTCGGCCGACCGGGGCCGAGGCTCAGAGGTGTCTGAGCTGACGGAATGTCTGATAGACAGTCTGACACGCTGCTGTAGTGCATCGAGTCCGGGCATTGCTCTGGTTAGTTCAGAGGCGCGTGACGATGACGTGTCTCCTGGCGTGTGGCCAAGGGCGGATCCCCTGAAGCTATATAGCCGCCGAGCGAGACGGATCGCTCTCTGTTTGGACCTCACCTGACCCTGTCTCTGTCGCTCACTCTGCGTGGACGCCGCAGTGCGGCTGGCTGTGGCCAGCCGCCCCGGGCTGACTACTGCAGGTATGTCTGGTACTAACTGTTTGTAAACGCTGTATAACTGGCGAGATGTAAGCTTGTAAGATGGGAGTAGGATGTTTGAAGATCGATCTGTGTACAAGCTGGAGATTGTGTGTGAACGTTGCTTACAAGAGATTGAGATGATATCAGATTGAGTTTATATGAAGACCTGGATGCAGATATGTGTGAGATGGCTCAGAGCTCAGAGATGTGAGATCAGAGCTATGAAATTGGAAGCTGCGAGCTGGTGAAATAATGATACCGGGGTTATCGTAACGCTGAGGTCCATAGTCTATCACGTGCCTAATGGAAGTTTACGTCAGACAAAGTGGGGAAATGTCTGAAAAAAGCTCTGGGGAGCAAAACTTCACTACAGGGTTCGCCGGGTTTGACGACGCACACAGCTGCGATGTGTTGCTTGCTACTGCAAATGTTGCACGAATACGTGAGCCCTGTTGTTCGGCCTTTGCATTCAGGGAGTTTGTGTGCTCCACTGCATCTGGAGCACAGGTTGAGCTCCTTGCGACGTTGAATTATCGTATGTGGTGTTGTGAATGTGATACATTTGAACATGGAGTGTGCACCTTCACACATTTCGCATGCCTTGAACCTCTGTGCCTCAGTTGAAGCTGAAGGACTTGGGTTGTCAGGCTTCGATGACTTCCCCATCGTATTCTCTGCTTCAGTGTGGAACCTCTGCAGCGAAGCCTTGCCTTCCTGCCACGTCGGTGCACCACGTTGCTGCAGTCGCTGCTGCAGGTTGAACGACTTGGAGTTTTGACTTCACCCCAGGTAGTTCCTTGACCTTCTTCACTTCAGTCTTCACTTGAGGAGTAGTAGTTCGCATCAAGGATTTGATGACTTCGTTGTAGTTTTCAAGCAGTTGCTTGGTACTTGGGAAGTCAGTTTTCAGGAGGGCGCCGAGTTTTGACTTGAAGTTAGTCGGGTGTTTCTCACAGATCATGAAGCTGACCATCTTGCTGCCCAAAGTGCTTTCCTGCAGCGCGTCGTAACCGGAGGTCTTGAGCTCATTGACGGAAACACGCGCAGCATTGAAAGACGTCCTGAGTGCGGCGAAGCCCCTCACTGGTGGGGGCGTCAACTCATGTAGCTTCTTGATGTGCTGCTCGACTATGACGTCCTCGTCAAGGAACTCGTCAGTCAAGAACTTCCTTGCGATAAGGTAGTTGCTCTCCTCGTTCGAGAGGTGTTTGATGGTATCCAAGGCACAGCCGCGCAGATAGGTTTTCAAATACATGAACTTGGCTGGGTCACTGTAGATGGCGTTGCCGCTAATGAGGTCGTCGAACATGTGTAAGAAGTCATTGAAACTCATGACATCGTCTTGTGATCCAGAGAAGATTGGCATCTTCAACTTCTGAACGTCCGGTAGCTTGATGCATTCGGCAGATGATCGTAATCCATCAGGATGTTCTTTCGGGGGTTTCACCGTTGTCTTTGTGTGATCAAAAACGGCTTTCATGGTTTCGGAAAAAACATCGTAAAGCTCGCTTATCCACGATTCTTCCTTGTCAAGGTCTTCTTCCTCAGTAAGAAGGGATATGTAGTCTTCATGTTTGCTTTGAACATCAGACCATGCCGTGGTCAGTTCATCCCAGCCGTCTTGAACTAGCTCGGGGGCTTCTTTGCATGCGATGTGTTTCAACACATTTCTGTTGATTCTCGTGAAAGCTCGTCTGCAGTTTGAACGAGCAGTTTTCGACTGATCCATGATGAAAAGCAACAAAATTATTGACAAGCGACGGTGGAGGCGTAAATCTAGGCGAAAATATGGGCGAAAATGTAGGCGAAAAGCTTGGACGGAATCCCGCCGAGAGCTACGCGAAAATCCTCCAGAATTCTGTGCGAAAAGATGCCGAAAAGCCAGATGAAAGCCTTGCCAAACGACAATGAACCGATTGTCGAATTCTCGCACCTTGCATGCAATAAGTATGCTTACACTGAAGACTAATGGTGTACCAATAATTTGTTTCGGGTTGGATTTTGAGGATGGTTTAGGTTTGTCCAGGAGGATGGTTTAGGTTTGTCCTCAACCATCCAGTAGGATGGTTGAGAGGTTTGTCCAGTAATATTCATGCTACGCTTCAATGACATAATTAAGCAGTGGCGCAGTCAGAAGTTTCTGAAGGGGGTGGGTTGACGAAACAGATGTCATGAAACGGAGACCACTTCCAAAAATAAAAAAACTACACCAAAGAACACTTCTGTTCAGGGTTGTTGTTTCATGTGCCCCGTGTCCCTGTGGAATGCCTTTGCCACGTGGAAAGAGCAATCTCAGCTGAAGGGGACCTCGAACAGCTGAGGAATAAACTGAGCTGAGGGTGCCTGATGGTCAGATAGGGCTGGGATGATCAATTTATTTTGAAGTGCCCTTGGCGGAAGAACGAGACCTC
The DNA here is from genome assembly GCA_034440575.1 of Imbricaverruca yamaguchii. Taxonomy (NCBI): domain Eukaryota; kingdom Metazoa; phylum Arthropoda; class Thecostraca; family Neoverrucidae; genus Imbricaverruca; species Imbricaverruca yamaguchii. Next base: position 51,788 of record JAOTOL010000996.1, read on the forward strand.
TGAGAGCTAAAGTGAACTAGCGAGGTTCCATCTCGGGTTTGGAATGTCCCCGAGATGATAGCACGGGTTAATCCAGGACGACGCTTACGTTCTCAAAGCATCTAACTGGCTAGAGAGATGCTTTTCATCTCAGTAGAGCATATATAGCTAATAATGTTCCGCATATTGCGAAGAACCGTGCCCGAATTGCCCGGAAAAGTGTCTACATTCTGAAGCCGCACAGCTGTCCGGAATAGCAAAGTTGCTATTCCGCCAATACAGTTCTGTATTGGCGAGATAGACGCCTGATCTCACAGACGAGTATCTTTGTCTTCCAACTGCCTTATTATTTTATTGATTTTAGCTGGGTGGATACGCTCAACTGACTGGGTTCAAGCCCGTTCTATTGACAGGACACTTGCCCACCGAGCTAGCATGCTACCAAAGGTTCTGTTTCATTAGGCGATGGCAGAGATTACGCACTGGACCTATAGCGCCTATTGCCGAAGTCGCCATGTTGCCCAAGACATGAACTGCATAACTTGTCAGGATGTAACGGTTAACATTGGGTACTTATATGGTATTTTAAGAAGCATGTTATCTAGAGACAGTACCTAAATGGTCTTAGTGAAGGGGCCAACAATGGTAGCTGGCCTTCCCACTTTTGAAACATCTAAATTTACCAAAAAGCAGCATGAACAAGTGTTAAAATAATGGTTTTTAGTTTGGTGTGGGATGTTTAAATGAGCACAGTAGGATGTCGAGATTTGCCATGGAAACATGCCAAGTAAATATAGTTTCAGTCCTTCAAACTCAATTTCAGCCAATTGTGTACTCCAAGTGCATGCTCTAAGTTTCCTTTGAAAGACATCTCAAATAGAAATACCTATGCTAATGATTGCAATAGCATGCTGTCCACAGATGAAATTGCTTAACAAATCACATCTCTGTAACTGGAGCTGTGTTATGAGATGCTTGTCTAAAACAATCCATTATAGTGAGTATAGTCATCCTATTTTACACGAAATACTCTTCGAAACGAGTCGTGAATACTTCATAAGCACACAAGCACGATGTGGATACTTTCTTGGAAAGTATGCCTATTCTGTGCAAAGAAAGTGGTATAGTTCACCCAATTTCGTGAATCATTTATCACTGACATGCACACATTTGAATTTGAGAAAAACTCCCTGCAATATATAACTAAGTAAAAGCTGCGCATATAATATTGTAGCACTTCATTTTTAACTTGTGTACACTTGGACATGCCCATATAACAACGCAACTAATTCAGGAGTTCGTCTAGTACAACAGATGTGTGGATATTCAAACGATATATTATGTCATAAAAATCTACAAAGCAGATAATGTGCCAGGCGGTACCAAAATACATTGGTACTAGAATTTCATGGTGCTTCTTTTACTATTAACATGTTTAACATCGAATTCATTAACACGCTCCCTGGAAGGCCTCTGAAAATTACGCGCACTGGAGGGGCGGATTCGGCCCCCTAAGATCTGGGCTCCTATTAAGGCTAGAGCAACGAAATTCGCAGAGTGGATGGGCACGATAGTGGTCTCTATGGTGTGCCAATGTCATGACCTTAGATCAATATATTCAGGGTCAAATGAGGTCAAAATAGCAAAAATTCCTGGTTTTGCTTCGCTTGGCTTGTCATTGGCGGGGATCCCTGTGATTGTGTTTAAATGCTCACAAATTGGCATTAGTGATACTTTGAACATTACTAATGATACAATACAGATGCCAGATTCGCCATTTGACCTCAGTTTACCTATATAGGAGCACTTTAACCGGTCATCACCTCCTCCAGTTACCGGAACCGGGCTGCCTACCCGACTGCTCCGTTGGGCGACTCGGCACAATCGGCTTCCCAAAGAAAGGAGTGAAATACACCAATAAAGTATGGAAACGATTAGGCACACAATGACAAACAGTAGATTTCCAGATGTGTAGGGAGTAACATGCAAAGTGACATGAATCGCATGACAGTCATTTTCATTTATGGCAACTTTCCAGTTGACCAAGTTTGGTTTCATTAGCCTGTCATGAACTTGACCTGACTTGACCTCGGCGACCTAACATGACTTAGATTATATAGTATAACAATATGCATCAAACAAACCGCTAGTGTTGTCAAGAACACTCCCCTTTTGCCAATGTACGGGAAGCGCATCAGCGCCGATTTTTGTGGTCTGGAGCTGCAAATTGATTTTACTTTAATGGCCCCTAACTTGAAAAATTGTCAGCCGATTTTCATTTTTCTTACTTCAAACCATGCGCCAGTCATTTCTAAGCAGGTGCGTAAACAATGGCGCATATCGGCCGATACAATGTGGAGTTATGTACGAAAAATTTGAGGGGTGGGCTGATTTCGCTATCCTCTCCAGGGCGTGTGTTAACCTGTCATGAACTTGGCCTGACTCGACCTCGGTGACCTGACATGGCTTTGAAACAATGCAGCATAAGAATATACATCAAACAATTCGCTAGTGTTGCCGAGAACACTTCCTTTTTACCAATATACGGGAAGTGCATCAGTGCCGATATTTGTGGTCGGGCGCTGGTAAGGTTATCACTTTAACGACCCTTAACTCGAAAAACTTTCGGTCGATTTTCGTTCTTCATACATTAAGCAACATGCCAATCATTTCTCAGCAGGTACACAAACAATGGCGTATATCGGCAGGTAAAATCTGGAGTTGTCTACAAAAACCGGAGGGGTGGCGGATTTCGCCCCCCCCCCCCCTCCGGGGGGAGTGTTAATCCGTCCCGTCTCGGGTGTCTTCAACAGCCCCCTCAGGTTTTTCGCGGGTAGTGAACAAACGGCGCGCGGCAGGGGGCCAAAATGTTGCATACCTTTTCCCACGTCAAATTGGCATGCCCTACCAACATTTTTAAGTCAGGCCATGTAGGGTAAACGAGTTAGTCAAGGTCAAGTGAGGTCACCTCCAAAAAAGTGCAACCAGTCGTCACGTTTTAATGGTTACAGATATTTTAATGAAACTTTCAGCGTTTGCTTATCTTTAGGGATGCAACAAAATGTACGAGGGGATTTTTTCGTTTTTGACTACATATAAATTTTGCATGTTTCCCTATTGCAGTTCAAATCGAATATTCCGGTTAAAGTAAGGATTTTTTAATTAGTAAAAGTTGACCTCCAACAACGTTTATCGGTCTGCTCTATCCATTAGAAAAGAAATATTCAAGAAAACTTTAAAACTCAAAATTTTGACATTTCAAATAACAAATTAAATTTTTATTTTTGGGGGACAAAACATTTTATGGCCCTTGTAGATTTCGCTGTCCTTTTCTCATTCCAAGTAGTTTTCTTTTCTTTTCAAACATCCCACAAAATGAACTCCCCAGAGCCAAAAACATAACGTAAGTCGCAAAAAGTCGTGAAAATCTAGCCCCCCTAGTGACGTCACTTTTGAGGATTTTTTTTTAAGGGCTGGATCCGGCTCTACTCGTCGAGCGCTTTCCGATGACATCTTTTTCGCTTTTGTGCGACGCTTGGTTTCCATTTTAGAGGGGGTTACTCTCCGTCCCCCCCCCCCCCTGAGACGGGGTATGAGGATTTGACCGGAAAGACGGCGCGGGTTAATGCAGTAGGAAGTTATAAAAGCTGAAGGCGGTAACGTAACACAATCGAGGTAAGACATACAATTCGCAAGTGCATGTCCTCCCTTGTCTTGATATTACTTTGCAATGCATTATGTTTGGCCTTGGTCCTAGTTGCTCGACTTTCACATCTACATGTATTTTGATCATTGAAGCATAAACATTGATGCACGATGCATCCATTGCGTGATTGTAGTATGGAATACAACGTACAAATTTTCACATTTAAATGGATTTTCACGGTTTTGCAAAGCACACAGGTTCCCAATTTTTTTAGTAAGATGTCTGGGTATCATTGGTGCTGGCATCAAACATAGAAAACTACTTATTTTCGTAATTTATTGTGGTAGCATAGATGCAATAATGAGGTCCACACCCTATTATATTTGCTCCAAGTGCGAGAACGCATCTCAGAATCTCAAAATCCCTCAAGATGATTGGGCGCTCATGATGCGACCTGACAAGGTCACATCAGACGTGATATGAAGAGTAATGATGGGGCGAGTAGCGGGTGATGCTTGTCATGTGACCTGATCAAGCTCATTACGAGCATGGCAACTGACCCGAGTTGATTTTCAGCTAGGTAACTGCGTAGTGGCATTGACAGCACGTTATGCCTTGAATTCAAATGATGTCGTTCAACAGAAATGGGGTCTATTCCCATGGCTCCACCAGAAGGAACTCAGTGGAGGTTAGTTGAGGCTAGTTGAGTACTGCCCACGGGAACGACCGGTGGAGAAATCAGCTGATAACGGTGTGAATTCCGCGACAAAAAGGAATTGTATGGCGCTGTACCTGGCGCCATTTGTCAACTTGGTCCTCAGATGTGTGTCCAAATGATCGCACGATGTATATAGTATGCCTTATAATATACAGTCCCAAAACTGTCTTTATTTATGGTAACGTAGGTGCCCACAGGGATCGGGGGGAGAACAGATGTTCTTTTCGTCTATGGGATGAACCAAGCAATCGCTATTCCCTCTCGGTTGAGCACCAGGTATCGTCCCCCCAGTTTTGCGGTTGGCTACAGCCTGCCTTCTTAATGCCCAGTTGGTGTCTGGACCCACCGGGCTACCTGGCCCCAGACGTTTATCTACCCGATGCTGGGTTTTCCTCGTCTGAACTCGCTCGACCTCGTCGGTCGAACTCAAGTGGAATCTTAGTTGGTTCCGCATTGCGGCAGTTGCGGCACTGCGGCGGATCCCGCCGTAAAAGTAACATCTTCCACTTAGGACGAATGACGTTGATCAAAGGCCACAAAAAGGATGCTGCTATGTGGTCTGCATCTGTTACTTCGGTTATTGTTCAAAGTTATAATTTTATATTTCCTTTGCGAAGGATAATCCTGGTATTCAGTTTATCCATGAAGATAAGATTCATATGAAGCAGGACGTTGTTTGCACGCAAATATATGAAACAAGTAATGGGTCTGATCCCGTGGCTCCACTAGCCTCCTCAAACCTCCACTAGTCGTTCCTGTCGCAAACCCAGTGGAGATTTGTCCTCCACCAACCTCCACCAGTGGAGCAAAAGCTCCACAAGCCGAAGAGCAGGGTCAAGTTGTGATTTTTCTGTGGAGCTCTATCACGGCGCTCTTGTTTCATATATTTTCGCGTAAAATATATTTTCGGCGGGTCCAGACACCAGATTATATGCTGTACATTAAGAAGGCAGGCTGTAACCAGCCGCAAAACGGGCGAGACGATGCATAGTGCTCAACCGAGAGGGACGAAAAATTTCCTCGTTCATCTCATAGATGAAAACAATATCTGTTCTCCCCACAGTTCCTGAGGGCACCTACATTACCAGAAATAAAGACAATTTTGAGACTTTGTATTATAAGAAGGCACACTATATACCTGGCTCGATCATCTGGTCAAACATTTGAGGAGTAATCTGACCAATAGCGCCAGATACAGTGCACAAACATTTCCTTTTGTCGCGGAATTCCACCGCTGTAAGCTGATTTCTCCTCCGGTCGTTCCGGTGGGCAGGTCTCAACTATCCTCAACTAGCCCCCACTGAGTTCCTTCTGGTGGAGCCACGGGAAAAGACCCAATTGTACCCTGCTCTTTGGCTGGTGGAGCTTTTGCTCCACTTGTGGAGGTTGGTGAAGGAAAAAATTCCACTGGGTTTACGACGGGAACGACCAGTGGAGGTTTGTGGAGGCTAGTGGAGCTACGGGAACAGACCCATGGTTCGGTCAGATGGTGGGCTCACGGTATTCATAACAACATCTGCTTAGCAAAGACTGATCCAAGAATATGTTCAATAAAGGCATTTGGATTGGCACTGGGTTTGGGGGCGCATCGATTGCGTCGGTCATACATTAACCCGTCCCGTCTCGGGGGTCTTCAACGGCCCCCCTCAGGTTTTTCGCGGATAGCGGACGAAAGGCGCGTGGTAGCGCACCCAAATTTGGCATACCCCCCCGAGATGTGGGAAAACCACATCAATTTGACATGCTGATTCCAAATTTCAAGGTCAGGTCATGTAGGTTCAATGAGTTATTCAAGGTCAAGTGAGGTCACCTCCAAAAAAGGTCGACCAGTCGTCACGCTTTAACGGATACAGATATTTTAATGAAACTTTCAGCGTTTGCTTATCTTTACGGTTGGAACAAAACGTACGAGTTGAATTTTTCATTTTTCCGTTTTTGTCTACATATAAATTTTGCGTGTTTGCCATATTGCAGTTCAAACAAAGGATTCTGGCTAAACTAAGCATTTTTTATGAGGCCAAGTTGACTTCCAACAACGTTTCTCAGTCTGCACTACTCATTGGAAAAGGAAAATTAAAGAAAACTTGAACTCAAAATTTTGCAATTTCAATTTTCCAAAATTTATTTTGGGTCCAAACAAAATTATAGCCTTGGTCGATTTCGCTGTACTTTTCTCAATCCAAATACATTTTGTTTTCATATATCCCCCAAAATGAACTCCTCAGAGTAAAAAACGTAATGTAAGTCGTGCAAATCTATCCCCCCTGGTGACGTCACTTTTGTTCTTTTTTCGGTGGGTGGACCCGGAACCTACTCGTCGAGCGCTTTCCGATGACACCTCTTTCGTTTTTGTCCGATGCTTAGTTTGGATTTTAGAGGGGGTATTCAACCCCCCCCTCCGAGACGGGGTATGAGGATTTGACCGGACAAGCTAAGAAAACTGCAAGGAAGTCACCTCTGATATTTTTTAAAAATTACACCAGGATTTTTAGTGGCTACCAATAATTGGTACCACAACAGCTACAATGAAGTAATCCAGCACAACCACTTTCATGTTCAGAATATGGCACAATACTACAGAACAATTATATGTTTTAAAGTAGCTCTATGTGAGTGGTTAGATCATTTTGCCAGAAAGAACCATGTGAATATAGGGGGATGTATCGCAACCTCAAATGTATCATAACCCCTAATATATCATAACCCCAAATTTGAATAGCCCTAATGTATCGTAACCTCAAATGTATCATAACTTCAAGTGTATCAAAACCTCTAATGGGTCGTAACCTCTAATGTGTCATAACATCAAATGTATCATAGCCTCAAATGTATCATAACCTCAAGTATATCTTAACCCATAATGTATAATAACCTCAAATGTACCATAACCTCAAATGTATCATAACCTCTAATGTGTCATAACCTCTAATGTATCGCAACCGCAAGTGTATCATTACCTCAAATGTATCGCAACCTCAAGTGTATCATAACCTGAAATATCAGCTGACGACGCCGGGCCATGGCAAGCGATTTTCGACCGTACGAAGTTCTTACGTTCTTCCGGACTCTGCCTAGTGGCGCCAGTGAAAGGAACCTAATGTTGGTATATTCTCCGCTAGATGTGCGGCTTCATTAGCTTTACTGCGCCTGGATGCTGCCAACTTTGGAAATTTGCAGATCTTGGTGAAATCTGGTGGTTTTTGCTGGGGTTCTTTTCGAGGAGAAAGTTATTGGCTTTACGATTGCTTCGACAAATAATCCATGTTTTAGAAAATGACGTCACTATTTGTGCACGGATTGCATTATTTACGGCTGAAAAGCGGCAGGCAAGCTAACAAGGAAGTTTGTCTCGGATGCACATATTTTGGACGTGTTGCGATGCTTGGGTGTTGTTTTAAATAATTAACTCTTTGTTCTTTCTTTCTAGTATGATGTTTAGAGACGGGGGTCAATTGGTACCCATCGCAAGTTAAGAAATGTGTGGCGAAATAGTGTACAACAATGCCCAAATGCACAAAGGTCCCTACTTTTTGTACCAGTATTTCAAGAACCCAAAAAATCTGGTTTAGAGTTTCAAGTGTGTGTACAGTATCGTTCCACGTCTTCGTTTTCTTGTGGTATTTGCATTATTGGAACTCCCACTGGTGTCGAACTAGGTTTTCTCAATTGTAACAGCTCCCTCTGAACAAGAATACAATTGATTATAATATGTATATGCTATATATATATATATATATATATATATATTAATAAGTGGTTTTAACAACTGAACTGCAAATTTTGAATGGCATGTACTAGTTTTATGAAATTGTATGATATTAGGTATTAGCAGCAAGTAGGTATGATGGAAATCATGTTATGGCAGGCATTTTGCAATGGCTTCTGTTATGTACAATTAAAGAAACGCTTGTACTGGATGCATGCAAATTATATGATTATTAGACGTTGAAATATTGTACACAAGCATTATTTTGGTTGTTTCCAATAACTTATCAACTAATTCAGTTTTGCGGACTTGTGCTGTTATAGTGTACCTATATGGGGGAAGATGAGGGTTTCTGAACATGTAAGACATCGTGCAACAAATAGCTCTACTGCTGCTTCCGTTTAAAGACATAAAGACATAAAGACATAAAAGATTAGTGCAACTCTGAGCCACAAGGGCCCTTCTTGGTTGCACTCTGTACACTGAACCAGTTGCCCACCAAGTCTGCCAATCAGCCCTCCCTGTAATACTGAAAAGCAAGCCCTCTATTCTTATAATGATTGTCTATGCTGTTTTTAAAGATGTTCAATGTGCTGCTACTGACGATGTTTTCTGGCAGCTGGTTCCAGTGTTCCACTACCCTGTTGGTGAAGAAAGTTTGCCTTAACCTTGTTCTGCTGTGGTTAATTTTAATGTTGAATTTATGACCTCTAATTGCATCATTTCTGTTAAAATCAAACATTCCCCAAGGTATCACCTCTCCAGACCATTGACAAATTTAAAGACCTCGATGAGATCTCCTCTCAGCCTTCTATATCTAAGTGAAAACATATTCAATTTCTTCAATCTTTCCTCATATGCCAGGTTGCTTATGCCATTAACCATTTTTGTATCCCTCTTTTGTACTCTCTCTAAAAGCCAACAATCTTTTTCATAGCTAGGAGACCAAGCTTGGATGCAGTATTCCAAATGTGGCCTGACGTATGCACAGTAAAGCTTCCTGATCACTTCCTCACTTATGTATGATACATTCCTACTTATTGCCCCGAGCATTCTCAGTGCCTTCTTCCTGGCTTCCTTGGTCCGTTCTAATGCCCCCAGTTTTGTGTTTAGAATAACACCTAAATCCTTCTCCTGTTGAGTCACTGATAGCACTTGGCTACCCATCAAGTATGGAGCCTTCATATGCTGCTTACCTACATGCATGATTTTGCGCTTATCAAAGTTAAATTTCATTTGCCATTCTTCGGACCACTTCACAAGTTCGTCTAAGTCTTTTTGCAGCGAGATATGCTCATCCTGACCTGTTATTGCCCTAAAGACCTTCAAATCATCTGCAAATTTCAAAACTTTACTGCTTAGGCCACTTTCAATGTTATTTACAAATATAATGAACAGTAATGGCCCTAGTACTGACCCCTGGGGGACTCCACTAAGAACATTTTGCCATGATGACTTTGTACCATTTAGCATCACTCTTTGCTCTATCCATTTTAAGATGCTACCTGCAATACCATGGGACTGAAGCTGTATCATTAACCGTTTATGGGGTACCTTGTCAAAGGCCTTACTAAAGTCAAGATATGCTACATCAACCTGATTTCCCTGATCAAATTGTTCTGTGGCGAAGTTCAAAAAGTCCAAGAGGTTTGTGAGACACGATCGTCCTTTTCTAAACCCATGTTGAGTATCTTGAATCAATCTGCTACCTTCCAGATAACTAACTATTGTATCCTTGATAATTGATTCGAGTACCTTGCAGACTAGGGATGTGAGACTTATTGGCCTATAGTTTTCAACTTTCCCTCTTTCTCCTTTCTTGAAAATAGGAACTACATTTGCCCTTTTCCAATCGGTTGGAATTTCATTATTTGAAACTGATCTACAAAATATCTAAGATCTAAGTGGAAATGCCAGTTCCTTTTCAGTATCCCGCAACACCCTAGCATAAATATCATCAGGTCCTGCTGCCTTATTTGGCTTTATTTTCCTGATATGATTGTAAACAACATCACTACCAATGAAATCAACATCATTTGTCAGATCCCATGTAACTGAACTATGGTGTACGGTCGGCAGATTGGTCATATCTTCCAATGTAAACACTGATTTGAACTGCTTGCTCCGCTCCTCAACCATCTCACTATCATCACCCAATGTAGTCCCGTTTACTTCCAGTGGACCAATTGTGCTAGAAACTTTACTCAGCTTGTAGAAACTAAAGAACTTTTTACTGTCCCCTTTACAGTTTTTAACTAAATCCAGTTCCTTTGCTCGCTTTGCTGCTCTGGTTTTTTGCTTCACAGTGTCTCTAGCTTTTCGATACGCCTTTAGATTAATGACATTTGAGGCTTCTTTAGAAACTCTAAATGCAGTTTTCTTAGCCTTAATTGCTTTTATCACGTCTGGGGTAACCCATGCTGGCTTTCCTACCCTTCTTTTGCGTCTTTGCTTTTGGGGGACATGTCTAATCTCAGTTTCCTTTAAGTAAGATTTGAACTTTTCCCACATTTCACAGGCATTTAAATTGGAGAATTCTTCTTCCCATCTGATGGCACTTAAAGCCGCTCTCATGCCGTTAAAGTCTGCTCTGTTGAAATTTTGAACCTTTACCAAATTATCCTTCATAATTTCCCCTAATTGTGCCTTGAATCTAACTATGTTATGGTCACTTTTTCCCAGAGTTTCGCCTACAGTCAAGTCTTGAACCAAGTCACTTAAATCCGAGAATACAAGGTCCAAGAATGAACCATGCCTGGTAGGTTCCGATACAAACTGGTGTAAGAACAGGTCCTCTTCAGGGCATTTCCTGAACATTTTGCATGATGGGGAGCCAACACCAGCATTTTCATAACCTTTTAGATTAAAGTCACCGAGAATAAGGCACTTCCTCTTAAAGTTTCTACTCATTTCCTCACAAATCACCTTGTCAAGCTCCAGTTGCTGAGAATGTGGCAGGGTTCCTGATCGGTAGAAAGCTCCTATCCTAAGAGTATTGCTGTTGCCTTTTCCCACAGTGACATCAAGCCAAATGGACTCCACAGACACATTTTTATCCCCACCTGCTACTTTTTGAGAACTGAATAAGCTATTCATATAGAGCATTACACCACCCCCCTTCATTGCTGGACCCCTATTGCACGAAAACATATTGTATCCCCGGATCTCATAGTCCTGTAAGTTATCTCCAAAATACCCTTCACTGACCCATGCCTCCGTAATGCAAACAAAATCCGGTTCCTCCTCAGCAACATGACACTTGAACTCATCAAATTTGGAACGGATACTCTGAGCATTAAACATCATACACTTAACAAATGCTCCATAACCACCTTTGGCTTTTTCATATTGAGGAGTTCTTTTATCACTAGATGAACTATAACTGTGTCCCCTTGAGTTGCTGCTGTCCCTATTTGCAGACTTTGAGGTTCTATTGCCTTGGCTGACACTATTGGAATATTCCTGAGTTGGCAATGCAATTTCATCCCTCCCCACCCCATTTCCTAGTTTCCCTGAAGGACATGCTCGTATACTTTATCTAACACATGGACCCCCTTCTCAGAAAAGTGCAGGCCATCCCTCTGATAGAGGTCCCACGATGCATAAAACCTGCTCCACCCATCTACAAATGTAAAACCTAGCACATGGCAGAGCTTTCCTACCCTGGCGTTAGCTGCCAGTGCCCTAGAGCTCCACTCAGGGGAGGCTCTAGCCCTAGGCAAAATTCCTGTTACAAGGACTCTATTGGTACCCTTCAGGGTGGCCAGAAGGGCCCTGTACTCCCGCAGAAGCTCCTCGCTCCTAGTATGACCCAGTGTCCTAAAATTACTTCACCATTAACTGTCTGGATGAAGAAAGAAGTTGCTTGGGAATAGTGAAAGAATGAAAGAAAATAAAGGATCTCCACTTAAGGATTAAGAAAGCGGGATGCCTTTCACTTCAGTCACATGCATTTAACATTTGTTAGCAGTCGTTTGTATAATGACTGCCCACACATGTGGCAAAATGGTAAAAACCTAAGACAAGGATGAAATAGCACAATTCCATTAACTGTGAATTTCCAAGCCACATAGTCAATTATTTTACACTGGTATGACCTATGTTATTTACCCCTACATGCACTATGACTGTGTTAAACTGGTGATCACTGGTGACCTGTGCCACCGCAGGTACCAGGTCCTTCACCTTGGCACCAGGCCTGGTGATGCACCTCCTGTCCCTCCTACCTTTACAAAATACCCGCTCTAAATGACGCACACGAGAGTCTCCTATGACCAGCACTGACTCCTTACTACTGCTATCCTGGGGGCAGTCATCCAATGCCTGGAACTTATTTGTTGTTACTATGCCTGCCCGCTGGGCCGGTCGGCTACACTTCCTTCCGCTCCTACCACCTGCCACCTGCCACTCACTGACCCTTTCCTTAGGTTCGCGTCTCCAAATCCTCCACCCCCTGACCTCATGCCACTTCCCCTCCTATGACCTACCAGAACTACCCCTCCTCTGTTCACTATTAACACTATTAACACTCCCCTCTTGAGAGATCCCAGCCACCTCCACAGTAGGGGAAACCTCAGCTACCTGGTGGCCTGCGACCACCTGGGCATATGATGTCCCTGCTACGGATTGACCCCTTGTTGCTTTATCTTGCCTACCCTGTGCAACAAGGGCAGCCTTGAGATTGGAAACCTCTGCCTTAAGGGTCCTAATTTCTTCCTCTAGTGCCTGCATCCTGGTCGAAACCATCCTAAACGCTGCAGCTTATGCCTAGATTTAGATTCAAATTAATTTGCTAAACAACCGACAAAAAAGCTAACTATCATTCACTATAAATCGCTACCTCCTATACTGTCAGTTAATTATCTGAGTACCTCAAGAGAAGCAGAAACTATTAAACAATTGTTTTTTTTTAATAAATAAATTAAATAACTAAACAAGATGTCTAATCTAATTGTCTTCCACACAAGTAGACAACTATATAAATATCCCTTTTGATATCACTTATGGCTAGACAGAAAAATGAACAGTCACACAGCACTTATGAATACCCCCAACTTACTACTAATTAAACTATCTTAAACTTCAACACCAAACACACTATGCACACCAAAAAATAAATAAAGTATGTTAGGATAGTATGAATGTTGTCTAATGTACTTATAAAATCTACACACTTGTAATATCTCCTACTACAGAAATCGAATCGTCGAGAACACGCCGAAGCCACGAGGCCTCCCTTTGGCGCAAACAAGATGGCGTCCTGCGGCGTCGCTAGGTTAATATAGTATAGTTTGCGTGCTAGGAAAATGCTTATAAGATAAAAACTAATGAAATATAATAAGAGAAGTAATTGCTAAGCACCTATCCACAGCTTAGACTAGAGTAGTGCCCTGTTCTGCAGCGACTTATCTGGAAACCTGGAGCTCTGGCGCGCGTCCTTCCACCTTGACAGCTGGCGGCAAACTGTATGGTTGAACTAGTAATTGCACTTTGTTTACTGAACACAAAAATGAATAAGCTACCCATATTCGAACAGCTTCTTTCAATAAAAAAATATCTAACCACTTGCATAGAGTGAACTAAAAATATTTTGTAGTGAAGTTCTGTATTCTGAACATGAAAATGTTATTGTGCAGGATTACCTCCCTGTAGCTATTGTGCCACAAGTTGTTAGTAGCCACTAAAGCTATTGTGTTGCAAGTTGTTAGTAGCCACTAAAAATGCTGGTGTAATTGCAAAAAAAAATATTGAAAGTCACTTCCTTATTGTTTACTTAAGCCGACTGCTTTTGGATGTCCCAAAATTGTGCCTATGAACTTTGCTAGCTGTATACACAAAGAATCTGTAAAACTATGTGACAAGACCTCCACATTTTGGTAGAGACAGGTCCATCATTTATGAATGCCAAGATCTTTTTGTTATTTATCCACTGAAGATAATGTGGGAGACATCCAAAGGTAGATGTTCAAGAAACAGAACATGTTAGATACCCCCACTCTTCCCCCAGCTTAAGTTATGCCAAAATGAGTTGAAGGGTGTCTATTTATCATTGAACTTTACTATTGACCATTTGTACAAACCCATTTGTTTCAAATGAAGAGGAATAAGGCAATACTGCCTCTTATGCAGGTATTACTCATCACCTGATGAGATAGAGACTGATGCATCAGTATCTATCTATTGCCACCTGTTTCCTCTTCATTTATAAGAAACATATGCCATTATCCATCCTGACGAAAACAAATATAAATAATAATTTGTTTAAAGCATATCAAATCCATTTGACTGTGGCTATGATAGGGAACATGTCGTGGTGCCCAAGGTCTGCCATCATCTGCTTTGTTTATCCATAATGATTTGTTGGTTATATTTACCCATATGTTTTTCTTCCACAGAAAGGTTGTGAATCATGGATCCCATTGAGATGTTCATGTGTTGTTTGTTGTTTGTTCATTCTTTTGGTCATCCACATCAAAATTAAGCAGTTGAAAAGGCTCTCTGAAGCCCACATGAGGGAGCTGGAAGATGCTGGTGGCCACCATCAGCACACATGCCCATTCTTGTGGCCCAAAGAGTGGTACACCACAGAAGGAGGTTGGCGCTTTGGGGAGGAGGGCGTCCTCAATTTTCAACCTGAAGACTGGCTGGAGCATTTTCAGGTATATATGGGTATGCTCATGTTGGCTAGCGATGCAGCATATCCGCTCATGCCCTGGCTACTGAAGTTGCCGAGAAGACCAGCCCGACCGTGCAGCAGGGGACGCGTTCAACGCCAAGCTTGGCGTGGTAAGGGTCGTCGCAGAGCAGGCATTTGGGCGGCTGAAATGTCGGTGGCGACGTATCCTGAAGCCGTCCGAACACATCTTCCGTTTCGTCCCGCAGATAGCATTCGCCGCCGCTATCCTGCACAACGTGGTAGAGTCGTACCATGACGACTTGCCAGCAGGTACACTGCGCGCGGCCGAGCTGCTGTCTACCGGCGGGCAGCCCCCTACGGCAAGGTGTCGTCCAGCCGAAGACAGTAGGGCTGCCGCAGGCATACGCGACCACATAAATGACAGTTTGTGAAGTTGTGTCCTTTGGACTCATTCGTTGGAGTAGATCAATTTGTTCGTTTGCTGTTAGATTCATTCGTTCGTTTGTATTCATTTAATTCATTCGTGCGTGCGTGTGTATAGCTGAATTGATGAATGCTGTGGCCCTCCCTTTGTATGCAGTGATGTCAGATTCGCTCATTGGGATTATTCACCGTGGACATATGAACTCTTCGGGACAACCGCGGCAAGCATGGTTTTGCTTATAGTCTGTCCAACGAAGAACAACAAAGAACGTAGAACAACCATGGGTTCTTTTATGACGCATTCTACTGCCTGACCACATAGGGTTGTCAACCTCTCACATTGATTGTTCGCAGGTGGACTCGGTAAACCAGCCAGAATATGTCTAGCGTAGTCATGCAATTTCCCACCAGTTGAGGTATTTTTTGTTGTTGTTTTTTCTGACTGTGTTTATCCAACTGAGAACAGGTAATCGCGAGCTTGTCGAATCATCAATACTTTCCGTCGCCACCGCCATGTCATGACGTCCTGCTGTCCGCCCACACCGGGCGGCCAACTTGTTTGATAACTGAATATAAAAGTGTAGACATACATTGACTTAACGTGTTTGCCGTGTACGCAGGATGGGTGAAACAGACGAGATGAGGCGGGGAATACTTGGTTGTGAAACTCAGCAACAATAGCAAGGAAAAACTCAGTCTAGATCATCTCGTCTGTTGATCATGTCGCGAAAAACGGCTTTAATCTGTCCCTTTAGGCGCTGCATGGTAGCGAGGTGGCGCCGATTCGTCTCCACCTGCTGCCGCAGCAGGTCCATTTTTTTTTTACTCCAGGGCCAAGGTTTCCTCTCCCCTTGCGTCCATGCGATCCAGAATTCCCAGGATCCGGTTATCGATGTTGTCGGAACGCAGACGTCGGGGCCTGCGACGCTCCGCTTGAAGGCTAGGATTCACTGGACCGTTTCCGGTGGCGCTGCCGCTTGGCCTCGCGGGCCGGTCAGCACCGCCTGCGTCGGCTGCACTCGACCTGGCGGGCTGTGTGTGTGTGGGGTGGGGGGGGGGACGATAATTAGCTTGCGCTAGCTTGGAGGGGCGCCACCGATTTATAATATTTTAAGAAGGGATGCATCCCAGTTTCCCAAACTGGGGACATACAGTTTGGCTTAGCATGGGTGTTTATTTTTCAAAATCATTGGAGGGAGGGGGAATACATGAAGGCAATGGGCAGGCCCAAATGGATATGGGTGCACTTCACAAGGTCTTATGTTACTTATTGGGGGCGGGGGTGAAAAACCATCATTGAGGGGCACTTTCCCCTCAAAAGTATACAAAACAACAACCCCGCTTAGAAGGGTATATTCTGTTACAAAAATTAAAGTGGGACGCACTCGATCCTGGTGGAGGGTGTCCTTTGTACCTTGAAAGTCACCGTCGATGAAAATGTCTAGTGAGGTGCATTCGACCGCCCTGGGTTTGTCTGCAGTCAACGAGGTCCTGGCCGAAAAGTGAAGGGACTAGTAGGTGCTTTCGCCCCCCCCCCGCACTAAATATATCCATGGCCAAAACTTACTCTTGGGGGGGGCATGACCAGCCAGGAAGAGGGGGTACACGTCCAATAGGTGTTACCTTAGAGCTTTTGAAAGTAGCTCTACCGATGGGTTCCAGGAAGGGCCGAGCCCCCCGCTGGCCCTCCTCCACTCGTGAGGTACCTGGTGAATGACATTCAAACCCTTTTTACATTTGCTTTGGGTGAGGATCCACGTAATTTTGTAGTGGCACCGGAATGTATGGGGTGCCAGAGTGCAACACCGCCCTTAAGTACAGTCCTTTTACATGGCGTTGACTGAAAGGAATCCACTAAAAGGAGTCGCTTCCCCCACCCCCTTCTGAAACGCACACGTCAGCCGTTACCGAATCCCATACTCACTGGATCTTATTCAGGCATGTATGTAGGTAGTATGCTGAAACGACATTTAAGAACGGAGCCTCGTATGGTGGTTTGCAGTGGACGGCACTTGAACTGTAAACAGCCCGCTTGTAAAATGGAGAGAATATATTATTTTCGGATCGTCAAGATGAAATCGTATCATCTGGGAATGATATATTTTCATTTTATCCATAATACAGCTACTTCACATCCATGAAATAAAGCGTAGTGAGGAAAATACCAGCATGATACCTAATGCTACTTCCTCCCAATAGTGTACGTTTGCTAGTAATGCAATTGCAAATTCATGCTTTATCCGACAACTCTGAAATCGCGCGCCATGGTGCCAGATTGGCTAGTCGTTTGTTTGAGTCGAGTGTTTTTTTAATCAGTGCCGCCATTTGAATACTTGGTTGAGTTTCATATTTAATTTATTGTTTGATTTCACTTCCGAAGGATTTCATTCTACACATGAAGTGCATATAATTCAATAATATGCCATTCATACTAGACGAAGTCATCCACATTGCATCCCGGTGCTTATTGGACGTCGTGAAACGAGCTAATGCAAACTTGTTTTGTTATGTGATGTAAAGGTGTACAATGGCAATGCACTAATCGAGGGAAGCTCATAAGATCTACTTTCAGAAGGCCTACGTTCAGTAGATCTACTTTTAGAGGATTTATTTTCACAGGATCTACTTTCAGAACATCTATTTTCACAAGATCTACTCTCGGGACTGGATTGTTCAGAGGATCTACAAATAGGCCTCAAGTGTTCAGAAGATCTACTCCCGAATGCAAATGTTCAGAGGATCTACTGAAAGCTGGAAATGTTCACAAGATCTACTCTCGGGACTGGTTTGTTCAGAAGATCTACTCGAAGACGAAGGTGTTCACAGGATATACTTTCAGGACAATTTTTCTTCTTCTTCACAATACCTACTCTCGGGACTGCATTGTTCAGAGGATCTACAAATAGGCCTTAGTTGTTCCGAAGATCTCCTGCTTGAAATGTTCAGAAGATCTACTACTGGAAATGTTCAGAGGATCTACTCGGAGGATGGAAGTGTTCACAAGATCTACTCTCGGGACTTAATTTTCAGATGACCTACTCTTGGCCCGGAATGTTCAGAAGATCTACTCTTGGTCCGGTATGTTCAGAGAATCTACTTTCGGGACTGGATTGTTCAGAAGAAATACTCTCAATTCTAATGTCCAAGAAGCATAAGTTCAGCATTCTCTCGCTAGGTAGCAACACGGTCTTGGTATTACCGCATTGAATAAGGAATGAATGTCAGATTGAACGCTGAAGCATAGGTAACAATATTTCTCGCTAGATGGCAGGATGATGCCATTGAATACGAGCTCGTTGGGTGCCTGTATTGTTAGCGTTTCATAGCTTGGCAATCAGCTGCCGTCCCGTGGGAAACTGATATGCAGAGTAGTGGCGGATAGAGAGGACGCACACATTGTTCGGACCTATTTGTATCTGAGCTTACGGTTGGCTTAAAATATTAAAATGTTCGACCAATATAGATATTGCTGGTCGTGACTAGGCTTTGTTCGCTTACAGTATGTACAAAACTGACGAAATATGTACTTAGTCTGCATATTATATCCCGGCAACAATATGGCTTCCGGCCTGACCTATCGACGAAGGCGGCAGTGCTTGCTTGAGCTGTAGTATATGCGACAAGAAATGTTTACAAAGACATGATGATTTCACTAGTCACGGCAGACACCTCAAAAGCATTCGACAGCGTTGAGCACTGCCTCGTGGAGAAGCTAGGGTGGTGCGGCATCGATAACCAGTGGTTGGCCGCATGATTTAGCAATGGCATGCAGTATGTCGATCATTATTAGGCCCTATGGGTGACTTGTCCACGTTCAAATGATTCACGTTCATCCACGTTCAAATGAACCCCAGGCAAGGTTCTAATTCTGAACTCACACGGTGTCGAGAATAACCCCTTATCTTGGCATGGCGCTTTTGTCTTACAACACAACATTACGCATTTCATCGAGTGGCAATTTATGGAGGTGTCCAGACGTGTGAAAATGCTATGTAGCTTGACAATAAGTATGAGATAAATAGATAAAATGAAAGTGTTTCTGAATATGGACAATAAAAAAGCTATTCAAGTTTACCAACAATGTTGGCATGATCTAGCACACATGTTAAATACTGTATTTTTAGCAATTACTGCCTTTTTAGCTTCAATTTATTACCGACAAGTAATGAGTACATGATGCATGATGGTTAGGGGAGACCGAGGTCAAATGTAACAGTTTTTACATTTTCGAGTCAGGAGCGAAAACGTTTTGCGCTGGAGAACACTTTGTTGGATTTTCACAAACCTTGATGTTTTGCCCTTGCTGCGTATGTGAAAATATTTATAAATACATACCCTAAGGTGTCGAACTTTTGGTTTAAAAAAGTAACTTCAGGTGCTACAATTGACCCCATGTACGGGGCAATTGTAACAGCACCCGGGTTCAATTGTACCATGTTAACGAACGCCGCGGTGAAATCCACTTTTATCGAAAACAACTTGTATTTAAAAAACAATTGTATCTTACTCTCTGAGCTCTTCCTGGAATACAAATCACAGCTCCACCTTTCTCAGGACAAAAACCAACACCACATCATAAAAATGCGATTACGTAACGGATCAAAGCTCTTGCACCCGTAGGTCTTTCTGGATTCAAAAGCACAGCTTCTCAGGCTAAACAAACTAACTAGCAGGGCTCTGAGACCTAAAACACTTCTTGACTATTTGTACTGAAGTAGGGCAAAACATCAAACATCACAACTCGAAACATTTCCAATATCTGTGACGCTCGGTCTGTGGTCGCCTACTCGGTGTCCGATTCACAGTTTTCACATATGTACGCCTCATACTTTTCGACAGCGGTACACGCCTTGTGGGCCCACATCGCGCACATCTCGCACCGGATCCACCTTTCTTTAGATCGACTGGTATTAAAACTCTCGACGCACACAAGGCAGAAAACTTCTTCAGCGTCATCACTACTGCTTGCCCTGCGGGTGGACTTCCGAGCCCTCTTGCCACCGGCCTTCTTCGTCTTCTTCTCTTCGTGCTTGTCCATGCTGAGGTTGAGCTTTTTCGGTGCTTGTTTGCGTTTCTTTCGACTCTGTTCTAGCTCGATCGCTCTCTTCTCTGGCGTATCTGTCAGAATTGCAGCCTTTCGCTTCCTCCGTCCCGTACTGATGCTTTTCCTTGGGCCTGCCTTGGGCAGAGGCCGAATGTCTTCAGGGGTGAGCGGTGTCGAAGCGATCCCTGATAGACCAGGCTGTTCGATCGCTGATGGACCAGGCTGTTGGCTCTCCGATGGACCAGGCTGTTGGATTCCCGATGGACCAGGCTGTTCGATCTCCGATGCACCAGGCTGTTCCATCGCCGATGGACCAGGGTGTTCGATTCCCGATGGACCAGGATGTCCGATCACCGGTGGATCAGCCTGTCCGATACCCGATGGCTCAGAATCTGCAGGATGTGCTATGTCATCTGTGGTCTCGCCTTCGGATGTATGGCTGGCGGAGAGTGCAGTCAGCTCCGTTCTGGGTCGGTCTGTAACGTTGCTTGGTGCAGTCTTCGTTGGTGAATATGTCTGGATTGTACGGACTGATGCCTGTTGTCCGGAAGCCACTCTGGATGTTCTTTGGGGTAAACGCCGATACCCAGGCCTCCGCAGCGATCTGTGGGATGTCGTAGATGCTGGCAGTTTTTCCTGGATTGCTTCTCATCCACGCATCCATGTGAGTAGATATGCTTCTCTTAAACGGGCCGTACACGCTTCTGTCCAGGGGCTGGAGGCGGTGGGAGCAGTGAGGAGGAAAGGAGAGCATAATTACTCCGCTGTCCTTGGCCAGGTCTAGGACTTCCACACTGAGATGGGACACGTGGTTGTCGAGCAGCAGCAACACCGGTGACTCGGGCGTCGACTTCACATGTAGGATGAAGTGCTTCATGAAGGTCACGAAGTGCTCCGAAGTCATCCAACCAGACTTGTTTGCAGTGCCAATACAACCCACCGGTCCACCACGAACAAACCATTCGTGGTATCGGACTCTTGGAAACACGAACATCGGTGGCACAGTGTTGCCCATTGCGCTAGTAGCAGCACACATGGTAACGAGATGTCCCCGCTCTCCCGAGGTGAGTCCTCCCACGTGTTTCACGCCTTTCCCAGCCACCACTGCCGTCGGCTTCTGCACTGTTGTACAGCCAGTTTCATCAAGGTTCCATATCTTTGACGGATCAAGTTCGTGTCTTGCGAGGACGATCCCCAGCTTATCGAAGAAGTTCTTCACGTTTTCACGATTGAAGCTGGTTGCACGTGCCAAACTGGTGGCCTGCGGTGACCTAATGGCGAGCTGCGGGTTCCGCTTCAGAAAGGAGTTGAACCAGTCGACTCCTGTTCGTCTCTGATCCGTCCAGGAACTGGGAACTTTCATATCTCGGGACATCGCGCACTGGTAGGCGAGAACCATGACCTCCATCGGCGTCAGACCAAAAAACGCCTCCGATGATTTGAGTAGATAGTCAGTGAGTATCTTCTCATCGCCTGGTGAAAAGACCTTGTTGTGCGGGTTGTAGCCGACTGTGATATCCATTCCTTCTTTCTTCTGTTTCACGTAACGAGACAACGTCACATGACACATTCCATACTGGGCTGAGGCTTTTCTCACCGTCAACCCGCCTTCCATAACCGCGGCAACAGCTTCCTGGGCTGTCTCCAGGCGGGTCCCGCGGTCAGAAGTTCGTTCTCGAGAGCGAGGCATCGTCTGAAAATCGGAAACATTCATTGACCAGCGCCCAACGACATTCTGTAGTAAATGCATACTTAAAAGTATGGCCATAGGGGTCAATTGTAACACTGTTACCATTGACCCCAGCAAAAATGTTACAATTGACCCCGCCAAGCCATCTTAGGACGAAACTGATGCAAAACACGGCAGCGTGGGCGGCAGCTACAGCGCTACATTTTTGGCTAATTAGCCCCACTCCGCTCAATCAAACACTTAGATCCATATCTAGTGAGATACGTGAATGAGCTGATAATTAAACAAAATCATCAAATTTACAACACACCCTCAAAAACACATAATTGTGAACAGCACTCGACTCACTTGTCGCAACGGCGTGAAACCCCGTGAGGAAAGGAAACAGCTGACTGTGCATATCCAGTACTGCCGCCAGCGCCATCCATCAGCGGGTTTCGGAACCATGGCTACTGTTACAATTGCCCCGTGTTACATTTGACCCCAGTCTCCCCTATATGAAGAACTGGATATATGACTATATGAGAGATATTGGCTAATAAAACACCTCTCGAAGCCAAAACTGCATACAGATCAGTGGTCACCCCTGAATTGTCTCCGCTTTCATTCACACCGATGTCTTGCCGATCCAGCGAATTCGACCAGTGGGCATTTGGTCACTGTCATACGCGCGAAAATAATACGTGAAAATAAAATAATACGTGAAAATTAGTAGCGGAGTACAATCTAAGCATACATGGGGGGAAAATACAACTTGCAATGCCTTCATAACCATGGAAGGGTTCTTGAAATGAATGACTAATATTTCAAGAAATTTCCAACGTTTCGGATTTCGTGATCAGTTGCTGAGATACGGTGATCATGTCGGAAGCACGAGGCGTCGGCAATCTAGTGGAACAATATAACTTTTGAATATACAGTCCCAAACGATTGGGGACGAGAAGGACATTAATGCCTTGCTGGGTAAGTGTCATTCCTTTCCCAAGATATGCACCACACACCTGTTAATCGACAAGAACGTAACTTACAATCGTCTATGAAACCTAAACTGATCCACCTTAAACTTGACTTCAATTACTCATAGTTCCTCAGTTGGACAAGGGTCATGTCGTGTGCGTTGGTAGACGCACACCGCCAGATGTTACGACAGACGTTCAGCACCAACATTGCAGGGCCCCTGAGCCTTGAGGCCTCAGTCGGCGCGATTTTTGATCCGGTGCATCCATTGTAAGCCTCAATGCATATTTTTATAAACTCTGCTCGATATTTCAAGGGTCTCCTTGGTTTTTATTGATATAAACTGAACCATTCCGGGACCCTGTGCAAGCTTTGAGGCCACGGTTCAATTTTTCCGCTTCCATCTCGATTTTTCGGGAGGATGGGTCCGACGATTTTTGGGTTCTGGTACGATTGTCTTAGGCTGCGGTACGATTTGTTTGGAGCCCAGCAAGGTTTGTTTGAGCACTCACTATCGCCGTTGTGGGGTCGGTCGATATTTTCTATTTCCAGCGTTTCCAGCGTGGGATTTCCAGCGTCTTTGTTTTGAGGTGGGGGGGCTTAGGGCCGCATCGACTGCAGTGGTCATGCAGCTTTGTTTTGAGGTGAATGGCTCACTTAACCTAACCACAAGTTACTGTCTCAGTTTCCGTAACACCCAGCCCTACATCTTGTATTGCGATATTTTGCAATGTCCTTTTCGCAGCGTTTTGAAAACAAATTGTGATGCCTATGATTATGAAAGTACTAAAGCCAATGTATTACGAGTCGCTACACGCCATGGCCTAAGATGATCCAAATGGCACAGTCCAGGTGGCAGCTTGCGATGTTGCCACGTAAACACATGAAATAAACGTTACAACAGTAGTAGGGGAGACCGGGTCTAGTTGATGCACGGGATTGTTGATACACATCATTCTCTCAAAAAGCATGAAGCCGGTTGTCATTGCTACTGTTGCACATGCTGCTACTGACACTCTCATCTCGCGCCATAAACAAACCAAAGTCCTTTCGACTTCAGACTGCGGACTGGTGACGATGTGACACATTTGTGGACCGAAAGTAAAATTTAAATCCCTTTGCTTCACCCCTAATTTCTAATTTCTCGCCCACTTGTTAATTTGTTAAGTGTCGGCTATCATTACTATGTTCTCTCAACTTTGCGACTGTGAAATGCGTTTAAATTCATGTTTAAAATGGACTGAAAGTAAACATTAAATCCCTCATATATTATTCAAATTATATTCCATTATATAAATTTAATCCAAGTTCTTGCTGGGGTTGCTTTATGAGGGAGGGCTCTGCTGCTAAGCAGAGCTCGTTGCGTGAACCATGACCTCAACACCCGATCAAGGAATTCTAGTTCAACGGAAGAATTTGGACCGAAAGTCTGAAGTGCCGTCAATGCACCGACACAGCCGCCGGGTAGCTCCTCCCAGGCCTTATCGGACCGGCTGGCAACTGACATCTCCTCGTTACGTCTCCAAAGTGTTGAATTATGTTGAGTTTCACCAAAATTATGTCAACTTGATTCGGTTTCCCCTGCCCAATGATTGCAGCAATGACGACTTTACAGTTTGCTTCACCTCAAACGCAACAATTGTTGCTCTTGAGGTGAGAAGGCTGTAGCGAGAGAGAAGAACATGAGCTTATCACGCGACGTCACAGTAGATATAAGTATAGTACAGTAGATGCTATCCTAAAATACGCCCACACATCCGACAAATTAACCTGACTTCGGCCGCTTTGCTTTAGACATTGGGTATTAAAAAAAAAATTCCCGACTGTAAAATCAAGCATGTATTTGGAAGTTGAGAGCCCTGCCTTCCACACTTTCAAGGTGGAGTGGCAGTTTCCCATACTGGCATCACAGTACCTACACCAATGATGTTGTATTTCACCTCATTAAACTTCAAAATTCAATAAGTAGTACTGATATCAGATTACGTCCTGAACGATCACCATAGCTTGAATGCTATGGTGCTATCACCATAGCTAATTCTTGCTTTATTTGTGGTGAATAAGATGGATTTCAAGGTATAAATATACATAATTATTCTTCTAATTTTTCGGACTATGGAATGTCCACAAGAAAGTGAACGCGGCACGGAGATGAGTTTTTTTTTCGTAAAACGCGGCACGGAAATGTGTCGCGTTTTTTTCACCGTAAATACACACGAAATCTGTTCCCATTGCGAAAATCACTCTTGGGGGACAAGATTTCGGCAAATGCGACTCTGCGCTATTTAAAGTGGAAATTCGAATTGTCACGGCCCATACAAAATGATACAACTGAATGCATGAGTTGGCTTAGTTGTTCTACTAGCTGCATGATGCATGCGAGCAGCATGATTTCAAGCTTAATAATCCATACATTTTACATATCGTTCAGCACCTTGCCAATAGACATATGTGTATCGACCTTAAACCAGTCAACCACATCGGCCATTGAACAAGCCGACCATCCGCTGGCGTCAGTTCCCAGCAGCCCAGTCCCAAGCCGGCGTGGGAAGACCACGCATTAACTGCCCCCCCCCCCCCCCGACGACCGCACTATACAGTGCCTCACTCTCGCCGTACCCAGTGACATGTGCACGTTGCCAGTGGCGTCTTCAGCTTGATTTCTAAGGACACTTACACATGACAATGGCAGGGAAAAGATGATGTACCAACGGCGCAGCAGCATACAGATCTAAAGATACTGGACACGTTGACAAAATGATGAACAGTTCAACAGCTGTGTCCGCCACTGCAGTCGTCCGTTTCCCAGCCTGCATGGCTAAGCGCCCGACGTCGCAGCCCGGTTCATGTTTCCCAGAGGAGGCGAGCTGGCCGCGATCTGAACGTCCAGCCTGCGTCTAAAGCAGAGCTGATCTAGAAATGGCTAACTAATGGCGATCTTGCAATTTCTAATGGAGCACTGAATCGATACAAAGTAAATGAGAGTGTTTCACATCAGTGATAAAAAGGCGTAAAATAACCTTATGCTCATAATAAAACAAAGACATAGATCCAAATTTCGACTGTATCTATTCCTGTCACAGGCCTTCCTCAACAGCAAACAGTTTGCTGCAAAAATCACAAAAACACACACGCCTAATACACCTCACCTCGTGCCACCGCACAGTGAATCGCCTTAATTTTACATGTAACAATATCTACCTACTCGTAAAATACATACAATGTATGACCCGTGTGTGTATTATGCATGTGTCAACTGCGGCTGCGGTTGTATTGCATGTGTGCCTTCCTGAGGTGGTGTAAGGAACCGGGTTTTCTGAGGGTCCAGGATGCTGTCATTGTGTTTAATGGAGGCTTTTTGGTCCTAATTTCTATTGGTTCGGTGATTTTGAGCTCTGCTATATCTTTGCAGACTTGCAGAGTAGATATGCTGAGTGTTTTATAGAGTCCAAAGTGCTGCACCCGTGAGTGACTGTGAAGTGTTCGCCAAGTGGGATATTAGCGGTTGTACTTTTAGCGTCTCTTAGTGCTCATTAAATCTGTTCCTGACAATGCTTTTTGTTTACCCTATATACGTCATGTCCCATGGTAGGCATAGCTGGCATGTTATAAGGCAGACGCCGTTCCGTGTGTGGCATCTTCTTTGAAGTCCTGCGAGACAACGGTGGAGACCCGATCACACGCGATAAACTATGGCGCCACAGTTGCACTATGCTGTGCACATCGTCGACAGGTTAGCAGTGGCGTCGCCACGAAATTCTTCCAGGGGGGAGATCGAAAGGGGGTCTCCTGCTCCCAGAAAATGGGCCTCCATTGTGTTAGGGCCTCCTATTGTTTTTAGGTCCTTAGCATTGTTCGGGAATGGGAAACATGATTTCATATTAAGGTACTATTTGTTCTTGGCGTGGTGCATTATTTACTCAACACGCAAAAGCAATTTTTTTTCGTTGAAAACTGGGACATACCAAGGTATAAATAAATAATATGTGGATAAATACCTAAGTGTCAAAACCAACCACTGTCTCAATGCTTTTTTGAACAGAAGAATCTCTCCGCTGGCCTCTAGATTGCAGCGAGGCTGATGCTAAACACATCTTTCAGACATCTCCCATTGATCAACCCACCGTTATGTCCTCCAAGAATAACTGAATATAGGTAGATTCATCATTAGTTATTTATTACCACCAGCTTGATGCCCTAAGCAAAGCTTAAGCGATCATTTATCAGTCCTGGGACCGTAATTTCGCGAAGGTGGCAACAGGAAGTGGGTTACATTGGTTTTCTGATCGGAATCTTAGGAATTTGCGAATTTTTATAATATTTGGTGCTGGTTGCGAGGCACCTGCCAAACAAGTTAAAATAACAAATTATTCGCGAATTAATTCACGCGCCTGGGATTTCGACCGACATTTTCTCAAGGACTTATCGAAATGACATGATTAGTGACCAACTAAATTCTCCTGTGGATGGACCTAATCTACCACTATCTTTCCTATTTAGTCGGATTTCAACCCTAAATCTCCCACCCAATTCTACGGTTTTATTTTGGTACCCCTTGATAAATCAACTCACACTGCTGAAATTACACCCATACCACAACAACCGGATCGGTATCCGAAAATGTCCTGCTGGAGCACTCTACAAAAAGAGGGATTCCCCAAAAATCAATGTTGGCGGGATTGACCATCGATTTCCCATTCGTCCATGTGAATGTGGGTCATAGTTGAAATAATTTTAAACTGAATCGATAGCTATTGCTAGGTTAGGTTATGTATGGTGCCCTGCTGAGCCATCTTTGCTGAACCTATTTCGATGGAGCGATATCGAGACCGCAACCATCTTCCCTCAACCTATATCGAGATGGATCCTATAGTACTGCCGATATGTGAAATATTTGGGAAGAATTGTGAGTTTGATGATACCAGCATGAAATTTGGTAGACAGTTAAAGTATGTCGTTGGGAAGATTTTGTGCTATAGGGCCAGTCCAGATTCGTCCAATGAGCCTAACTGCAGCTATTTTCCAAAATTAAAAATGAACATTTTATCTGTGATCGGTATGTTGATATGTGCAGCAACGTATGGTGATATGTGCAAGATATATGATTAGTTACACAAAAACGTGAAGTTTTAAAATTATTTTGAACTAGCAAGCTCCCATTTTGGTTTTGAAATATAAAAAATAAGAAAAAACCTTCACTGATTTTGACCATATTCTGCCTTCAGTTCACAGTGTGACAATGGCAAAAGTTACAAGGTGGTGGATCCTCTACAGCCCGGGACATCACGCCAGTGTCTATTTGAGTTTAAGGGCGCTTCGACCAAAGCGTGATCATTTAGCGAAAACGTCTGGAAACTGACTCGATCAAGTGTGCTATACGTTAGGAAGATACGTCTGAGGTGCTTCACTCTCCAGAGGAGTTAAAACGTGCCATATAGGGAGCAGGGTACAAGACAAGTGGTGATCGTATAGGTTTTGACAGGATTGGTTACTGGCCAACAATAATCAATCTATCTACATAAGTCAGCCTGTATCTACTTATACAAAGTGCCTATAGAAAGCATATCCAGACATTGGAAGATAGAAGTGAAGTGGCGCCACTTGAATAGTGCTGTGCTGCAAGATCGGATGAGTGTCCCCAGTTCCAATTCTGGTCCATCATCCTACAACTGAAGCTGGCTATGGTGGTCTACGTGAGAGCGGTACGTGAGGGGACTTCCTGCTCTATATAGACGGCCTTAGCCAAGATTGTTCCTTGGTTTTTCGCGTTGGGCCATACTACTCCAGATGGGTACCGATCCACCCACGAAACATGGTGTCCTGAAGGAACTCCGTCCTGATGTCTTTGCCGAGTTCCTCAAGGGCAAATTTGTCGTGAAGACGTCAAAGTGTGCATTATCTCCTGTTGCCATTGACCAAGCCAACGAGCAGAACAATGCCTCTGTGAAGGGTGATGGTGGTAATGTGTACCTGATAGAAATCCCTGCAGCTCTTCGTCGCTGGATGGTATCTGGTCCTGAGATGGCTCGTTTGATTCGGGAATTCGAAAGTTCAACTGGGAAGAGGCATGACACAGATGGGTGTCACCATGAACAGAAGAAACATGTACAGATGACATCTGCACAAGATGTGAGACCACTGAACCGAGCCATAGAGCAAGTGGGGAACCCGTTCACAGAAAGCAGCAGCGATCTTCTTGTCTTGGACAACAGAGGCGTTGTGGACACAGCAGTGCTATACATGGTACGGCATATCGAGAAACTTGAACTCGATCAGTATGGGGAATATGCTGAAGAGTCAAACAACTCCTAGCACAAATCCTATCAAGCGGAACAATCTCCGTCTCTTCAGGTGCCCACCAATCAGAGAGAAGTCGAGGAAACTACTCCAGCTGTCATCCCCGAAGAATGACTGTTCGCTCTTCCCCAGATTGTACATTGCCTCCCAGATACATACTGTTAATCTGCACGAGTTCTTTCGGCACGCAAACTAGGCCTGTCCAGCGACTCTGTCTCAGATGGATGGCCTGAGAACTGGCACCACGTCTAAACTGATGTACTGCTTGAAAGACCTTGCTCCAGCGAAAGAGGATCTCCCCATCCCCACAGTGCAGGTCAACATACCGGATGGTGCTGCCATCGTCAGCATGCTGCGACCAGGGACTGCAAAGACATTCTACGACAATGTCACTGATGGCTTTATGCCATACATCACATCTCAGCTTCAGCATGCAGATTAACCATTATCTTGGATGTGTACTCGTCAGAAAGCTTGAAGGTGGACATCCGTTGCAAAAGGGGAAAGGGAGTTAGGAGTTGAGATATCAAGTGCAGTTCCTGGACATTGGCAAAATTTTCTCCGTATCGATGACAACAAGACAGAGCTGTTCTCCTTCATGGCTTCAAATATAACAGGTATCGACACCAGCAAACAGGTAATCACCATACAGGGCATGAATCGCCAGAATGTGTCAGGTCTGGCTCCATGCACTCATGAGAGGCCGACACTGGCATCCACCTAGAGGATGTCATACAACAGGGGTACGGCAAAGTGCCGATACGCACGGTTGATACAGGACCATAGCATCAGCCCCTCGCCTCAACCTCTCTGAACTGTGGATTGCCTTTGGTGCTGGGAAGAACTTCAGATCCGTCGCTGCTCATGAGATAGCCAAAGATCTTGATCCTGACCGATGTGTTGCCTTGCCAATGTATCATGCCTTTACTGGGCGTGATACGGTGTCCTATTTTGGAGGCATGGCCATGAAGACTGCATGGAACAACCGGAACATCTATGGATATGTCACCTCAGCATCCTGCGCTTCAGGTACTCAGCCAGAACCACACGCCATAGAGTGGCTAGAACAACTGGAGCGAGCGATTTGTGTTCTTGCTGTGCGATCGCACCAATACAGAGGAGGATGTCGACCAGACAAGGAAGCAGCTATTCACCAAGAAAGGTAGAGCAATTGATGGTCTGCCTAATGCACAAGGTGCACTCATCCAGCACATCAGGATAGCTTCCTATCAGACTGGTAGCTGCTGGGCCCAGATAATGATTGCTGTTTCAGAGCTTACATCTCCAAGTGAATGGGACTGGAGCGAAAATACTTGAACGCGGTGGACGCGGTTTGTGCTAGACACACTACTAGAAGCGACGGAAGTTTGCAGGGAACTCTTGAGATGTGGCTGCAACACGGGGAAGGCACGTGGTGAGCATGGTAACTGACCCGAGTGGATCTTCAGTTGGGTAACTGCGTAGTGGCATTGACAGCACGTTAAACATTGTATTCAAATTATGTCGTTGAACAGAAATGGTTCGATAAAATGGCGGTGTCATGGCAAATGTAACAATCTCTGCTTAGCAAAGGCACTGATCACAAAATCTAATCAATGAAGACATTTGATTAAAAGTCCAAAACACCGAATTACAACGGAGACTACAATTTGGTCTTTTCATCGTCCACTGATGTGCACGTCCAGACTGAAATTTAAGAACTCCGAAGATAATTGGATGAATTTAGGCAAATTGTAGGGTGTACATTTCTTAACACTACTTATGGTACAAGCAGTCAAAAGGGCATAGGAAAGTCGATGGTGTGCGATGTACTCCATAGACGTCATGGTTGAGCTATGCAATCATTGGGGCATGCACAGTGGCGTACCTAAGGGAGGGAGCATTGGAGCAGTACCCGTCTCCATGATAGGTTGTGGGCCACAACAATGGCGCCTTGGTGCGGAAAAATAGCGCCACGCTCCCTAAAAATCATGTTGGTGTCCCTACAATCGCAAAGGGGCCCACACAAATCAATGGGTCCGCCAAAAAGTCGCGTAGGAGTCCCTGAAAAAGAGGCTGGGGCCTCTCAAAATCCCACCAAGGCCCCTAACAATCACATTGAAGACCTCAAAAATCGTCCCGGGACCCTAAAAATGAAGTTGATAGCCCCAAAATGTGGGTCCGGACTCGCGAAAATACTCTTGGAAGTCGCGCCGGGACACCGATAAGTCACACCAGTGCCCCATGAAATTACGCAAAGGCTTTAAAAGGTGTGATTGGGACTCTGAATCTCACTGAGGGCCAAAAAGTTTCTCCGTGGCCCCGAAAATGACGCTGGACGCGAAAAACACTGTTCGGGCCCTCGAAATCACACTGGGTCCAAGAACGTCGGGCCGTGACCTCTGATAATCGCACTGGGGGCACACAAAGTTGGATCGGGCCCCTGAAAACCACGCTGGGAGGAGAAAACGTCGCACTGTGGCCCTTGAAAATCACGATGGGGACCGCTCGCATGCCAACAAGCTTGCACCGAACCAGACAATTTGTGCCGTGAGAGCCAAATTAGCACTGTGACTCAGATAAGTACAACGCGATTCGAGAACTAGCGCCAAATCCCCCCTCAAAAACATGTCGCGCTTTGGCGCGCTTTGGACCAAAAATTCATGTCGCTAGTCATATAAATCCTGGTCGGGTCATCAAAAATTCCCCTCAAGGCTCCCAAAAGGTTGTGTGGGCGGTCCAAGCTAAGCACAGCGTGGCCCCAAGATCGCATCGAAACCCCACAAAGATCAAGCCGGATCCCTTCAAAAAAGAGATTACGAAAAATTAATGTCCGAGCCAGGAAAATCGCTCCTTAGCTCAAATATACCACCAGAAGCCTTAACATATCGCATACGGCACCTAAAACGCACCGGAGCTTAAAAAATCGCCGCGTGACCCCCCCCACACACAAAAATATGTCGCCGGTGGCCCGAAAAATCAGGCCGTGGCTTGGACTTTGCATAATTCAGGAAAAGTCAACAAGAATTAGAGTGTCGAGCCTAGAGAACTGGCGTCCGATTCCCCCGGAACCATACGCCTGGACCTGAAATGTCACAGGCGGACACCAGGACTGGAGCCCCCAATATCGTCTTGGGATCCCACAAAATGTGAGCGAGGAGAACCCCAAATAAGAACAGGGGGATCCTAAGAGCATAACTGGAGGACAAAAATGCACCTCGCCCTCCAAAGAGTACCGACTCTGGTAAAAAGTGGCGGGGCCTTCAGAACCACATACATTAAAAAATATACACGAACACTATCCAATTATGTCAGCCTGCCAATATTTATCTGCCAGATACCGAATAAAGAATGTTCAGCCAGCGATCACCCGTCTTTCCTGCTTTTAATCCTTTCCATTTATGCCTCCCCCACACACATGCACTTAGCAGAAGTTGAAGAAATTTTGATTGAACAGCAATAGTAATGGTTTCACTCGCACCAGGGAGATAAACCTAGTGTACAAATATAATCCATCAGTCGTGAAAAGAGTTCCAAGTCCAGCAAGAAGTGTGAAATTGAAAGTACTTATATTGTGATGATAGTCCTTCTTCAGCATCACATGCTGCTGTTAGTCGCCTACCCCATCTCCCTTCATGGCGAAAGTTGTGTTTGCTATTGAAATTATCGGATTATCTATCCAAAAGTGCTCAATCGCGGTATTTTGCAAGATTCCTGGGTGCCACCATGCTGTTGACTCCGGCCCTTCCACTTTTTGAGACGTTCCTACGCCTATGATGACTTGCAGCACATTTAGTTGTAATTAAAGAATAATAGAGGAGGTCTCCACATCCGCTATTGTGTACAGATGCGCTACCTACATAGGGAGTGGCATAAGATTAAGAAGCAAATAACTCTGAGGTGTTTTGATAAACTTGACCCAGGTGGTCCCTATTTAGGAATCGTAAGCATGTGCATCTTATATATTATTACAATAATCTTATATATTACCTCAAGATTTCAATTCGTTGCCATTTCCAACTGGTATATGGTCAGCAAAACTACTGTTGTCAGATATGCGATACAAATAAATAAGATTTCTCCACCCCTGCAATTGATTGAATCTATCAGTTAACCGATAACCGACCATATAACCGATGGCGGCCACCTTGAAAATGTCCGCCATTTTGGTCAAAGGTCGAATCTGATATGGCCATATAGCAAACAAAAATTATCATTGAGACGTAGCCTAGCTGTGCGCAAAATTTCATGCCGGTATCATCTAACCCACGATACTTTCATATATTGACAGTACCACTACGTCGAAAAGGGTAAAATCCGGCACTATCTATGACTCTTGGCCGGACCCTAAAATTAGAGGAAAAGATGCAGGGCTATAACCTGGCGTTGCAAAGCTGTACTTTGTCCCCAGAGACTCAAAGCATCAATCAGATTATTACAACTTGTGCCCTGCACTTATGAGGTTCCACTGCAATACATGCGGCTTCGGAGTTACCGTGTCGCAGGCGACACGTACCATGCAATCCCGGGTGAAAACTTTGGAACATGTGACTGCGTTACGATGAAAGATATCATAAGCATACGCCCTTGCTCAATATCTACACATGTGCACTGCACCACGCAACACAAGATGACCTTGCTACTTCGATTCTGCTATTAGTGCTTGCTACGATAACATTATCGCTGTGTTCAGTTCCCAATTAATGTCAGATGTGCTCTGCTACAGATCAAGTAGAACACGAAGAGATGTGTCCCAGAACCAAGTAATCGCTAGATCATAGTGATGACAAGTGGTAATTCTCTACTCCACTAATGCCATGTTCACTCGTGATATAATATTGCTCGTTATGAGACGGAGCATCAGATTTAGCTGCTCCCCAGTATCCTGAAATCCTAATGTGGAAGCCATCGCCTGCTTTATCCTCCAACGAACAGACTTCTTGAATTGATTTCTATGAAGCTTCATAACATCGGATGAATGTTGTGAACTCTGAAGTGAAGAGTACATGTGTTTTCATCAGTTGTTTCGGAAAAGTGTCTTCTCAGCATGACAAAAACAACCGAGGTGTGCGCCATTACTGTCATCGCACTGCGATACATACCTCCAGACTTCTCTGTAATATTCGGCTGCTGATGTCGGTCACCGGACCTCTCGTGTGCCGCCGAATAGTCGTCCATCCAGTTACAGTGTCGCAGGCGATCTGATCTGGGGGTATATCTGATTCTAGGACAAGTGTACGTATGGCAGATGTACGTAAGCAAATTCACGTAAGTTCAGATGTATGTATGGCAATTGTACATGAGCGCAGATTCACGTATGGCAAATGTACGTATGCGGAAGTGTATGTAAGTACAAAAGTACGTATGCGCAAATGTGCGTAAGCGCAAATGTAAGTTGTATCCGTGCCTGCAGATAATCGCATTTGAACCACAAACATTCGCTCTGGGGCCACCAATATTCCGGTCACGTCCCCCTCAAATTTACCTCCCAGTCACTGCCACTCGTTTTACGCCCACAGGTAAACCTCGACTCATCATGACAGGAGGTCACGGTTCACAATGCTACTATTAATGGCATGCAGTAGGTGTGGTCCAACAACAGCAAAAGCACCTTGAGCATGGTGATTCTGATGCTGTCAGCACCGCACGCGCGTGACGATCCGCCAACAACGCCGACACACAACGAGCGCTTGTTCAATGCTATGATCCTGCCATCTAGCGAGAAATGTTGTTACCTATGCTTCAGCGTTCAATCTGATGACATTCATTCCTTATTGAATGCCGTAATACCAGGACCGTGCTGCTACCTAGCGAGAGAAAGCTGAACTTATGTTTCTTGGACATCACAATTGAGAGTAGATCTTCTGAACAATCCAGTCCCGAAAGTAGATCCTCTGAGCATACTGGACCAAGAGTAGATCCTCTAGACATTCAGTCCCGGGAGTAGATCTTGTGAACACTTCCATCCTGCGAGTAGATGCTCTGAACATTTTCAGGAGTAGATCCTCTGAACATTTCCAGCAGTAGATCTTCTGAACAACTAAGGCCTATTTGTAGATCCTCTGAACAATCCGGTCCCGAGAGTAGGTCTTGTGAAAAAAAAATTATCCTGAAAGTAGATCCTGTGAATACTTTCGTCTTCGAGTAGATCTTCTGAACAAACCAGTCCCGAGAGTAGATCTTGTGAACATGTCCAGCTTTCAGTAGATCCTCTGAACATTTCCATTCGGGAGTAGATCTTCTGAACACTTGAGGCATGTGTTCAGAAGTTAGATCCTCTGAACAATCCAGTCCCGAGAGTAGATCTTGTGAGCAAAAAAAATCCCTTAAAAGTAGATCATGTGAACACTTTCGTCTTCGAGTAGATCCTCTGAACAATTGAGTCCTGGGAGTAGATCTTGTGAACATTTCCTCCTCCAAGTAGGTCTTGTGAACATAGACCTTCTGAAAGTAGGTCTTCTGAAAATAGATCTTCTGAAAGTAGGTCTTATAAGCCTCACCCCACTAATCATGCACTTTCCTGATTGCGGGAATTCGTCCTTCGCTGGCATGGGGTGAGAGACGCTGACACTAAAGAAACATTGCAGATGAAAGTATCGTTAACTAGCACAATAATAGTTATTATTTTGAATTATGCATCTTAAAGCATTTTGTAAAATGGTACTTTGTAATGGCAGACATATTCATGGTTCTTGGTTCTCCAAGCTTTGCTGACTGCTGACTGGTCAAGTTCACTCCCAGTGACAAGCATGACTGTGACAAGCATCCTCCAGCAGGTCGTGCCGCGTCCTCTGGACGATGTGTCCGGGAGCTGAAAATGTTCGCCCAGTGAGAACCGTAGTGATCGAAAGAATTATGACGTCACCTCGCTGGGCTCTGACTGTCCTGCTGCGAACACGAGCGAGACAGAATCTATGCGATGTGTACTGCGAAAACACCTAAAGCCAGTCTGTCTCAGGTGCGCCGTGATTGACATCGTCTTTTGAACACACAAGACAAGCGCTCCCAATATGAAAATCATTGCCAGATTGGCAAAACGGAAAAACGTTCAGATGTAGGAAAACATCAAAATTGGCAGCACTTATCCCACTACATAAAAAACGCATGAACTGACGTGTTCGTTTGTAGCCTTTGCATGGCCGTAAACAATGCAATGCGTCAATAAATCACGCCTTGAGTCATCATTTATTCGGAAACCTCTTGGATAATCAATGAACTATAAAATTGCACAGACACAATCGTTTTGGTCCTTGAAAACAATCATGGTAGAAATAAAATCGCATGCTGACATCTAGCGAGGATACGGTTTACTTCAAGTTCACTTCTTTTTCGCAATGGTTTTCCGTAAGCTGAGACCTGTTCTGATTTAGTACGGGCCCAAATCGCACGCCACATTTCCCCATCGTCAGCTGATATTATGGGTTAACACGCATTTGAGGCTATGATACACTTGAGGTTACGATACATTTGAGGTTATGATACACTTGAGGTTACGATACATTTGAGGTTATGATACACTTGAGGTTACGATGCATTAGAGGTTATGACACATTGGAGGTTACGATACATTTGATGTTATGATACACTTGAGGTTGCGATACATTTGAGGTTACGATACAGACCCGAATATAGATACCTTGTTATTTTTTATTATTCAGTAAACAGTATAATTACTGGTTTGGCCATACAAAAGCAGCAGTAGATCAATTTGTTGCATGCATGGAGTGTTTGAAAACCCCTCTGACCGTACCACCACTACTGCCCAGCCATGATGCAATGAGCAAGCAATTACCAAATTGTACACAGGTTGGTGAATGCCACAGCATGGCATGGTTATATAAAGCACACAGGAAAAATATGATAACTGAGAGGCAGGGTGGGAAACTTACTTTCCGGGTTTGGAGTCGGAGAGCAAACAGATTTCTTCTGGAGTACATTTTCATGGACATATTATTGTGGATGCATGGAATCTATTTGCCGATAACCGACGGAAAAATCATATGTACATAGGCAGTGCCTACGTAATACGCGTAAGTAATACACATCATCATTTTTTGTCACATCAAAGCATAGAAACAAAGTGAACAATGGACGGAACCGCAAGACAGGGAGTTGTGATGATTGGCTCGGCTTCGTCTCTCGGAACTCACAGGAGCAATGCGCTTTCCTTTCATTGTTTGTCTCAGTGCAAGGCTAGCCAAATGGAAGACGAACAAATGCTTCACGCTGCACCCTCAGCTCATAACACACACCTTCCTACATACGCAGCCAATTCCCTGCGCGGTACGGACGATGCATACTGCCTCGTACGCGACAGTCGGAAGCGATGGCCGTCCGCAAACAAGGTCTTGTGCTTGCAGTATGGCACTGTTAAACATGTGTTCAAAGTTGCTAATGGTTATGACGTCATTTAAAAAATACCCTGGATTGATTGGTTGAAAGACAGTTATCAGAACAGTTAATGCTAACAAAGCAAATTTCGATCGGCGGCCTCCGGAACTCCGGAAGTCGTCTCTTAAAACGGTCAGTTTGTCCCACTATAGGGTGGCTCGAAAACAGGTTTCTGGAGACGCATCGTCCGAATTCGTAGGGACCGGAAGCCACTATTCAGTGTGCATGCGCGAGGTTTGGCGTGTTGTGGTCGGCGTTTCCGCTGGTTGTGGTGTGGTGTGGTATGTGCTCGGGTGTTGTCTGTGTGCATGATGGTACGAAAAGTGGCTAGTTTATTTGGTAATCGGAAGTAGAATAACATGTATGGTGGATGTTTTATTCAATTTTGTATTAGTTTTTGTGGCATTTTTGTTCCTTCTGCATGATTGTGTCGGAGTACGTGTTTAGCCCATTCTATCTAGTATGAATTCGGAGTGAAAAAATGTTTTAAGAGATGAAATATCTTAAGAAGTGCTTTAATTCCCACCCTGCTGACAGGGGACCAACGCACATGCTAACATTAAGCACCAGATTGCATCAATGACATGCTCACCAAGTTGACATTGTGACTATAAGGCCTTAATTCGTATAAATTGTCCGAGGAACTAAGTATACTAGAACAGCTAACTTTGGAGGACTTGTCTCTAGTTATCTTGCCCGGCGTCTCCATATCGCTATATAAGACGCCATGAATAAATTAATTCTGGGAATGTTGCCTTCAGGTTCAAGGCCACTGGCATGCCAGCAACATAAGACAAAACATTCAAGCTTCAATGAATGACTGATATGCTTTACAAACAGCTTCTGGTATATGACGTCACGTGGCGTAGGTTTTGTCTAGTTTAAACTAAGTATACTAGAACAGCTAACTTTGGAGGACCTGTTGTCTCTAGTTGTCTTGCCCGGCGTCCCCGTATCGCTATATAAGTCCAGAAATGAGTCAACACACGCCAAAGAAGGCGAAAATGTCGAGCGCTTTGGACCAGTTGAAGGAGGTGACAGTTGTTGTCGCCGATACGGGCGACTTCGAAGGTTAGTAACAAGTTACTAGCGCTTTCTTTTTCATAGCTTCAGGATTTTACTTCAATGGCTGTCACGATCCCGTAGGCTGACCTAACATACCGTAATGTTTTTCCTAATTTTCACAGCAGTATAATCCACATGGGTTGATGCACCCTAAAACCACAATAATCATATTTTCACAGATGGATAGTGATACCTAGGTAGGTAGGGGAAGAGGGGTGGGGGTTCTGAATACTTAAGGCAGCATGAAACAAAGTTCTACTGCTGCTTTTGTATGGTTGCACCAGTAATTGTGCTGTGTTTACCAAACACAAAAAT
The DNA here is from genome assembly GCA_034440575.1 of Imbricaverruca yamaguchii. NCBI lineage: Eukaryota > Metazoa > Arthropoda > Thecostraca > Neoverrucidae > Imbricaverruca > Imbricaverruca yamaguchii. The sequence goes on from JAOTOL010000996.1 coordinate 90,635, forward strand.
GAACAAGCTTCAAATATAAATATTCAAACAGCTCCTCTAAATGAAAATCCTCAAACCACTTGCAATGAGCAACATAATGCAATGCACAACAATTACTTTGTAGTGGTTGGTATGTCATATTGTGAACACAAAAATGTTGTGCAAGATTAACTCACTGTAGCTGTCATGGTACATGCTATTAGTTGCCACTAAAAATGCTGGTGTAATTACAAACAAATGTTGAAAGTCACTTCCTTATCATTTCCTTAAGCCTTAAGCTCTTCAAAGGCTAAAATGGTGCCTGTGGACTTCACTAGCTCCATACATAAAAAAATGGTATTACCATGCAATTAGACCTTCATATTTTGGAGGAGGAAGACACATAATTTATGAATACCACCAACTTTTTGTTATTTATTTATTTATTTGTGTGTTGAACATGACATGGAAGACAAGCCAAAGGTAGGTGTTCAGGAAACAGAACATGTTTGGGTACACAGCAATCTTTACCTTTTGGCCAACACCTACCCAGGCCAGTGATTTGTGGAGATGTGTGCAGTGGGGAATGTCACAGTGGGGAATGTGCAGTGGGGGATGTCACAGGAGTCAGTGAAGTGACATCACAGGTTGGGTGTTGACTGGTTATGTTAGGTTACCTAACCTAACCTAACTTACCAGTGATCAACACATGACTTCTGTGACATCACTGTTCCTCGCTCTTTACAAATCACTAACCTTGACAGTATGTGTCACCTGAAAGGTTAAAGATTACCCAGATAATATCTCCCTAGGTAGGTAGGCACTTAACCTTTTCATTTATATTCTGGCTGACAGCTAGCCAATATAATTAAACTTAATTTCTTCTGCATGATTTATTTTTGGCAGGAAATTTGTAATGTAAGGCAATTAATCAACAATGCCATATTTTGGCAAACCTGTAATGTAAGGTATTTCTTCAACTTTTCCACTTTATTTTTCCAATAGTGTTTATGAATGTGGTTGCTACCTACATGACCAATGCACCAATGTAGTCAATGCACCCTAAAGCCATAATAACTTATGAATATTGTTATCATGATGCAACTACTCATTTCCTCCTCCAATGTAATACTGATACTTTTCATTTTGCATGCAAAATAACATCCATGTATCATAATTACACCACTTGATCCATGAATCTCATGTCATGGGATTCATGCTCCATAATGCTCCATCCACAATAATGCTCAACATATGGCAGTCACATTTTTCTCATACTTTTCAGGAAACATGCCAAAAAAAATGCAAAAATGGACTTTGGTTGAGCTAACATATGATGAATAATAGCTTTAAGTATCTAAAGCAAACCTAGCTTAGCCTAGCCTAACCCCTTTAAATAGTGAACTGTATTGAATATGGTGGAGTGTATTCTTATGCACATTTCCCACTAATGCACATGCTCAATCCTCTGGTTCTGGTTGTGCCATGTTCTGGGAAAAATAATTTATTGTAGCCTCATTGTTGATTTCTATAAAAATGATATCAATGTTTTTTCTTTCTTCAATGGCTTTGATGTCCATCATCAATGGTGATTTATGGTGTGTCCAGCAGAACATTGACCAGCATGTGTTTTATATGAAGGTTTTAGGCTATCCAGCATCAGTTGATTTTACATGATCCAACATCTATATCTCCAGGTGGTCCAAAATCAGTATACAGTAGGTGATGTAATATCAGGAGATTGGGTTAGGTTATTGCAGTTTTACTTGTTCATTTCATATCATTCCCACTCAAAATGCCTTTACCCACAGACTTGCAATGCTTTTTTTAGGGGGAGGAATAGCATGTATCTGCATTCTCAACATGTTTGTGTTGTGTTTTTTACGACTGTTTTTTTTAAATAAATAAAATACATATGATGTATTTGAAGTACTTCAAACTGACTTGCATATATGCAAAAAAAAAGTTATTACCCTGACAAAAACAATTAACTTATAACATTCAAAAACACACAAAGGGTGTTGTAAAATAATAAATAAAAGTATGAGGTTTGCATATACATGTTGTATTCATAATATCCTAGTAGCTCTATACAGATCTTTCCTGTCCATATTTACCAACTTCACAAATGAGAGGTATCAAACTTGCAATCCAAGAGTTTTAACTGATGAATGCAGCATGAACATGCTGTTGGGGGCACAGTTTTAAATTATTTGTGAAATAAGGTGGAATATACCAGCTATTGAACAATGAGACATCCTTCCCAAATAATTATCAACATCATGCCTCTTGATGTGTGATTATGAAATGACTATGCCTTGTTTCTAATGGTGGTTTGTGTGTAAGTATCATCATTATGTGCACCATTCCATATTGTGATACATATGCATCTTGTACCTAATGCAATTTTATCAAACAGGGTTAAGCACCCTTCGTGGCTGACTAGGGAAGTTAAGCAATTACTGGACTCAAAGAAACAAGCATTCAAGAAACTAAAAGATACTAACTCTGGGTTAAACCTAGAATCATATAGAATAGCTAGAAATAAAATTAGGAGGTGTGTTAGAGCATCTAAAAGACTTGCTGAAATCAACTTTGCTCGAGAATGTTCAGCAGGTAATGCTAAGAGATTCTTTAGCTTCTATAAATTTAAGGCTAAAAAGTGTAGTGTAGGACCACTGGAGGTAGATGGGGAAATAGTGGTTGATGATTGCGATATTGTGGAATCCCTAAGCAAGCAATTCTCATCAGTCTTCACTAAAGATAATTCTGGTACAATAGGAACATCTGTAGGCCATGCCATGGCAGATGATATGCTGGAGGATCTTACAATAACTACAGAAGCCGTAGAGAAGCAGTTGCAGAATATAAAACCTAATAAAGCTTCCGGACCAGATGAAATATATGCTAGGATCTTAGTAGAGTGTGCTAAAGCTTTAGCAACTCCCCTAGGTATCATTTTCAGGCGATCTATGGAGTATTCAGAAGTACCTGAAGATTGGAGAAATGCAAGTGTAGTACCAATTTTCAAAAAGGGAAATAGGAAGAGTGTAGGAAACTACAGGCCAGTCAGTTTGACCTCATTAGTTTGCAAAGTACTAGAAAAGCTGGTTAAACAGAATGTTCAGATTCATCTTGATAGGCACAACCTTTTAAGGGATACTCAACATGGATTTCGATCTCAAAGGTCTTGTTTAACTAACCTATTGGAGTTCATTGAGTATGTTACCAAAGAAGTAGACAATGAAAGCAGGATGGATGTTGTGTACTTGGACTTTAGCAAAGCTTTTGATAAAGTTCCACATGGAAGGTTAATTCATCAATTACAACAACATGGGATTGTAGGAAAAGTTCTACATTGGATTGAAGCATGGTTGCAGGGAAGGAAACAAAGGGTAGTATTGAATGGATGTAAATCTGGTTGGAAAGATGTTCTGAGTGGAGTGCCACAGGGCTCTGTTCTAGGGCCCCTCCTCTTTATCATCTTTGTGAACAACATTGAAGTAGGGCTGAGGAATAGAGTGTTCAAATTTGCTGATGACATCAAGCTGGTAGGAGTGGCTAACAGCAGAGATCAATCTAGTAATATTCAACTAGATTTGGACGACCTAAAAGAGTGGGCTGATCAATGGCAGATGACTTTCAACTATGATAAGTGTAAGGTTATGCATATAGGGTCTGCAGGCGAGACATTCAGTTATAAAATGGGAGGGAGGGAACTGGATGTTATTGAAGAGGAAAGGGACTTAGGTGTGTTGGTCTCAAAAGACCTTAAAGCAGAAAAACAATGTATCTCAGCTAGAAATAGGGCACTCAGAATGCTGGGACTCATTAATAGAAGTGTGAAATATAAGAGCAGGGAAGTCATGAAAAAGCTGTACTTAGCATATGTGCGGCCCCACTTGGAGTACTCTGTACAAGCATGGAGCCCCTACCTAGAAAAGGATATAGATATGTTAGAAAGAGTCCAGCGCAAAGCCACTAGACTCGTCAGTGGATTAAGTAACTTAGAATATGGAGAAAGGCTTAATGCATTAGATATGTACTCACTCAAGTATAGGAGATTAAGGGGAGACATGATTGAAATGTACAAAATTGTTAGAGGGCTAGATCAGGTCAATTTGAATGATGCTCTGCAGTTTAGAGTATCCCATAGGGGTCATCAATTCAGGTTAGACAAAATGAGGTGCAGGACAGTTAAACGACAACAGGTCTTCAGTCAAAGGGTTGTTGACCAATGGAATAGGCTGCCTGCTGATGCAGTGGGGAGTCCCTCATTGAATGTCTTTAAAAGTAGGGTGGATAAATTTTTTAGACAGGAAAATGTTGTTTTTGAATTCTAACTTGTGATGCATGGGATATTGGCAACTTCCTTTGCGATGTCATACTGATGAGATTGGCTGTGGTGGCACAGGTGGAGGGATTGCATGGGTTTGGAATTGATAGGTGTGAACATGTACTTTCTAATATCTTCTAGACAGGCTTGACCCAGATGGGCCCTTGTGGCCCTTATTAAGCCTTAACACTTTATGACTTTATGACTTTATAATTTCAAGGAGATAGATTACATGTATGGTCTACTGTTTAATATAATTTGTTGATAGTATGGAATTCTTCTCATTATCATTAGCATAAGTATCCCCATGTTAGGTATCTCCCAAGATAAATGAAAGGATGCACATATATGCAAGCTACAGGGTCCAAATTTTGTTTGAAGTACTTAAACGATATTCTGAACATCATTTCTATGGGGAATTTGGATATCTTAGTGGACTCGTTTCGACATCTCACACCTAATTAAAACCAATATTTTAATGTTGTTGGGGCATGTTGGTGACTACACAGGCGTGATGTGGACTGCTGGTGAAAACTGGCAGGGAGAATATGGACTGGCATGAAAACATACAAGGAAAGGAAAGACTATCAACATTGATGAGTTGGAAGGAAATGAGCCGTCCTTGTATTGCATGCTTCAGTCCTGGAGTTCCCATGATTCATCAACTTGGCACTGCTGTAATATATGATCGGCAAGTATTTTTATATGAAGAAATATCTTGTTCTGTTACGATGTATTCAACTGCTGGGTCAAATGGCGTCGCCAACCTGTCACGCCTATTGGCCGTGGGTGGACTGGATAATTCCGCCGTTTGTAGGATTCGAACCCACAATTTGTCAGTCTACATGAACTAACGACTGAACTACCGCGACCCGCATGCTGCCGCATGAGCCTACATTTGGTGGGATGGGCGCAAAGTGACCCTTGATGTCGACGCGCCCCTAAACTCCAATCCACCACCACTACATTTGGTGGTGTTTCAGCGATGGAGAAGTACAAGCCGACGGATGCCACCACCAACCCTTCACTGATCTTGGCGGCTGCCTCCATGCCACAGTACCAGAGCCTCATCGACAAGGCGGTGGCATACGGCAAGGAAGCCTCGCAGTAAGTTCCTCACATCTGCCATGCCACCTTTCCGTGGTGGTAGTGGTGGTGGTGGTGGTGGTGTGGGGGTGGGGGATTGAGTGCCCCAATGATCCGGCGACCATAATGCCGGCGAGGGGTGAGACTAAGAGTGCCTCACTCGTCCTTCCATCCACACGCTCCCGTTCCAATGTCCATCTCACCCCAACATCCATGTACTTCACCTGACCCTGCACTATCAACTATCCCTACTATGAGCAGGCAGGGAAACTTCCTGGTCCTGCCTACCAGCTCAGTTTTATCGGGGTAGCCGCGCCCCCTTGGCCTGTCCCCCGGTGTTGACGGAGTTCTGGAGGTTGAGGTCCCTCGTCGCACGGTGCTAGTTGTGACGGAGGACAAACACACCTTTTTGGTCCCGATATCCCGGAGGGGCGGGCGGGCCCGTGGTGCCTCTGGCAGACCAAGTGGCAGGTCGCCTCGGTCTGGGGGCCTGGGACTTTTCCCGGTGCCTGCCGGCCCGGCTGGCCGGGGTCACGGGGTGGGCGGTGCTGGACCCCGGTCGGGGTGGTGAGTCTCTCTCTCTCCTGGCCGGGCGAAGCCGCCGCCTGCCCCATATAGCTCTTCGGGCGACCGGCGACCTCCGTCCCCGGGCCCAGGCGTCCCCCCAGTAGGGCCCTCTGCGGTGGGGCGCGCGAGGAGCAGAACATCTATCACACTCCATGGCAACCTCAAACTTAAACAATTCACCTGCGCCCTCTAACAGGGTGCAGACAAGCCGTTATATCATACATTAGGGCGTGACGCGTATAGGGGCCGACCCCATAGCTTGTCTTCACGCTCCTCGCATCCTCGTCATGATGTCATTGGAAGAAGGAAAGAGCCTATTGCGGCTTACGCCGTTTCAGAGGAAAGAATCATGCTATAGGCTGGGAGTAGTGCTGAGATGTGAAAAACTTACGGAAGGAAGTGGAGTATACAAATACTGATGATGCGAACAGGGCGATTCGTGCAACCGAACTAACTTACAGTGTGCGACATGAAACTGGCAGGCGAGTAGTCATCGACGATCGACGTTCGACACCCATCGACTCACCCATCGACGTTCTACCTCACGAAACCTTCTCGAAGGTGGTCATCAATTGCTATGATTTGAGAGATGTGTCTGATGATGACATTGTGCATGGCCTGGCGGAGTGGGAAGTGATAGATGTGAGAAGGATATCTATTTAAAAAGGTCAAGAAACTCAACCTACGAACAACTTCATATTGACATTTTGTTCCACTGATGTTCCCGAATTCATACTTGTTGGATACGTTCGTGTGAAGGTGCGTGTGTATGTCCCTAACCCCATGAGATGCTTTCGATGTTCCCGATTTGGACAGGCGTCTCAACACTGCCGAAATCGCGAGATATGTGGCAGATGTGGGTCAGTGGAGTACGCAGGAGGAAAATGTGACGCTGAACGTCCAAAGTGTTTAAAGTGCGGCCCAGATCAAAACCCTCACACGGCCTCCGACCGCTCATGTCCCGTCTTTTTGAAAGATAAAGAGATAGTCGCTTTAACCCTTTCAGATTTATCCGTTCAGATCATCACACCCCGTCTTTGGGTGTGAGAGGGGCGGATAGTAACCCCCTCTAAAATCCAAACTAAGCGTTCCACGAAAACGAAAGAGGTGTCTTCGGAAAGCGCTCGAGGAGTAGGGCCCGGGCTCTCACTCCAAAACAATTTCCACCCAAAAGTAACGTTACTAGGGGGCTAGATTATCAATACTTTTATGTCTGTTTTTATGTTTTTGTTCACGACATTATGTTTTTTAATCTGGGGGGTTCATTTTGGGGAGTATTTGAGAAAACAACAATTATTTGGAATCAGACAAGGACAGCGAAATCGATCCGGGCCATAACACCCCCCATACAAATTCAATTTTTAGTTAAAGTTTTCTTTAATTTTCCTTTTCTAATGGGTAGACCAGACCGAGAAGCGTTGTTGCAAGTAGACTTCTACTAATAAAAAAAATGCTTACTTTAGCCAGAATCTTCGATTTGAACTCTAATAGGCGAATATGCAAAATGTATAAGTAGTCAAAAATGGGAACAAATCCTCTCGTACCTTTTGTTGCATTCCTAAAGATACGCAAACGCTGAAAGTTTCATTAAAATTGCTCTATCCGTTAAAGCGTGACGACTGGTTTAACTTTTTTGGAGGTGACCTCATTTGACCTATATTAATTCGTTTACCCTACATGACCTGACTTCAAAAGTTTGATATAGCATGCCAAATTGATGTGGGATAAATTATGCCAAATTTCGGCGCGCTACCGCGCGCCGTTCGTTCACTATCCGCGAAATACCTCAGGGGGTGAGGTCGCTTGATGACCCCTCCGGTACGGCGAAGGTTAAATTGCTCGAATAGAATCACATTTCGGAAAGCTCGTGAGCTCTACGAAAGATCTGACCCAAAAGCATCCTATGCAGCAGTGACAAAACACACCCAAATGGAACCTCTTATAAGCTCCCAACACATACAACTCAACATCTCAGAGCTAATTACCCAGCCCACAGCACCAGTGTGAAATTTTTCAAGAAAATGGGTGGAAAATACCACCTAATGAAAGTTCAATCGACCTCCCTGTCGATGGCTTTTGTGACATCCTTGCTTACTAGCTGCTGATTATGAAGCCAAAATTAACTCAACTGAAGACATCCTGATGCCCTTCAACAATTGAAATATGCCGTAGTTGGGGTGCATCAATGACCTGTGATCAGGAAATATCCTGAAACCGTATCACAGAGTCTTCTGTTTCAGATAGTCTACCCAGTATCCTGAAACCCGGTATCATGCAGCACTCCTGAAGTCCTTATTCAGCAATTAATGATGCCCTGCACTGAATACAATATACAGGTGTATCAAAGTTGCTCCGTGATAAATTATTCCACTTTCTGAACACTCAATCGACATCCTTCTCCAAGAGGTAGCAGCATCCTGCTCATTGATATGAAGTATTTATGTCTCCTTTGTAACAGTATCTCGTTTATAAATGGCATGTGCATGCCCTCAATATGGAATGTTGTTACACGAACATTTTGCAATGCAATTTCAGGTAAAGGGATGACCTATGTGATGTGGGATACAATACCAGTTCATCATATAGGCACTGTATGACCGAAGCAGTCGATGCGCCCCTAAGCCCAAATAACCAACCAACCAGTTCATCATAGTTATTATTCTCCTTATTCCGAATACATCTTTTCTTACATTATGAACCTTAAAACAAATGATAAAAGTCCAGTCATAATCACCTACACCATGAACTCAAATTTTAGTCTGAAAGACATCAAAAACATTTTAAATTACACTAATTACATGTCAAATTTCGACATCCTGCTATGCTCATTTCGACACCTCACACCTAATGAAAAACCAATATTTTAACCCTGCACAGCACTGTTTCGATCTTTTGGTGTCCCCCTTGATTCGCCCAAGGGACAAGGACGGCGTGTTCATCACGTCGCCGAAGCGGCGGCAGTACCTCCTGCCACGACTGGATACGGTGTTTGCTCACCAAATGCGTCGGCCCGACCAACGTCGAATGAAGGAGAGTGGACCCGGGTTCAGCGCTCTAAGAGGCCTGCCTTGCCCTCTCCACCAAATCCTAGCCCCTCTCCATCCACCGCAGTCCCCACCTTGAAATCCCCGTCTCCCACTTCACGTCCTTCTAACCACCCTCACCTAATCACCTCAAAATCTCTCCTTCCCACACCCTCCCTGCCTGTACCGTCTCCCCTTCCCGTGAGCCATCCTTCACCCTCACGTTCAACCCCTACTCCCGCACCTCCTCTACTTCCTTCACCTGTAGCTTCCACCTCCTCACCTGTCGATGCAGGTGCTGAACCTACCTCCGTCCCGAAACAGCCGACGAATCCAGATCTCCATCGTCAGCTTAAACCATCAGGAAGTCGAAAGGCGCGCCCGCGAGGCGAAAAGGGCACACTTGGCCCGGATGGAAAAAGAACGGATGAAAGACAAAGGTGTGGAATGTGCCCCTCCCACCAGATCGGCTACGCCATCGCCTCGAAGACGGGTGGAGGCACCGCTGAGAGAATCAGGTAGTCCGCACGAGATGGGTCCTGCCCCACCTCTGCCGCGGCTGAGCATCCCTCAGAAGCGTGGGCTGCCACCAACAGGGTCTCCTCCAGGAGATAGCTCACGTATGTCACGGCCGAGAACGACCTCATTCTGCCACACTAGGAGCAACCTCGAACCCTCCAGGGAGCACTTTTTGGCACTCATAGTTTTACCTTGACTCGCCATCATATGGCCCTTAGTGGAACATGCGTGGTTTTAGAGCAAATTTTACTGACCTGCAGAAGGCCAATACCACAGACGGCCAATTGCTGTAGGCCTTCAGGAAACTAAACTTCCTGCTGGTACCCAGTGTTCCATTAAAGGATATTCTGTATTTCGGAAAGATACCGCAAAGAATGACACCATTGCACGCGCTGGGGTAATGTTGGCTGTGCACCATGGAAAACCTACTACTGAAATATCATTACAGTCAACACTATAGGCAGTAGCCGTACGTATTCATATTCACCACCTTGTTACATCTTTGTGCTCAATTTATCTGCCACCGGGAGAGGCTTTCCCCTCTGCGGAGCTCAGAAGTCTTATGCTAGCACTTCCTACTCCCGTTTTACTTTTGGGCGATTTTAACTCTCGTCATACTCTCTGGGGTTCTGCCACTTCTAACTCCCGTGCAGACATGAAAGCATTTTTAATCGACGAAACGCTGTGTTTACTAAACACAGGTTTTCACACATATAACGCAACCCTCTGGAAACAAATCTGTTTTAAATCTCACCCTGTGTAGTCCCCAGATCAGTCATCGCTGCGTTTAGTCAGTGGATGATGACCCGGTGTGTAGTGACCATTATCCAATCTTGTTTCGTTTCGTTGAGTTTCGTTGCACTGCTGTTCTGGGAACAAGGCCACCGCGGTGGAATATCAGCAAGGCTAACTGGCGTCAGTTTGAGGAAATGGTACAACATATGTTATCGGGCGATACGCGGAATCAACCTAGTCCACCACTTTCCGTGAATAGTTTTGCATAAGTGATCATCAACACGGCCTCTGAATGCATACTTATGACATCCAGAACACCCCGCCGTGCTCCCGTACCGTGGTGGACGTAGAAGTGCCGGAATGTTATTCGTGCTCGAAGACGTGTATTCGGTATTTCTGACCGTCACAGAACGACAGCAAATTTCATTTCATTTCGAAAGGCCAGGGCGCACGCTCGGCGCACAATTATCGAGGCAGAGGACGCCATGGAGAGCACACATTGATAATCTTAATCGATCCACGCCCACAGGACAGATCTGGCCCAAAATCAAGCATATTTCCGGTCAGTTCTCGTCAGTTCCTCTCCCCGTCTTGAGCGTTGGGAGCACTGATGTTGCTCATCCGTCAGACGTCGCGAATGAGATAGGCTGTTTCATCTCTGAACGTAGTCTTGACGGAAGCACCGATCCGGAGTTGTTGCGTTTTAAGTCGCGTTGCAAGAGGTATCCTATTGATTTTATCACTTCATAATCACTTGACTACAATGACCCATTTACCATGACCGAATTAACATCCGCGATTAGCGCCTCGAGAATTGTTGCTGAAGGGTCGGATCAAACCCACAATGCCATGTTAAAGATACTTCCTCCCCAGGGACTGGAAGCAGACGCTTTCCCGGAGGGTTGGTGCGAAGCAATCATTGTCTCAATCAGAAAACCCACGAAGAACGGATTACACCCATGGCATTACCGGCCCATATTGCTCACGTCCTCGCTCTGAAAACTAATGGAGAAAATGGTAAACGTTAGGCTGCCGTGGTATTTGGAAAGTACAATTTTTTCCAAACGAACAGTGTGGCTTCAGAAGACACAGAAATACTATGGATCGTACCTTACTTTTGGATACCCAGACTTATGCAGCTTTTAGACAGACACAACATCTTAATGCAGTTTTATTACATTGAAAACAGCGAATGATACAACCTGGCGCGGTGGTATTTTTTTTAAAGCTTCAAAGAAGTGGAATCCGCGGTCGTATGGGCACATTCTTACACAACTTTCTAGCTGACCGTTTCTTTCGTGTTCGCATAGGTGACCATTTATCTACACGCTTTCCAGTCGTAAATCGAATTCCTCATGGCGGTGTGCTGAGTGTTGCTCTCTTCGCCATCATGATTAAATGACGTTTTTGCTGGGCTTCCGTCCAGCATTGGTCGATCTCTGTTCGTTGACGATATAGACATTTTATCTTCTTCAAGGGCGTCGACTTCATCCAGGAAACTTCAGCTCGCGACAAACCTCCAGATGTGGAGCACCATGAGTGGTTTTACGTTATCCACCACAAAGACAGCAGCAATGCATTTCTGTTGCCGTCGTTGCAGCCGTGATCTTGCACTTACGCTGTATGGTGAACCCATTAAAATACAGCCTGTATTTACGTTTTTAGGAATGTATTTTGACAGCCGTCTGCTTTACCGGGACCATCTTATATTTTTCCGTGATAAATGTATTATATCTCTGAATATTTTGTAATGTGTCGCACGAACATCTTACTGAAGTGACAGACAAACCCTGCTACTCCTTTATCGATCTCTCATCCGCTCCAAACTAGATTATGCCTGCCTTGTTTATGATGGTGCCTGTGGATATGAAAAACGTGTTCTTGACACCGTTCATCATGTAGCTCTTAGGATTGTGACAGGAAATTTCGGACCTTACCAATGCTGACTGACATCAACGATCCACCACTTTCTCTGAGGAGACAGATTCTCGGGATGCGCTACGCGTGTAAACTGGGCAGTTTCCCACAGCATCCAGCTTGTCAAACGGTGTTCTGGGGTCACATCCTATCAATCTTTGTACATGGTGGCGCCCATATGTATAGACATATGTGCACTAGAATTCGAGACCTTTTTCGAAAGTGAGTTGGAGGTGCGCAGGGTGAAGCGCACCCTGCATGCCTCACTACCCCCATGGTGACTTTAGTCACCAAGCCCTAGAATGGATATCGCGTCGGCCGACATTCGCAACGGGGATGTTCTCCAGGATGAATTTCGCACACGTGTTTTGGAGCACATATCGATATTTTACAACGGCTATGCAAACACTTTTACCGATGGATCAAAGACTGACGCCGGGGTTGTAAGCGCCTTTATAGGCGACACAGCCACCAGATCGTTTACACTACTGAAACATGCGTCCGTGTACACATCTGAACTGGTGGCAATTCATAAAGCACTGGCTTTTATAGAGGTTGGGGATGGAGAGATTCATGTAATTTTATCCGGCTCGCTGAGCGGCCTTTTGACGCTGAAGAGCTTTAATTCAGCAGACGCCTTAATACATGACATCCTCCGTCGCTTGACTTTATTAGATCAGACCGGAAAAGCTGTGCACTTCTGCTGGATTCCAAGGTACATAAGTGTCGCAGGAAACGAGCAAGCGGACAGCGCTGTGGGGCGAACAGCACAGGCTCCCTTGCGCAGATAATTTACAATCCATGCCAGAGATTACCACTCTGGGATCTCTGCGTTTCTGGCAAGCGAGTGGCAGGCGAGCTGGGACGAGCTTGGCTCCAACAAGTTAACACGAATAGAGCCGTCCCTCGGCCAGTGGCCCTCGTGCTCGCGCAGAACAAGGCGAGACGAGGTGACGCTGTGTCGTTTACGTATAGGGCATACGTACGCCACTCATGTTCACTTTCTGAATGGTGAGAATGAACAATTGCACAATGGGGCAACGGGGTTTCAGATGTGGCCAAAAACTTTCCAATTTGTCAATTTATTGACTTGAAACGGTTGTAATCGAGAAAAAAAAATCAGAAGCTAGATTGCCATAGGAATTCATAACCTGTTTGGACTATTAGCACCTACACAAGTGCTGGAACAGGACACATGCAGTACGCCGCTCAATGACGTCACGGCTACACGCGATGTGGTGCGCTTTCTAATGCGTGTGAAACATTGATCCTGACAACAAAGCCGAATTATATGTGAATTGCCGTGAAGGCTAGTCTGTGCAGAGCACGGTAAAAATTGCAATTGCCCTTTTGCTAGCACTGGACGGGTGTGACAGTCATTATTTTCCACCGCTGCATAATCCAGTATTGCTATGCATAGCTCGAACTTCGCATGTCCCGCAAAAAGAAACGCACCATCAGTCCCCACTAGCAAATGTAATCAGTTATAGAGCCAATGATATACTTCAAATCGGTGAAAGAATTAGGTGGTACACTGAGGTACAACCGGAGATATACGCATTTGAATGTCACTGCGCACTGACCCGTCCACGCCTAATTAGCACCTGGACGGCGCTCGCCGCGCGTCGGGGAAAAATAAGATAAGCGGACGGCGCGAGAGTATAGCGGGGGAGGGGAGGTGTTGGGTAACAGATGGGCACAGTGAATGAGCGGGTATCTCCCCATGACAGAAAGTGTCGTCAAGACGGGAGCGACAGTGGTGGGTTGTGTGCTATGTCAGCGGGCGGCTGGGAAGTGATATCTGCGAAACCAAGCTGAACAGTGCGGATTTCGAGTGCAGCCCTGTGAGAGAGCAGAACATTTTTAGCCGGTGTTAATCATGCCAGTTCTATTAGGTAAGAGGACATTTTTAGATTCAGTAGCTGAAGCCAGACTGTTGTCTCGGAAAGTACAAAACAGCAAGCAACGTGCTGTCGAACTGGGCATCGCTCTTGCACAAGTGGAGAAAGAGAAATTGACAGCGCAGTGTAGAGACGGGCGGGCGGGCTGGGCGAGAAACTTTCTGCGTTTTTTTCTCAAGACAATTCAGAAACAGTGGATAAAATGCGGTCGCCGGAAGCATTTTCTGCTTAAGAACTTCGGAGCATCCTATGAAGGGGATATTGCAATTAGCAAAAAGCAGAGTGGTCCCGGTCGCCCGAAGGCACCGTTCTCTGATCTCAGCGTGCGATCGAAACGACGAGCTTCTTGTACACTGTCCAGGAGTCACGTCACTGAGGAGCTGGTACAAGCCGCATCTCAGAGCGCCCGAGAGGAAAGCACTCAGGACCTGGCGTGTCAGTCTTGAAGGAGGCAGTTGCGTCTCCCAAAAGGCCAATGAAGATCCGAAAAACGCTGCGTGAAGCTGCTTGCCGTCCGACCCCGGGATGCGCTGGTGCTGACAAAGGATTAGCTCTAAGTGTGGCATACGACCTGACAAAGGAAGGGTATCAGAAAATGAGGAACACCACCAATGACTTGGCGAAGACGCCCATATTTTCATCATACAAGAATGTGGGCGCAGCAAAACTGCGGTTTTATCCCGAGTCATCGAGCACCACGTTTATGGATACCGAAGACTTCGTCACGCTACAGGCAATGCTGGACGACACGACTGCACGCCTGGTAAAGGCTAATAATGTACTACCAAACATGGATCCGCCTCATGACCAGCCAGGATCAAGCAACCCTCCACCTGTTTGTTGCGTTCTCGAGCTGAAATGGGGGTTTGATGGCGCCACTTCGCAGTCAGTGTACAAACAGGCTCTCCGTACAGAAGACCAGGGCTTGTTTGTTGTTTTGAGAGCGCTTGTTTTGCACTACACTGGCACCTCTACGTATGCGAGCAGGCCATGCTGTTTTGTGCGTCAACGGTAAACCGTCCTCCACGAGACTGTGCCGACCACTCGCCATTCGCTGTGCGAAAGAGACAGCCGATCTTTCACGACAAGAGCAGATGCGGATTGGATAAGAAATGCTGGCTCCTGCAGCCCACAAAGCTGCGGGCTGCAGAAATACTAACTTCGACTCACGATGGTGGACGGCAAAGTCGTCAGTGCCTTATCAGAAACGGGGTCGGCCACATGTGACATTTGCTCAGCGAAGCCGAGTGACATGAACGACATGGACGCTGTCTTGCTTCGTCCTGTGCGCACAAATGTGTATGAGTATGGCCTATCCACTTTGTACGCGTGGATACGTTTCCTCGAGTGTGTGGTCCACATTGCGTATAAGCTGCCCATACAAGCATGGCGTGCAACTAGTAATGCACAAAAGGAGGCGGTCGGCAAGCAGAAGGAAGAGATCAAAAAGCGTTTCCGCACTGAGATGAACCTGATCGTCGATCAGCCGAAGGCTGGAGTGGGACGACGAACGACAGCAACACTGCGCGACGTGCATTCCACGACGTGCCGACGTTCAGCGCAGTGACATGAGTCAGCGAGGAGCTGTTGCCCAGGTTTGCAGTCATTCTGGCGGCACTGTCTTCTACAGCAACAATCGACACGGGCAAGTTCCGAGTTTACGCTTTGAAGACGGCTCGAATGTTCGTGCAGTGGTACCCATGGTACAACATGCCTATCAGTATCCACAAAGTGCTGATGCACGGTGCAGAGGTGATCGCTAGCATGGAGCTTCCAATTTACGCATATAGCGAGGATGCCCAAGAAGCCCGAAACAAACAACCGTGAGTACCGAGAGCACCATGTGCGCAAAATGAATAGGAAGGCCACGATCACGTCCAGTACCATTACCTGCTCATAACCAGTGACCCGGTCATAAGTAGTATAATCTGGGAAGATATAAACAAGCCAAGACGCCGAAGGAGACAAACTAGTGAGAGTAGCAGCGCGAACATCGATATCAGTCCGGTCATCGAGCTCCGTGACGGCACTGATAGTGAAGAAGATAATGAAGATTAGTTCAACAGTACCTATAGTGCATACAATAGGTATACTGCTCCGGCCTAGACAGGGCTCCCACCTATAACAGGCTTCATTGTTTTTGGCATGTGTTTGAAAACAGTTCAACTTTGTTGGTCTAGTCATGACGTGTCGTGCTGAAAGGGGTAACCATTTATTGTGTATGGCGTGTTACATGATCTCAGAAGCCATTTGTAACGTATTTGCTTTCTCACAAAGGGTAATACATTCCCCTATGTAACAATAAGTGTGTACGCGTCAACAAAACGGAGCTTATCTCATGGTGACGATCATTAGCATTTCACAGCGCGCGGTCACAAACAGGCCCGGTCCAAGGTAAAAAATTGGCGTTTTGCACAAAGTTTTAAGACCTTTGGAGAAGCGCTAAATACTGACATGGAGAATAAAAGGCATTAGAACGATTGAATGGACGATTCTGTATTCAGTTAATCTAAAAAATAAACCACAGAACTCAAGGTTACACTCAATAATTATTAGTCCCCGGTTCGGCCGCGAGGGCGCAATATATCTATGTGGGAAGAACATTTTGTTCCTCTTGACCAAAGTAGGTGACATATCGCCTTCAAACTCGGTACACAGTTGTAAGCCGTGTAATTACGTAATATATATAGCGGTTTTTGTATATTTTACTTGTTTTCTCGACAATTATAAATGTTCTCTGTCTCAGCCACGAAGAACGCCCAAAATTTGACACACCCTAACTCGGAGACCGGTGACCCTGGGTCAACAATTTTCACCATAAGGTGTGCAGTTGATGTGTCCATCAATGTACGATGTTTTATTCAATTCCAACCATTCAAACTGCCTCCACTTAATTTTGGTCACATCTGAAGCGCAGTTGCCCCACTGTGCATTGTGCCCGAGATGTGTTGCAGTAACGACAGTTAGCCATGTTCTGATTTCATGCCCTAGGCTCGGGCCGGAGCGTCCACGTCATTTTGGAAGTGACCAGTCCCACTCCCTCCTGGAAGTTTTAGGTGACAAATCGCCGGCCGTGCAATCCGGAAGGTTCTTTAGCTTCCTATCTGATGTGAAGTTGTATGCTATTTACCCGGGGCGTTAACATCAATGCACCAGGAAAGTGATTATATGTAGTACAAGGGACATCCTATAGCGACGGCTGGAACAGCTAACTGTTATGGACGCTAAAGAACCTCTTAGTCGGCGCGCCCTTAAGCCCAAATAATCAATCAATCAACCTCGCATCTGCCGTACGGTGTTGTTGGCTGGACTTGTTGCTTTGATCTTTAGGGGTTATATCTTTCACAAAACATCGGTAATTGCAGATTGTTGTGGAAGTTCCAGACCATACACTTGTCATTAGGTTTTCTCAAGAAACCACGCCATCAATGAATGTACATCCTAATTAATAATCCCATGACTAAGCATGACGTTTAGTAGTGTTTGTTGTCTGGATATTGATGCGCCAACGCTATTCTGAAAATACTCCGCACTTTTCGATAGTAGTTGTTCTCCCCTTCTTGTGATATTGGATGGGCTCTGGGCTGCACATGTTGCCGGTTTCGTGTCTTGAGGCATACGTAAGCCTGTAATTGCAGTCCTGTGCGATTATTATAGCCCGAGGCCCTGTCTTCGGGTGGGGGGTGGAGAATTCCTCGATCAATGAGTTCTCGAACACTTGCTGTCGAATTATCTCGCAAGATTGCGCAAGTAACGTGAGTATGCCAACATCTGCCTGTCTGTCATTTCAATAATTGCCAGGATCTGATTCGGGCGGCGAAAATAAACGAAATTGCAGTTGTTCCTTTCTTATCTTGGATTATATTTTGGTGAAGGGTGCGTCATCAGCGGAGACTGATGACGCACCCTTCCTCCCTTCTGTAGAATACCTTTGAATGCAACACTTGTGTAGAACACTGTGTGAGAGGCAGGAGACGCCATATAACCTCGCCTTTTGGGTGCGTCGTAAAGCCACGCAACCAAACAAGATATCAAAATTGGCTAAGATAGATAGAGGAACAAAGGGGACGGTTAGAATGCTTCATTTCGTGTCCTAATAGGATTTAGAAGAATCCCGGCTTGAGTATCTACTAATGATATATATGTGAAACATTGAGAATGCAAGTATCGAAGTTTGCAATAGCTTAGACCAGAGCTAAAGTTGTTGAATATCTTTGGAGAAAATAGATCGATGCCTTTCGACACCTTTCGACGTACACTACAATTTCATGCATTCATTTATGTCACCCGCCCCAACCTTACCTCCCCTGGAACCGCCACTTATATAATTGCTCACTCTCCTTTCAGCTTATCAAAGGCACCCCTTATCAGACGAATTTCTTTAGTATGAAACGAATGCCACAGTGTCCAACATATAAAACGAATCAGGTGTACGGACACATCAGCCTTCATGACAGTAGCAGAAGTCTAGCGAAGCTTCATCCGAGTCCCTCCTTGGAACCGACACTGACCATGCGAAGTAAGTAGAAATTTCAAATGGGACGCTCCCTCCATGATACTAGTTGAATTATTGTGCTTATGATAGATGCACTGAATTATATATTGTCTGTATACATTGCATTCTAATAATTGCATGTTATAATACATATATCATAAACATACATGGTACACGAACACACATATAATGCATGCATCAGACTGAAGAGTTTGATGTATGCAGTTTTCAAAATTATCCCAAATTTTGGCTCCCTGAACATGTTACCGGTCTCTGAAGTAGTTTTTTTTAAATCTCACGCATATCGTAATATACATACATACATACATTTATTTTCGTCGTAATATACAAACATTTATCTCACAGCACCGTTTCAAGGAACGTATGTAATGTGCCTAGTACATTATTTATTGCACAATATTTATGTTATATGCATATTTATACGATGCACGCGTACTTGACCCACGTTATTAATACGGGATGGTGTGCGCCCACGTTATTAATACGGGATGTAGAAATGCATCGCGTAACGAGGGGGAAATTCAGAAAAAACCGCGTCTCTACATCCCTACCTGCTGCTCCCTGCCTGCTGCTGTCTACCATAGAGCTGTCCCCAGACCTGTTGGGTGCGGGGTTGGGTTTTGGGGTTTTGGGTGCCGCGGCGGGTTACAGTTGTCCCCAGACGTTTGTCCGGGTGTGTTGGGTGCCATGATACAATTGTCCCCAGACCTGTTTGGTACCGTGGTACAACTGACTCAGGTGTGTTGGGTGCCGTGGTACAGTTGTCCCGGACGCATTGGGTACCGTGGTACAGCTGTCCCGGGTGTGTTGGGTACCGTGGTACAGCTGTCCCGGGCGTGTTGGGTGCCGTGGTACATCTGTGCGGGGCGTGTTAGCTGCCATGATACAGTTGTCCCCAGACCTGTTTGGTACCGTGGTACAACTGACTCAGGTGTGTTGGGTGCCGTGGTGCAGTTGTCCCGGACGTATTGGGTACCGTGGTACAGCTGTCCCGGACGTATTGGGTACCGTGGTACAGCTGTCCCGGGTGTGTTGGGTACCGTGGTACAGCTGTCCCGGGCGTGTTGAGTGTCGTGGTACATCTGTGCGGGGCGTGTTGGGTGCCATGATACAGTTGTCCCCAGACCTGTTTGGTACCATGGTACAACTGACCCAGGCGTGTTGGGTGCCGTGGTACAGTTGTCCCTGGCGTGTTGGGTACCGTGGTACATCTGCGCGGGGCGTGTTGGGTACTGTGGTACAGTTGTCCCTGAAGTGTTGGGTACCGTGGTACAGTTGTCCCGGGTGTGTTGGGTGCCGTGATACAGCTGCCCTAGTCTCTGCCGTCCACGGTGACATTTTCGCGGATGTGGTCTGATACGGGCCGGATGTGGGCTGATGGCGGGACGTGGCCTCATGTCGATGTGCTACAGACCGTTTCGCATCTGTAGGGTGACTATTCCCTTTTAACCCATGTCGAAATTCTCCCGTTTTGTTTCGATTATACCATTGCTTGGTAATGTTTGTCCTATCCTCGAGTCTGATAAGCTCTCGCTGTCCACAATTTCAGATGGTATTGGACTGTGTTGGAACACCGATGCTCATGACGTGATTCCAAGTTGCACGCGCGCCGTGCGTGCTGCGAAGCCTGGCGTTGTGGCGGTTCGGCACTGGAATGCCTTCCTTGTTTGCGTGCCGGTGGCGTGCACAAAAACAGTGGCTACCGCCACTTGAAGAAAGCGGGTGCGCCGTGGTTGGCTACACGTGGCGGCTCTGCGGTCGGCTCGGAACAGCTCGGACGGGGCTCAGTGACAACCCCGTGTGTCCAGTACATATTCCAGTGCTCCCCAGCTTCCACAAGTGGAGGGAGTTGTGGTCTGTCTCCATGTCGGGTCAGATTGTGTGTTTGTGCCGTTCTGGCTTTCGGTATTCCAACCGGGAAATGTTGGCCCTTAGACAGGAACGTAGACAGGGGGGGGCGGTCGCCCCCTGTTTGGTTCCGTACTTAATCCACTTCGAGGTCGCCATAGCGGAGATAGAAAGTCCACAGCACTATTCATTGTTGTTGTCGAGCCCCTAAGAACGTCTACGGGCCTTTACGAACGTTTACGGACCCTTCTGAACGTATGCTGGTCCTTCTGAACGTTTGCGGGTCCTTACGAACATGTACAGGAGCTCGGACACCTACGGCCTTACGAACCTCAGCGGGCCCTTGCAAACGTCGTTTGTAACGGTGCTTACGGACGTCTACGGGCTCGTACGAACGTATATGGGCCCTTACAGACGTGTGCAGGCCCTTTCGAACGTGCACGGGCTCTTCAAATGTGCGCGGGCCCTTTCAAGTGTGCGCGGACCCTTTCAAATGCGTGCGGACCCTTACGAAAGTCTACCAGCCCGTATAAGCGCTTTACCTTTACCAAATGCTGAATTGACGTCTTTTCCAGTAAGGTTTTCATGTCCTGCGTCTGGATGCATGTCCAGACAGCCTATATTCCTGGCTTATAACGGTATCATGTTCGATTGCAGTTCGGGAGGAAAGGTGATCCGACGATCCGGGCCCAGAATGAGTATTAAGGGAAGATAAGTGTCATTTTTTTCGAAGAAGAACTGACCCTTGGAAAAATATTGGCCAAGGTCCGGGGTCTCGAACAATTGTGGGGTAATCCAGGCCCCTGTCGCAAAATTCGCCACCTCCTTGGACATTTCGTGGCTTCGTCCCTGCTCGCAGCCCCGGATGCTTTCCAGCCGTAGTTGATAAGCTTATTTTTGTCTTCTCAAATGTGTCTACGCGACTGACAAGAATATGCGGGCATGTGCAGATACTTTAAGGAAATGTCTAGAGATGTTAGGGTCGACTGGTAGCCAAAAATACGTGTAAAGGCTTTGTCTCCGTAAGATACCACGCTCGAATCAGAACTTATTATCGGGGCGTTGGCTCGACGAACACTGGATGGGCTCGGGCCCCTTCAAGAAGTTCAGAAGATCCAGCTATGGGTGCGGTCGGCGTGTCGTGCGTGCCGCTCGACATGTTGTGGGATGGTAGGGAGGCATGCGGTGCAGCATCTACTGCAGATGGCACTGGTCGTCGGGGTCTGACGTGCCCGCCGGCCTCTCACTGCCGACTCTTAGGGATTCGGGGGGGGGGGGATGAGTTGACGGTGGGGTAATTCCTCTTCGGATATCACGCTGAAGGTAGTTGGCAAACTTACCTGAGAAGTCAGTTTCTTCCGCTGTGAATTAGAAAATAATAATAGGGCGCTGTATAACCTCTGCAGGTGATGAGCCCCAAAACCCAAATAACAACAACAATTATAAAATAATGGACATTTGCAAACCTCTTGTGGGCATGACACGACTCGCTGTCTACTCCACCGACCTGTGTTGTGTGCATGCGACACAGTGGTGGCCCACGCACTGTGCACCAAGGTGCAGTAGAGAAAGCTCGTGGTCGCTTGATCGGAGGGTCCAGGGACTGGTGGTCGGTAACTGGAGCGGTCGATGGTGTGACGGCGGCGTGTCGGCGGCTGCGGAGGGTCAGGGGCGAGGTGGTCCAAGTCCGTCGGTCGGTCATCTGCTCTGATTGCCACGCCCTAAAGTTAACCCGCACACCCATGCCGACAGGGGAACAGTGGCGCCCTGATGTGGACTCGCCCACCCTGGGTGGCAGGGGAACAGTGGCGCCCTGATGTGAACCCGCCCACCCTGGGCGACAGGGGAACAGTGCACAGTGTGATATAGCGAGGGAATAACTGGCCATAAATGCATTTCTCGACTATTTTGTTATGCCGTATTTATGGCGCCATTGTATCAGCAAATTATTGAAGCAGACGAAGTCGCAGTTTTTATGAATTTTTTTTTTTTTTCACAAGATTTGATATCGAAATAAGTCGATGAACGTGGACAACATTACGTCTGGAAAAAAAACTACGAACATGTGCACAAATGTTGTCGCAGTTTGACGATTGATAAAGGTAAGCTGCATTCTGAAAACCTGGACAAGCTAGATATAAAATGATAGCTGGGAACAATAGCTGAGAATAATTCAACTTTTTAGTACCTCGAAGTTCAAGTAAGGTTTTAAAAAAACGCACAACAGCGCACAGCCAGAGACCAATCCCAATGAAATCAGCGATCCTTTCATTATATGTGCCGCAAGTTTCAGCCGCTGTTCTAACACCGATAGTGATCAATTGTATCCCGACAGGCCGCGGTGCGGTGCGGTGGCCAGCCCTGGCGGCACGGGGAAGCCCGAGCCGGACGCCGCGACGCGTCGGCTGGCGGGGTGTCATAACCGGGTAACCTGATCCAGTGGTTGCTATGCCAAAAAGTCCCCCAACTGATGAGGCGACTGAGTCAAGATAGGCCAGGTCTCCTGCGTCTCCCACGACAGGGAAGCTGTCTTTTCCTGTAAGGTTTTGGTCATTGTGGTTTGATTTTGCGTACAGTGAACATGGAAGTGCGCGTCAGCAGAGGAATTGGTGGACTTGTTAACCAGTGCAAAAGCGCCTAGGTGTGGGAACTATTATGCTCATGTGTTAGTTATAGTTTGCAGTTGATCATGGAGAATTTCCCTCAGGGATGCCTCCGAAGTGAGTCGTCAATTGTGGACTTGAGAAAGGCGACCGACTTATCGCCAAGAACTTAAAAGGAATGCGGGTTAAGTGCATGCGAGCCCAGAACAAATTCAGAAGTCAGTTTGTGACAAACCTTTCGGGGGACGAGGTGTTCTCCGTGTCCCTGAAACGTGGTGACCACGTCGTGAGTGATGATGAAGCCAAGGCCCGCCTTGATAACGAGACTGTGAAGAGAGCGCGAGGGCGACCAACTAGAATCTACGATCACCTCGGGGTTCGTTCTCAGCGTCGGGCATCCTCAAGAGTTACTCAACAGCACAGTTATCTGCAGCTCATTGAGGTTGCTGGGCAAAGTACTCGTGCTGAGGGCATGAAGGACGCAGCTTTCGTGTTGCGACAGGTGGGGTCATTACCGAATCGGCCCAGCAAGATTCGCGGGGCTCTCAGAAGCTCTGAAATCAGATATGGGCGCTACATAACCAGTAGCCGTTGATGCGCCCCAAAGCCCAAATAATCAATCAGAAGCTCTGAAGTGAGCCAACCTGAGTGCATATCTTATTGATGTATTTTGGCGTAATTTCAGCCACGTAGGACACAATCTTTGATCTATTCTACGTAGCAATTTTAAGGTCACATTTTCTCTGTAGAATACTCGCATAACAAACGCTCGCTAATAATCATCCAGTATATGAGCGCCAAAGGACTTCACTTATGACGTCATCATGATGCCATCATGGATGACCGGACGTCGATATTTTAATACAAGGTAAACTAGATACTCGTGTAGGTGTGTGCACAATTTGTGCTGACTATCTCAATTGGTTCCCGATATATTTCGCGGAAGCAAAATGAGTGGAGCGGAATGTTCCCTTCCCTCTAGCATGTATAACCTGCGACATTCCTGAGTTAAGCAATATTAAAGAGAATAAATCTTCCCCATATGATCCAAATTTTAAGCTCTTTCTACGAAGACCAAAATCGCCCCGGTAAATAGCATATTTTGTCCGCTATGATTTATGGCCAGTTTTTCCCTCGAGTTATCAATGTGGGAAGGGACCAACAGCAGGCGTTGTACGAACTGAGACTGGTCAAACAGCAGGCGCTGTACGAACTGGGAAGGATCCAACAGCAGGCGTTATGTGAGCTGATAAGGGTCAAACAGCAGGTGCTGTACGAACTGGGAAGGGTACAACAGCAGACGGTGTACGAACTGGGAATGGTCCAACAGCAGGCGCTGTACGAACTGCGAAGGGTCCAACAGCAGGCGTTATGTGAGCTGATAATGGTCAAACAGCAGGTGCTGTACGAACTGGGAAGGGTACAACAGCAGACGGTGTACGAACTGGGAATGGTCCAATAGCAGGCGTTGTGCGAGCTTGGAGGCTCATAACGAACCGAAACGGTCTCGGATGCCCCACCACGTGGATGCTGGATGCTGGATCACCATCGTGCGTCTTTGTCCTTGACTGGGGCGATCTAATGCTGGCTTCCGTGTTCAGAACAAGCGCTCCTCGCCGCACAGTGGGGCCCCGATGCCGTGTCTGTGTGGCGTGGCGTGGCGCAATGGCAGAAGCACGCTTCCTGCAAGGGAGTCACTCGGGCACGCTAAGCACAAAGCTTTGCAAAGCTGAGTCAGGACGATAAGGCTCGGCCGCGGTATGTGTAAGTTCTGACGTTGAGGTGGACACGACACGTAATAAAAGTGTGCAGACATGTGTAGTACTAATTGTGCATATTATCAATGGTCTGTGCTTGGCCTTTTTACTTTCATGTGTAGAAATGAGCGAGTGGACATGGTGTGAATCGCATCACTTTCCGGTTAGTTCTATAGCTTTCAGGACTGTATATTTGACCGCATGTTGCAGTTTTAAGTAAGCTCCGGTGTAAAATCCTCTTGTTTTAATCTTTTCTTTAATTCATTCATTTTTTCATCTTTCAGCTTTCTCAGGAAGTTTTTTTATTTATTAATTTTTTACAAATTTAGTCCGAGTTGTTGCTGGGGTGGCTTGAGGAGCCAGGGTTCTATTGCTAAGCAGAGCTTGTTGCGTGAACCCTGGCCCCACCACCCGATCCATGAACTCCAGTTCAACGGCAGAATTTAGACCGAAAGTTTAACGTGCCGCCAATGCACCGACACGGCCGCCCGGCAGCTCGTCCCCGCCCTTATCAGGACAGCTGCCAACTGACACTCCCGGCCGGGGGCTAAATGCGAGCGCGCGAAGCGACTCGAACCTTGTGTTGCCAGTACAGGGGAGACCGGTGCAGGCCATCGCTCTAACGAACTGAGCTACCAGGGCGGCGTCTGAGCTACCAGTTTGCAATGTTCATCGACGTCGGACCCACAATGGAGAATGAAACGGCACATTGTTTAGCTGAGCATGTCAATGGACACATGATCACCCTGATTACATGGTCTCCGACCGGATAAACTGCTGACTAGTAGCCGTCCACTGTAGGAAATTATTTCGGTCTGGTAACTGAAAGTGTGCCGAACATTACATAGATGCTTATGCCATGGATGAATAACTATTCTTCCAGGGGCATTTGTGCACCCCTGAAACGCTCAGCATTTCTGAAGCTTAGCATGAAACCCTATGTGAAAGGACCCCTGAACGTTTTCACGGTATGTTGTAATCAGTGAAAAAGCACCCCTGAAAATGTATGTGGTTCTGAAATGGCTGAAACGATGCATTTTGTATTGTCACTCGATCGACAGCATCGAGTTTGGTGAAAGTTCAGCCTCGGGGGGACCTCATGAATGCACTTCGGATCGATGGCATGACCCCGACCGATGTGCATTCCGAGCGTGTTTGTCACCCAAGCGGGCGGGGGGCCGCCTCGTTGTGCAATGTGGGGTGTGAGTGAGTGTGTGTGTGGGTGTGGGTGTGGGGGGGGGGTCCCGCCGGCCGGCCCCGGTGGCTGGTGCTGGCCGAGTGGGATGAAGAACTACAGTAGCAAGCGCTCTGGCTGTGGTACCGGCCGACCGACACTACCCACTGGTCCCGGTGGCGGTGGTAACGGGATGACGGCGGAGTGGGGCGGGGCAGGGGTAGACTCAGAATGCAGTGTAGTCTGTGTGGCGGTAGCGTCGGGACGGCGGGTTGGAGTGAGTGCAAACGAGCGAGCTGTTGATCGGTGAGGCGGCGGCGGCGACGGGCGGTGACGAAACGTCGCCAGGTGCGACCTCGGCCGCGGCACGGGCTGTGGGCAGCCCGCGTGACGCCGTTCCGACCTGATAGTTGTGCGGCCGCCGGCCGACCTCGGTCACGGACGACGTCTCGGTCCGCCCGGCTGCGCGCGCTGAGCACGGCCGCCGCTGCCGCCGCCGCCCCTCAGTTTGTCCTCCAAAAACGAAACTGTGCTGTCGTGGCGCGGTGTCCAGCAAGCAGTTCTTTCGCCGTAAAAAAGAGCACGCTATTTTATGGGCATTCCACACTCCATATTACACTTTACGCACTCTCATAGGTGGTAATCGGAGGTGGCAATTATCGGCGACATGTCAGATCTATGAGCAATGGATTGGATCTAGGGCGTTGGCTGCCTATTCGGCTCTTCCGATCCAGATGTGCCGATTTGAATTAGCATCACGCTCAGGAACGTTGCCATAGCAGTGCCATGCGTCGAACTCCTTAGTTTATTTCCGAACTCCCCTGGAATACTGCGGAAGAAAGGTAACTGGATGAAAATGTGAGTTCCATCTGGCATCGGTTCCCTTTGTGTTTTCCTGAATACAATCTACCCGTCAGGCGCCAATGATCAATTCTGGTCGAAGCGCCCTAAAGTTCCAATAGCTAAATGTACCAGTCGGATAGTTATGGGTTGTGCAATTGCGTTCTATGCGAATCGGCTGTCTGCCAATATGTTGTGAACATCACAAATGAAGCGTTTACAGACGCACCTGTCTGGCATTGCATTGACATTATTTGGCATTGGGTGAAAGCACGGCAGAAGGGATTAACGGCGCAGCTACGAAGGTTTACGTCGGCCCCGGTTCGCCGTGCCAAGCCGATGTGCACATTTGCCGGGCGACTTCCCACTCACTGGTGATCGCAACCCAACCGTCTCACGTCTCGCGCGGCATCGTATTCTCAGCGCTTGCTCTTCACCGTGCACACACTCGGATGACCTGCACTCGATGGGGCTGTTTGGCTTGCAGTGTGCATCGTGCACCGTGCACACTTAACTGCCTAACGGACTGGATAGGTGGTTATATATTTCATCGAGTGCACCCACTGCCGAGATGTACGACGTGTTGGCAGGAGAGCCGCCATCTGCCCACCTCCGCCCTCGCCCCTGCCCCCGCTCCGCCATCCCGAGACGTATTGGGTAGGTTAATGGACCTTCTCAGCTCTGCGGAATGTCCTGTCCCTTGCAGTGCGCAAGGTGGAGCCAGTTCGACCCCCGTCAGCCCCCCCCTCCCGCATTAGCACTTGTAAGCTGGGAGATCTGGTAAACGGCCTGATGTAGCTCCCATCAGTGACCTTTCATGTTTATAGGGTACATTTTTGTGTACGGTTTTTGGTTAAATGTTCTCGCATTGTGGTCGTGGAGCAAATGCGATTGTGTACCTCAATATTGATGACATGGAAACTCGAAACTTAGTCTGACATCATGCCACGTTCAAACGACCAGGAAATATGCGATAGTGTCGAACTCCAGCGATTTTCGAAGCAGATGGCTCTCATGAAGGTGCAATGTAGTGACGCTAACTTACAGACAAATGTTTTTCCTTGTTATTAAGCATCTTCAGGAGAGGAAATGTTGTGGACATCTAAAAATGTTGATTACATTTTTAATGAAATTTTAATTGAAAACTTTGTTGCGCTAATGACGAATTTGACATGAACACTAGTGAAACACCAACTTGTGTAAAACCCATGTAAGCTATGGTCTGGTCTCCCGCGCTCCAGCCAATCTGGGGCTATGGTCTGACCTGCTCCGGTCAGTCGACTTCTGGTGTGACCACCTGCCACCACCTGGACCTGTCCTGGCCGTGCCTTCTGGGCTTGCAGGTCGTAGGTCTCCTATAATTTCTCCCTTCCTCTTTCAATGTTCTGGGACTTCGAGCCAGTCACTCGTAAGAATGAAAATCAACTCAGCAGTTTTATCGTTCATATAGCCAAGACAACACACTTGTGATGCCATCCATTGCATACTGGATTGGTTATCTACCTTGATGTACGTTGGGATGGTCTCTTGTGCAATTCCTGGTGGTAATACTGGAAGGAGAGACGCAAAACGAGCCTGAAGTCGGCGGGTCACTAAAAGTTTTCCAGCAAATCCTGAGCAGCATTGAGAGCTTCAAAGTGTCGCTTTGTCGTAAAAAGATGGAGCGGTTTGTAGCTTCGTTTCCCTCGTAATGTATTAACGTCGGGAGATATAGGCTTTCCTCCACCACATCAATGTCAGTCAATTGTGTCGATTTTTATTCCGTGATTGGGATGCTTTCAATGGCGTTTCATTTCCTCCCGGAACATCTCGGGTATGGTATCAGAGCATTATTGGAAAGCCAGGCTTGTCTTGATTTTTTTTTTAAACCAGAGCGTAATTGGCTCCGTGAAATTATCATCTTTCTTCTCGCTGGAAGGCTGAATTGGAATTTAAGTTAAATGCCTGATCATGCAGTGGTGCGGCTGGTTCAATCATTGATCAAAATGTCCACGTCTATGGGTTGAACTTGGACTTTGATTTCAGAAATAGTTCATTATATAGTTGCATACGAATAATTGTTCTGTCCTCTGCACTTCAGTCGTGTATTCCATGCGGTCACTTTGCTATCCCTAAACCCACTATTTATAAATTATCTGAATTAGGCGCCCCAAGCCAAAAATACCCAGAAAGGAATGTTATTTAAAAAGCAAAACTAAAGTTATCGTATCATAATTTCATGGCGCCAAAATATCCCCGTCGAAATCTCGATATCAAAGGCAACTCCAACCCACATGCGGGTTTGATTTGGTTGTTGTATGGTTCCGACTGTGGCCACAGTCGGAATCATCGTGTCTAAGCGAGGCTGTCATGTATGGCGGCCCAGAGTCGGAACCATTGTGACTGAACTGGGCTGCTGTGTATGGCCGCCAACGGTCGGAACTATTGTGACTGAGAGCGGGACTGCTGTGCATGGCGTCCCAGAGTCGGAACCATTGTGTCTGAGCGGGGCGGGGCTGCTGTATATGGCGGCCCGGAGTCGGAACCATTGTGACTGAGAGCGGGATTGCTGTGTATGGCGGCCCAGAGTCGGGACCGTCGTGCCTGAGCGGAGCTGCTGTGTAGGCCAGCCGACGGTGTCTGTGACGTCACGCTCGGGTAGTGTCACCCGACATTGTCAGAATCCACGGCTGGGAGTTCACCGTTCACTACCCTGACGCTCGTGCACCGCCTGTACTCTGTACACAATTTGTGCAGTGGCATTGTGCGGAAAATTCAGGTCATTGTCATTCAGGTCATTGGCATTGTCAGGTGATTTATTGTCGATCGTCTGGCTCACCCCAACCTCAATTCTTCCATGTCGTGTGAGGAAACCCACCCTTCAAACGCACCACCCTTCCGCGGCCTTCCTGTTGGCTGCCCTGACGATATCTCGAGCCAAGTGCACAAACAGGACGCGTATAATGCCGGAGCCGCGCGTGCATATTTCTTCATCGATTGCGCAAATTTGTAATCGTTCTGTGGTCAGATTATCCACAATCACCCACCTGTAACGCCTTCTTTTGTGACATCCCACACCATTCGAAGTGCAGCCAATCGCTGGTGTGAATGAGTATCGATTAACGTTGTATTGTTCCATTCGCCCCTCGGTTTTCTGGATCTTTTGCACTGCTGTGCACATTTGTAAGCGAGGCCAAACCAGGCGGTCATTAGATACGGCAATTGTTTGATTTAGCTGAATAACAGCTCCTTTAAGACATTGGTGTACTTACCCATTCTAATTGGTCTTTTGATGTCCGTCATTTGCCGAACTTGTTCCTGCATCTTCCGCTTGTGCCCGAAATGAAAAAGAACACAATTCTACAAATAGACAAGTTCGAAGCAGGTAAAACTTTTTACAAGATGCCAATGCGAATGCCGCAATGGTCATTGCTAGGCCCACAGCGTACTAATATTTTTTGTTGAAATTGGTATTTCTAGTTTATACACTGAAAAGAATAAGAAGGTTGTTTGCTGTGACTGAAAGTTTTCTTTGCCATGATTTTTCGAATATAGCTATTATACATTTCGTGTACATTGCTCAACTCGTTGCAGTTCCATGGTATTATCCATGTCCACAAGGCATGGCTTGTATGCCTCGTTCGTGTACGCAGGATGGCTAATTGAGATCATGTAGATCCCTCCATGGTCACACCGTGGCCTGCTAAATGATTATCAAGGTTTTTAATTCACGAAAGAGTGCAGTCATGGGTTAGAAAATGTTCCTGGGACAAGAGAGTAGGTAGCATGAGACGCCTTCGCTCGATATCGCTTTTCATGCCGAGTCATGCTCACTAAGTTGCGTACCAAAAATTGTATATCATGCACAGCGCACAGATGGGTTGCACGGTGTAAAGAGAGGTTTCTTTTACACAAAACCCAGGAGTGTAGTTGGTGGTGCTGGTATCCCGCTCTTTTAATCACGGATACAGTAGCCACCCGGGTCACCGGTGGGTTGGTACCAACGTCGAGTCCGGGTAACTGCGAAAGATAAATGTCATCGACCGACGATAGGCCAGAACCACTGTTTGATTCAGATAATTGTTAAACATCAATACGGTAACAAATGTTACCTGTGGGTTAGAACGAACGTTGAGCCCAACGGATTGTTTTTAATTTTTGTTGGATTTCGCGGCCCTATATTGCGTGGTTTTATGTTATGTATGTGTGTCCAGTAGGCGAATGCAGTTTGAGTTTATTTTGCGTTGTGGAGCACGTTTTTGCCATGCAGCAGCTGGAAGATGTTTTTGTATTACTACTTGGTATCATCAGACTGCTATCTGCATTTTCTGGATTAAATATATCATCGGGATGCTCAGACGTTCATATCCCACTCATTCACGTCATCCTTCTCCCTGTGGAAAAGTGAACCGTAGCCTTCCTTTCGGTTTCAAATTGGGTTTTCCGACATCCGCGATCGCTTCGATCGTCCACAGCTGGGATCTCTTGTGGTTATCTCTTAGTTAGCTGTACAGAAATCGCTACCGCGCGGCTACAGCGGGCGGACAAGCTGTGTGTGGCATTGATGGGCATCTGTCTCGCTCTTGTTAGCTACTGTTCCGACGAACCGCATGGTGCTGCGGCGCTCTTGTACATGCCCGGTGGTGTATGCAGTGGTGCTCCGGCAGGGCCGATGGTATAGTACTGCCGTTTATTTATTTATTTAACAATACAAACCCTCCATATGCAGTGGCTATTGTGGCCAGTTTGGGTCTAACTCACAGATATTTACAAAGAAAGGATAGATTTGTGGTTACTAGTGGGAGCAGATGCGCAACAAACATTCATACACCAACATAATACAATACCAATATCACTCCCTGTACTACACACTGTACTTGCAACACGAGCTATAAACAAGTGGTTTGTAGCAATGATTTATACACGAATGGTTGTTTGTGTCTAGACAGTGTGTGGTGGCGCAGCAGTGTGTTGCCACAGCGCCGGTGGTGTAAGACGGAAGTGTGTGCTGCGGCAGAGCCGGTGATGTGGTGCTGCTGGCTGTGTCTCACTAGTGGCTAAGCACTGCTGTGTGTCACTACAGCAGCGGTGGTGTGAGGCGGCTGTTTGTGCTCCTGCAGGACCGAGTCGGAAAGGATCACGGCCACCATGGACCGTGTGTTCGTGCTGTTCGGCAAGGAGATCCTGAAAATTGTGCCCGGCCGTGTCTCCATCGAGGTGGACGCCAGGTGAGAACGGCCGGCTTCGGCAGCCTGTCAGGACACCAGTTGTGGCACTCGTCCGACGTTTGACCGAACCACCTGACTCAGATGTCTGAGAACAGTTCAGGCGACGACGCAGATGACCGGACGCAGGGCGGGAGGGTTGAGTGGTGACGTGACGTCCCAGCACCTCGGAGAGGTGGTGGGACGGGCTATATGTTGTGTGATGTGACAGGTGTCGGGGACACTGATGGGGCCGCGATCGTGACCGGACTCGGAACAGACTGTGCGGTATATAGGTTGCGGGTCAGGTGGTCACCGGGACACAACGGTAATCAGAAATGTTCGACTCGTGGTAGTAAATCTGCCACGTGTTTCATCATCACGCTCCACAAGTGGCATGTGGCGATGAGTGGGCTCGAATCACACAAAACGGTTGGTATTTCCCGGCAGTTCCAGTCGGCAGTTAAGCAGGGTGGAAAACCATTCGGTATTTTCCGGCAATTCCAGTCGGAAGTTGAGCAGGGTGGAGCTCGACTATTTGAGCAATTTCGGTGCATAGAAGGCGGCAAGCCCCGAGTCAGGTTTTCACAAGCTCTTGGTATGGACCCCAATTCCTCGACAGTAACCGTAGTAAGGGCCTGCTCCCTTTCAAATACGCTCATGTAGTGTCTGCAATACTCTGGAATCCTACATGACTCAACAGTCGATGTGTCGTAAAACCAATAACGATAGTCTGGAATGGCCCAGCTGGCTTTCACGTAATACTGCGCGATATTCGTATAGCATAGTCCTCGACGACTGTTCATAACGGACATTAGCACCACCGAGAGGCTGTCTATAGGAGACAGTGAAACCGAGGCCGAGAGGCTGTCTATAGCAGGCATTAGCACCACTGAAAGGCTGTCTATAGCAGAATACGCCCCAGAGAGGCTGTCTATAACAGACATTAGTACCACCGAGAGGCTGTCTATAGGAGGCACTAGTAACACCGAGATGCTGTCCATAGCAGACATTAGTAACACCGAGATGCTGTCCATAACAGACATTAGTAACACCGAGGGGCTGTCTATAACAGACAGTAACACCGAGAGGCTGCCTATAACAGACATTAGCGCCATCGAGTGGGTGTTTATAACAGACATTACAGAGTGGGTTCCGAAAACACCGTAGCACAATTGACCACATTTTATCACTGGATTCCGTTGTGCGCTATGGTTTTATGAAACGCCACCACGTAGCAGCAATTTTTTATATTGACGGTGCATATGACACGGCGTGGCGTCACGGTATCCTGATGAAGCTATACAATATGGGAATCAGAGATCCCATGGGTGTCTTCTTGTCCAATTTTCTATCTTCCAGAACGTTTCGCGTTAGAATAGGAAACTCCCTATCTGGCATATTTTCACAAGTTAACGGAGTCCCGCAGGGGAGCGTACTGGGCGTAGCATTGTTTGCAATTTCAATCAATGATGTGGGTACCTCGCTGCCGACTTCCGAAGGGAGATCACTTTTTGTGGATGATTTCGCCATATGGTCCTCTTCACGCTCTGTGCACACGGTTGAGAGACAACTCCAGATGGCTGTTCGGAAGGTGCAGGATTGGTGCAACAAAACCGGTTTCGTTATGTCTACGTCGAAAACCACCGCTATCCACTTTTGTCGCAAACGCTCTTGTACTGACCCCGTAATTATGCTCAATGGACGACATATACTCTTCAAGTCAGCTGCCAAGTTTCTGGGCGTGTGGATGGGTCGCGGACTGACATACACCACCCACATCAACGATCTTGCACAGAAATGTACAAAGCGACTACAGGTAATGCGTACAGTCTCTAGATGTTCGTATGGAGCAGATAGATCTATCTTGCTTCTTATGTATCGATCGCTCGTGCGTTCTAAACTTGACTATG
The DNA here is from genome assembly GCA_034440575.1 of Imbricaverruca yamaguchii. Taxonomy (NCBI): domain Eukaryota; kingdom Metazoa; phylum Arthropoda; class Thecostraca; family Neoverrucidae; genus Imbricaverruca; species Imbricaverruca yamaguchii. The sequence goes on from JAOTOL010000996.1 coordinate 124,511, forward strand.
GATGTTTTATTTATGACTGAGCGTGTGTCACAACCAGGCGTTGCCTTGATGTGATCCACAATGCAGCTCTTCGCATCGCTACTGGAGCCTTTCGCACCTCACCGGCTGCTAATGTAATGGTAGAAGTGGACGAGCCACCTTTTGCACTACGCCGTAAGTTATTGGGCGTGAGATATGCATGCAATGTTGCTCAAAACCGGCACCATCCAGCCTATCGGTGGATTTTCTCAGGGACATCAAGTGCACGTCAGATTACTCAGCGTGGATTACCGTTTTCCACTCGTATGTCCGCGATTCTTCGAGAATGTAATATCCGGCCGCGTTCCGTAGTACGTGTAATCACGCCGAGCACTCCCCCTTGGCATGTTGTCCCAGTGAAAACTGACATCACTTTAACCTGCTCAAAGAAAGGGCAGGCAAGCCCGGAGGAACTCCGCATGTTAGCATTTAAGAAAATACACGAATAGCACGACTTCGCGCGTTTACATAGACGGCTCAAAGTCGGTCTCTGGTGTCGGGTGTGCTTACGTCAAAGGTGATAAGTCGACAAGGTGTTCGATCTTTCTGTTTACCGACGCAAACCTCGATTTTTACTGCCGAACTGTATGCTATTCTGCAAACCCTCTATTTTATACAGAAAGACCGGTCCACAAAGCATGTGGTTTTCACAGACTCCATGAGCAGTCGCCAGGCACTGTACATTTTTGACCAGGATAACCGACTTGTTTGAAGGATTATCAAAGTAGTGAAACCCTTACACGACATCTGAAGGAATTTTGTTTTCTGCTGGATTCCTAGCCATGTTGGACTCGCGGGAAACGAAGCTGCCGACATAACCGCCAATCATGCCATTAGCAATGGCCGTGTGGTCAATGTACGGCTCCCTCCAAGAGATATATACCCTACTATATTGTCAAGTATACGGTCAGAATGGCAACGAACCTGGACTTCGATATGCAGTAAGCTCAAGGTATTAAAACCGACACTCGGTAAGTGGCTATCCTCTCACCGAACCAAACATGGAAGAAGTAATACTCAGCCGATGGAGAATAGGCCATACCTTCGCAACACATAGTTATATGCTTTCTGGTGATGACCGACCTCTATCTCCGCGCTGCTCTAACCCGCTTACCGTGTACCGTGTTTTAGTAGGCTGTACTCTGCTAGAACCTCTACTACGTCAGGTTTTAGGACGGATGAACGCCAACTCTTCTTTACGTATCCTAATAGGGAACGACTCTGATGTCGTGGCGTCTGGCAATATTTTTAACTTCATTCAACAAGCTCGCCTTGAGGTGATATATCCCCACCCGTGAATATTCATAAACTATGATAGCAGCACCGTAGATTCATTATGATTTAGTTATGGGCACAAAATTACCCTAGATGTCGACGCGCCCCTAAACTCCAATCCACCACCACCACTATAACAGACATTAGCACCACCGAGTGGGTGTCCATTAACAGGCATTAGCACCACCGATAGGCTGTCTATAGCAGACATTAGCACCACCGAGAGGCTGTCTATAACAGACAGCGCCACCGAGAGGCTGTCTATAGCAGACATTAGCACCACCGAGAGGCTGTCTATAGCAGACAGCGCCACCGAGAGGCTGTCTATGACAGATATTAGTACCACCGAGAGGCTGTCTATGACAGATATTAGTACCACCGAGAGGCTGTCTATAGCAGACATTAGCACCACCGAGAGGCTGTCTATAACAGACAGCGCCACCGAGAGGCTGTCTACAACAGACATTAGTACCACCGAGAGGCTGTCTATAGCAGACAGTAAAACCGAGGGCTGTCTATGACAGACATTAGTACCACCGAGAGGCTGTGTATAACAGACATTAGTACCACTGAGAGGCTGTGTATAGCAGACAGTGCCACCGAGAGGCTGTGTATAACAGACAGTAACATCGCCAACAGGCTGTCCTTCAACGCGAAGGCTAGCATCGCCAAGGCGCGCAAGTTCATCTCCATGTTCAAGGCGGAGGGCATCAGCAAGGAGCGCATCCTGATCAAGTTGGCCTCCACGTGGGAGGGCATCGAGGCGGCGCGAGTGCTGGAGAAGGAGCACGGCATCCACTGCAACCTGACGTTGCTCTTCTCGTTCGCGCAGGCGGTGGCGTGCGCGGAGGCGGGCGTCACGCTCATCTCCCCGTTTGTGGGCCGCATCCTCGACTGGTGAGTACGCCGCAACCGCCGCCGCTGTGGCCGCCACCGCCGTGGTGCTGTGGTGCTGTGTCGAACCCCGGCCACTGGTCTGTGTGTGTGTGTGTGTGTGTGTCTGTCTGTGTCCGTTTCATAGTCACGAGATGAGGGGTGGGAAGGGGGTGAAATGAGATTAGAAAACGTCGGGTGTGCTCGGAAGTTTTTTTTCTCGAGTGACCCGAATTGGTCCCAGTGACTGATATCTGCTTCGATGATCAACAACACGTGTACCCAGCGCCCTGTGACTAGCCTAGCGAGCAGGCCGATTTGTACCCCTACGGTTAGATCAGTATCTGCTCACCATTACCATAGGTGCAGGTACCGTCGGAGGTGACAGAAGGTGGCTGTGTTTATGCTATGCCATGTCTTCGCAGGCACATAGCCAATGAGGGCAAGACAACTTATGAGCCGCGAGAGGACCCCGGCGTCTTATCAGTCACCAAGATTTATAACTACTACAAGAAGTTCGGCTTCAAGACTGTCGTGATGGGCGCCTCGTTCAGAAACATGGGTGCGTAACGCAGCGAACGGAGAGCTGGGCTGACCGGTTACTGCCCTGAGGTATTGCTGTTTGACTGTTGGCCTTGGTTGTCGACCTTTGGCGGTGTCGGAACAGGTAAGCTGGCGTCGGCGCGTGACGCCGCGCTCTGGGCGGGGCCGCCGGTGATTGGTGTGTGGCTCATCCTGGCGTGACGCGATCGATATGTGGGTCGGCGTCGACTGGTGCCAGGTGGGGCAGAACGAGCCGGCGTCCTGCTCGTGCGACTCAATCCCGCACCAGACGCCCAGCTGCGGGCCGCTAATGTAGCTGCCGGTCATGCAGAGCCATGGTTGTACCTGAGGGATGAGTAATCTCCAGCCCGAACAAGCGACTCGGGTCTAGGGATTGTTAATCGCCGGCCACGGTTCTCGGCGTGAAACATTCGTTTAACCAAATGGCAAATGACAACCTGCGCCGTCCCGGGGGTTGTCATTTGCCCCCTAATGTTATCCGCGGATTGTGAGAGAACGGCGCTTGGCAGCGCGCCGACATTCGGCATACCTTTTCCCACATGAATTTGGCATGCTGTCAAACATTTTAGGTCATGTCATCTAAGGTCAACGAGTTAGTCGAGGTAAAATAAGGTCACCTCCAGAAAAGTTCGACCACTTGTCACGCATTAACAGTTTAAGATATTTTAATGAAACTTTCAGCATTTGCTTATCTTGAAGGACGAAACAAAAGGCACGGGAGCACTGTTTTCCTTCCGTTTTTGATTGCTTATTAGCTCTGCATATTTGCCCATAAAAGCTGAAATCGAAGATTCTGGCTAAAGTAAGCATTTTTATGGGAGCACGTTGAGTTCAAATAACGCTTTTCTGTCTGCTCCACCCATTAGAAGGATAAAAATTAATGAAGATTGAAAACTCACTTTTGCAATTTAAAGGTGTATTTTTGTTTTGGTGGGCAAAAATGTTAGGGCCCTGATCGATTTCCCCTTCATTTTCTGATACCAATTTTTTTTCTCCTAAATCTCCCCAAAATTAACTCCCAGAGCCAAAAACATCATGCATGTCGTGAAAGACTAGACCCTAGTAACGCCAGTTCTGGTTTTTTTTTGGGGGGGGCGGGTCTGGCCATGCTCGTCGAGCGCTTTCCGATAACGCCTCTCGTTGTTGTGCGATGCTGAGTTTTGAGATTAGAGGGGATTTGTATCAAACCCCCACAAGGATATGACCGGAAAGATGGGGAGGGTCAAGGTGAACTTCTTAACCGCTTCGATGACCGCAAGCCATGGTTCTTGAGAACTGGTGCTTAGTCAATATGTTGCTTAGACTTGATCGTGCTTGCTGGGTGATTGAATGCGGAAATTTGTGTATGCTGTGATTACCAGTATTGTTCAACAAGTTGTCTTGCCAAAAATGCACTCGATGTGCCTTCAAAATGGGCGCTGTATAACCAATGCAGTTGATGCGCCATAAACCCGTAATAACTAACTTGTGCCTTCAAAGAGAATGGCTTAGGTTTGACATTTGAGTCTTTTTATTTTGCTACTTAGTTTTGGTCAGCATATTGACACGCATGTTTCCATTATGCACCTGCTGTTCATGTACTCATCAAGGTGGTTATGGTTATGCTCCTGTGCACCCCATGTCATGACAGATCCAAGCACTGAGTCTGCCCTATGCGTCCACCAGAACACAATAGTTTGGTATCTTCAGCCAATACGCATGTCTATCGGCAAAGGCAAGAGGACGTAGGCGTCATAAAAAAAATTGAACCGTCTGTGAGATCTATTTTCTCCCAGAATTGTGTTTTGAGGTATCTACAAAATGGACTTCACTTGCTCAGGCGGGAGGACGTATGTGCGCAACAAGATGTATCTTCTGTCGTTTGTCATCATGCAATGGCATAGTGATGCAACTTGAAGCATGCGTCTCCGGGAATTATGCATAGCCATCTGGAGTGATATTTTGAACAGACAAAAACACGCTTCAATCAGACACCATTTTACCAACTCTTATTTGTCATGCCTCAGTTCTCCTACCATTATCGTGGTCGCGAGTACACATATCACAAGATACATCCCTTTGCCAGAGACCACTGCGATGCGACGGTGGCAAAAAATCCGAAATATGGTGGGTGAGGGGGGGGGGGTTGATTCACATTGCGATGGCCCCGTTCCTCACAAAGAGATACAAATCGACACCCATAGTTGGGAGTAGCTGTCGCAAAAAAAATGATTCAGTTGGATTCAAATGTAAGGAATCAATACTTACATTTGAATCCATGTAAGGAACCAGTACTTTTGGCTGGTGTTGTGGGTGCGATTCTTCGCACCGAGAGCTGGCCAAACTTGAGGCATTATGATATGCTACGTCTTTTTATGCAGCACATTATGCATGCGCTTTCTCTAGCAAGAACATGTTTCGCCCAGATATACGTTTTTTTCGGCCAAAAGTGTTACTGATACGTCTTTTTGTCTAGGTTTGCACTGCAAAAAAAAATGAAAAGGCAGCAGGTCTTGTTTCGTTTTTGTCAAAAAAAGTAACTTGGATCTTGCGTTTAAAAAATGAACACGTTGGGTCGACGTCGGTTCGAATGCCATCAAATAATTATCGCATCTAACTAGCATCTGAGAAAATGGCAAACGCACAAAAACGGCTCTCCTGAGCATGTTCAAATCGGGATACGCCCTTTTGCCTTCGGATGCCGGATGTTCTCTGTGGAGACCACCAAGGCTGATCATCTGAAGAAACACCATCCAACTGTCTCCGGGTCGAACCGGCTGGTAACGTGTAGTTCCGCCCGTGTCCGCCAGGGGAGATTACGGCGCTGATGGGATGCGATCTGCTCACCATTAGTCCCAAGCTGTTGGAGGAACTCTCCAACAACAACAACCAACTCACCACGCAGCTCAGCGTTGCCAACGGTGGGTCGCCAGTCTGGACCAAATACTGATATGCCTGGACCCAACACTCTGGTGTGCCTGGATCTAGCCGTCTGGTGTCTGGACCCAGCCCTCTGGTATCTGGGCCCAACCCTCTGGTGTGCCTGGATCTAGCCGTCTGGTGTCTGGACCCAACCCTCTGGTGTGCCTGGATCTAGCCGTCTGGTGTCTGGACCCAGCCCTCTGGTGTGTCTGGACCCAGCCCTCTGGTGTTTTTGGACCCAGCCCTCTTGTGTGCCCGGACCCGACTCTGGTGTGTTTGATCCCAACTCTGGTATGTTTGATCCCAACTCTTTGTTGCAAGGGGACCTGATCCTCTGCTTTGTGGGGATCCGATCCTCTGGTGCAGTGGCCTGGAATCACAAAATGTGTGTGAAAACGAACTCATAACACAACTCATAACACAACTCATAACACAACTCATAACACAACTCATAACACAACTCATAACACAACTCATAACACAACTCATAACACAACTCATAACACAACTCATAACACAACTCATAACACAAGTTTGCTTTGGCCTCCTCGAACATAGCCTTGATTTATCGGATTAACGTATGTGAAATATGACTGCATTCAATTAAGTTATTAATTACATTCTTCAACTACGTTATACACCCAGTTTTCACAAAACTCGATTCCAACATTATCCTAAAAAGGTTTCGCAAACAAATGTTATTTTCCATTTTGTCACTTTTTCGTGTAATACTGTTGACGTTTCAAGACATCATGACTGGTTTTTGACGTTTTGGGCTCGGATCCTCCCACCGTTCAAGAAATACTTTACCAGGACATTGTTTCGATGTCCTAGTCCCTCCGGTGTCTAGGACCAGAATGTGTTGCGTGTCATGGCCTCATTGGTTTCGGGCTTTGGGGCGCATCGACTGCTTCGGTCATACAGCGCCCATAACAATGCTAGATTCACAGCTTGGATGATTGGTGTCAACAGTAGTACACGAACACTCAGGATACGGACAGATCATTCCGAACTTCTGGTGTTACTTGTCAGTAAGATGTGTAAATCGCTCTGAAGTCAACATCCGATAAAAAGCGAAACAGTTGTCCAGAAGTTACCGCGCGCGAGTGGTCACCAAGGAGGTCGCGGAGTGACAGCGACTGTGCGACTCCAAAAAGACGTCTTCTGTCATCGGCGAGCAGAGGACACGAGATCAAAATGTGACGCACAGACAGCGGTGCGCGACGTCGAGGGCAACTTGGCCTGGCTTCCTCACAGAGCAGATGGTGGTGTGTTGGTTGAGTGTGTCCAAGCCGAAGGCGGTAGAGCACGACCTCGTCACTTCTCGACCGGCGGTAGAACGAGGTCCATTCTCCAAGACATGGTTTTATTGTTCGTAGTTTGTCCTGCAGCAAGGTATCCTAGCTATGGCGCCATTTTTTTTTTTAGAAACGAAGGTCGCGATTGGACAGCGATATTCTCACGCTGGGAGCGGCATAAATCGCTGGTATGGGGCTTGGGCTGCACGTTTCGCACCAACATCCGCTGCCTCATTTCCCACTACGCCAACATGGCTTGGAATCCAACACAAAATAGCAGATCTCTCAGCATGTGCTAGTGATCCGAGAAGCCGTAAGACGTCCTGTGCAATGTAATCATGTGAATTGAACTGCTTTAGCGCCCATAGACAGCTGAGGGAATCAGTAAGAATGACATGCGAGTCGTCCCGTCCTACTTGAATAAAACTGAGGGCCTTGGTGACACAGTTGCGTGGGGTGGTAATGAGAAAGATCTCTACATTGGACCAATAGCAAATGCACTGCCAACGCCAGTATCGGACTTCGATCCGTCTGTATAAATCTGGACGTATCCGTCAAAAGAGGCTATGTGTTCTAGGGCATGTGACAAATGGTCATGCGGTGTAGCAAGTGCTTTCCTCATCACGGAGAGCGACATGTCAATTGTTGGATGGGCCACCTGCCAAGGCGGTGTTTGTGGAAAGCTGACCCGCATAATTCCCCGCAGTCGAATATCGCTATCCTCGAAGAGTCTGCGCATTCTGACGCAAAAGGGGTGTCATGCATAATGCGCGCTAGTCTGAATGTTGCAATCAAGCGGTGGGAGAATATATATATATATATAAGCATACCAGAGAATAGAGGATATATAAAGAAAAAAATGTGGAAATTTTCCACTGTGGTGAGCCATCGCGTTCTGCGTCGTCGTCGGGGGTTCATGCTGTGATTCCCTCGTTCGGGCGGGGACAAGTACGCCAAGAGAACGGAGAAGAATACTCAGCTGTGCGATAAGTTGTTCAGTGTTGTATGCTGGAGCCTGTTGGACTGATGTATTTTTAACTTTCGAGGCGTAGATACTTTCGGGAGAGGTTTTTCATATAAATCCCCAGCTTCGCGGAACGTAACCGTAGTGAGATTGCATGCGAGGTGACACTGGCTCTGGCCCCACGCGGTAGCCAGTGCCACCGCTTGGGGGATGCTGGCAGATGAACCAGCCAGTACGGCGAACTCGTGACCTGGACGGGAAGGCCGGATACGTGGCGTGGTAGGGCGCGTGCGGGATGAACCAATCAGCGATCGGGTGTGTCTGAAGCGCGGAAGCGGTGTCGAGTTGAGCTGGGAGGGTGTGGGCTGTGCCGGGCCAGTCTGGTTACCGCGGAGCGCTGCGGAATACACTGTCCTGGCATCAAAGTTTCTTTTCGTGAGCTATAAACTATTTCGGCACTGTTTTGTGTTGCGATGCCGGGACTCGTGAGTGAGGACTCTGTTACGGCAGTGCGAATGGCGGGCGAGTTGCCTGCCGGTCAGAAGTTCGACCCGCGCCTGATCGACACCTTCGACGGAACCGGCGAGGTCGTGAGCTGGTACGCGCAAGCCGTCCTGCTATGCGAGTACCGGGGTGCGTCGCCTGCGGATGTGCTGCCGATGCGCCTGAAAGACGGCGCGTTCGCCATCTGGCAGCAGCTACCGCCGGAGGACCGCCGGTCGCTCGACCGAGTCCGGGACGCGCTGTTCGTGGCGTTCGGGATGGACGCCTGCGAGGCGCACTCGGTGTTCACGACGCTCGGTCTCCAGGACAACGAGATCGTCGATGTGTTCCTGACGAGCCTGCAGAAGTACGCCGCCCTGTTCGGCGGCGTGTCGGACCAGCAGATGGCGGCCGCGCTCGTGAACGGGTTACCCGCGGCCGTTAGCGCTGTCGTGCTGGCGGGAGCCCGGTCAGGAGAAGCGGATCTGCTCAGCACGCTGTCACGCGCACGCACGGCGTTGAAGGCGGAGAGACGTCGCGCGACCGAGGAGGCCGCGATCGTCGCTGCTACCGCTGCGTCGGCCGCGATCGTCGCTGCTACCGCTGCTTCGGCCGCGGTCGGTGCCGCCGCTGCACGACGTCTGACCCCGGCCCTACGGCGGCGCCGCTGGACTTGTGGCGTCGTCGGTCATTTCGCGGAAGCCTGCCCGCGACGAGTGGGAAACTCCGCCGGGGGCGCGCCAGCACAAGCGCCGTCTCAGGAGGCGTGAGCGCGCTCCCGGTGGTGGAAATGTCTGTGGACGGCGTGGCGCGTCGAGCGCTGATAGACACTGGATGTACCGATGTGCTCATCTACGTCGGGTGCTGCTCGACGTGGGAGCCACGGTCGGTGCTGCTACGCGCCGTTAATGAGGGGACGCTGAGGTGCATCGGCGTTACGCGTGTAGTGGTGGCCTACCAGGGCAAGCGGGTTACGCTCGCGGCTCTGGTGGTACCGGACAGACCGCTGGGTGTGGACACGCTTATGGTCATGACCGGGGTGACGGCGCTGGGAGACGTCGTAGTGCGGGCCGCGTCAGACGTGGGGTTCTGCACGGCGGTGGCGGCGGCACGGAGCGTGCAGGTGGATGCCGCGGTGGTCGGGACGGCGGCACAAGATGTGCAGGTGGATCCCGCGGACTTCGTGGCGCGCTTCGATGCGTGGGCTGCGGCCTGGACGGTGACCTGGAAGTGGGCGACGGGCGTCGGACCGGCGCGCCTGCGGAACCGGACCGCGCAGTACGCGGTGCCGGCGGCAGCTCGTGCGGCGTACGGTGCCGAGCTCGCTTATGGGTCGCCGAGGGCTGGCTGCGGCCATACAACGAGGAGACGGATGGGCCAGCGCGCGGCGTGATACCGTTGATGGTGGTCCAACGGCCGAACCAGGGCAAGGTGCGCCCCCTTCTGGACTGCTGCGAGTTGAACAGTCACGTCCTTGCGCACACAACCGACGCGGACATTTGTGTCGACCAGCTGCGACGCTGGCGACGACACGGCGGCCGTGTCGCGGTCGTTGATCTGCGCAGGGTGTACCTGCAGCTCCGGCTGGACAGATGGCTGTGTCCGTATCAGACGGTCGAGGTTCGCGGACAGCGGTACTGTCTAACACGGATCGGCTTCGGGCTCAACATCGCCTCGCTCGTGATGAAGGCCGTCGTGAAAACAGTGCTGCTCCGCGACCGGGACGTGTCCCGCGGCGTGTTGCCCTACGTAGATGATCTGCTGGCGGACGACAGCGTCGTCAGTGCAGACTACGTAGTGTCGCATTTCGCGAGGTACGGCCTGGCGTGCAAGCCACTGGAGCGTGCGGCTGCCGGGACGCGCCTTCTCGGGCTCCGCGTGAGCCCGAATCAAGAGGGCGCGCTCCACCGGCGGCGCGACAATCCGGTGGCGGCCCCGCCGGCGGTGCTCACTCATCGGGCAGTGTTCGCCTGATGCGGCCGACTGGTGTCACATGTGCCCGCGGCCGGCTGGCTCAGGCCGGCGGCCGCGTGGCTCAAGCGACGCGCGAACGCTTGTCGACCGGGTGGGACGACGCGATTGGTGACGAGGCGTTGCGCGGCAAGCGGTCGACCAGGTGGCGGCTCGGCTGAGCGAGGCTGACCCGGCCCACGGCCCATGGTGTATGGACGGGACAAGTTGGTCGTCTGGACTGACGCCAGCTCGCTCGCGGTGGGCGTGGTGGTGGGTAACGCCGGCGGCGGCGTCGTGGAAAATGCGAGTTGGCTGAGACCGGAGTCCCAGGCCGCTATGCACATTAACATGGCGGAGCTCGACGCGGCGCTTCGCGTTATCAATCTTGCTGTGGCGTTGGGGTCAGTACCGTCGATCTCCGCACTGACTCTGCCACCGTGCACAAATGGATTGATGACGCGCTGAGTGGCCGCTCGCGCTTGCACACTAAGGCGCACGGGGAGATGTTAATTCGCGGACGGATCGACGTCATCCGGCAGCTGGTAGCGGAGTTTCAGCTGTCCATGACGATCGGTCTTGTGCGGTCCGCCGAGAACCCGGCAGACATCCTCACCCGTGTGCCGGAAGAGTGGCTGCGCGACTCGGCCTCGGCAGACGAGGATGGCGACGATGCGCCGGCCGTGGTGGCCGCCACTGACCCACTGCCCGACGCGAAGCCCGAGTTGATCAGGGCGGTCCACGATACGTGGCGTGGTGGGGTACGTGCGGGATGGGCCAATAAGCGATAGGTGTCGGAAGCGCGTGTGCGGTGTCCAGTTGAGCTAGGAGGGTGTAGGTTGTGCCGGGCTAGTCTGGTTACCGCGGAGCGCTCAGAATACACGGTCCTGGCATCAAAGTTTCTTTTCGTGAACTATAGTAACTTTTTGTAAGTACTTGATGGAAATAATTTATTTTTTCTTTCGAGTAGCTAGGGAAGGTGCGGTCAAACGAAGTGTGAGGATCCTGGTCTTTGCCACAGTTCACATAGAATGGTACACTGCTCGCCTGTGTGGTCGTAAGAAGCACAGCTGCCACACGCGGGGCAGTTCCGACAAAATTGGTGGTTTGTGTGGCCGCATCTCTGACACTTGATACAACGCATGGGGTTGGGGAGGAAAGGTCGCACCTTAACACAAATTTAACCCACCCGTATCTGGGGAGGCAAGTCCGTCCTATTGAAGGTCAGAATGACATTGTTGGTCGGAATAAATTATCCACCTCTTCTCACTTTCATATTCTTCGCCTCAGTCACTCCATCCACTATCTCATCAGCCAGACAGCCCGTCCACTATCTCATCTTCCGGTACATCCCTCAGGTCAAAGCAGTTTATGAGGCCTCACGAAATGTTCTTTGTTTTGTGTGGTTCAACTGTAATTGGAATTTTCACTTGAGTTTCGTTTCCCTTGCGCGCACCTGTAAAATAGTTAGGAACTGCTGAACGCCTCTTCCGCCTGCTCCGGTACGGAAAACTCTACTTCGAGTCCATCATCTTTCAATCCCTCGCATCGAACAATCTCGTCAAATATATCACATGCGTTCCGTCTTTGAAGGGGGACAGAGATGAGAGTTCATTCGCTTGACCGCGAAAAAAACTAGCACTCGGGGTCTCGATGAGTTGTCCTAGTTCCTTCCTGCGCTGAAAGGACACCAGCCCCAGATAGGGGAGCGGTTATCCTGGACATTGCGAGAGTGACCAGAAGTGTCTTTTGGTTTTGTCGATGCCATGTAGTAAGTCTTTGTTTCAACTCATCGGGCGCCCCAACCACATAGGGCCCAACGGGGGGACGCCTTGGCCCCGCGGACAGGACGCCAGGCGCCTGCGGGCTATACGGGGAAAGCGATGCCGCCACCCTGCCGGGAGAGAGACTCACCGCCCCGACTGGGACACAGCACCGCCCACCCCTTGGCCCCGGCCAGCCGGTCCGGCGGGCACTGGGAAGAATCCCAGGTCCCGGCCCGAGACGACCAGCCACTTGACCCGTGTGAGGCACCACGGGCCCGCCCTCCCCTCCAGGATATCGGGACCAGAGGTGTGTTGGTCCCCCGTCACAATTAGCACCGTGCGATGGGGGACCTCAATCTCCAGGACTTCGTCAACCACTGGGGAAGGCGGGCCGAGGTGGCGCGGCTACCCCGATAAAACTGAGCTGGAGGGCAAGACTGGGGAAGTTGTCCTACCTGCTCATAGTAGGGAGAGTTGGTGTTGCAGGGCCAGAAGTACATGGATGTTGAGATGGGTTGGGCATTGGAATGCAAGCGTATGGGTGGATGGACGAGTGAGGCACTCTTAGTCTCACCCTCGCCGGTATGATGGTAACCGAGCCATTGGGGGACTCGATCCCCCAGCAAGGAAAGTTGGTGGCTGGACGGGGGGGGGGAGTGGCACGTCCTTCTGGCGTCTAGGACCCAACCCTGTGGTGTACCGAAGGACCTGTTCCTCTGGTGTCTGGTTCCGATCCGTTGCCGTGTCTGGGAGTGACTCGGGTGTGTTGGAACCCAAGCTTTTTGGGAACCGTTGCACTTCTTCCGTGTACATAAACTGCACCACCTCGAACTGGCAGAGGAGCCTCGACACCCAGTCTCCCCCGCATACCGTCCACCAGGATTGGCCTACCTTTTCGTAGTCCGCACCGTATACATTCCCTGGCGTGTTGCCGGTCTGCTACCCCCAGTCCCCGCAACATCGTGTTTGCATGATTGTTTTCTGTTCGCCGTCTGCTCCCCGGTCTGCCTGGTGGACTGGTACACCGTGTAAATCATGCGTTTGTGCATACTGTCAACAGCGAGGAAGCAGGACTTGGACAAGATCGACATGAGCGAGTCGGTGTTCCGCTGGATGCATAACGAGGACGCCATGGCCACCGACAAACTCGCCGAGGGCATTCGCAAGTTCGCGGTCGACGCGGTCAAGCTGGAGACTTTGCTGCAGGGCAAGCTGAACTGACAGTCGAGGTCGGCGATCCCGGAATGGCGCCGCGGCGTCGCATTCCCACTCACGGACCATTCCCAAACAAGGTCGTGGATCAAGCCAGGGATGCAATGTTTTGACACAATTTTATGCTAATTGTTTAGAGTTAAGTAACCGGGCCTTACACATGGCATGCACCATCGGATGAAATGTTCAGTATTACTGAAATGCATTCCTTAACCGTCAGCGGGCCTTTGTCGGGGGACGTGAATGTCGAGAGACATGCGCGCATTCAGCAGGCGTGTATTCAACGGGAATATGCAGCACTCGCCAGCGCGCAACATATCCAAGGAGACATACAGCCACGGCTTCTGACATTGCACGTGTGAGCTCAGGTTCCCCACCGGAGTATTGCACTTATTCCAGCAGCCATTTACGACCGAGGTCCAAAACGAACCAGACAGGCAAGATATTCAGCCAGAGCACATGCAGGCGTAATCAACACCAATACAAAAGTTGACTATGAACGGAGATATCTCCAGCTGAACGGAAATTCCAGTTCATAAGCATTACAATTCAAACAGGAAAAAATATATAGATGCAAACTACCACCATAGCACGGGAATGGAGGCTGGCGTGCAGAGTGGCAGGCGCACAGCAGCAGGACAGGAACGGTGCTGTGTGGGATGCTCCCCTTGGCCAAGACTGGCATGAAGAGAACCACTGCTGGCCGCCGTACACAAACTCAACCGTAATAAACTCTTCAAAGGCGTGGTAGGACTGGACAAACTTGAGGCGGAAGGCTGATGATAGTCTCACTCATTGCACGCGCGCACACCACATTGCTACGACCAAGCTACGTCACTTACCACAGCAATACCATTACCGGGACATCACACGAAATCGCTCCGAAATCAAACGTACAAAACAAACCATTTAAATCTGTCGATTCAAGGATAGCATAAAACTACAGCGTAACCTTTTCTAACCGATGTCATTTTCGTTATCACCATGCCGAAAGCATAGAAAGACGAGTGGCGTTCATTACAAACGGTATTTGGGAGCCATCGCTGTCGCAGAATGTCTGGGCGGCATCCGGCTGTGTACGATTGACAAAACAAACTGATTCTGGCCTTGCCTTCATACTTCTCGCTAACCGGCATGACACCGTTCAGCTGCCCCGGCTCGGTAGTGAAGCGTCTTACCCGTCGCAGACAGAGTGGATGGACCTGAATAGTTTCCTGGCGATACCGACCAGCATTGCTCTCGCACGGCACAACATAGGCACCGCAGGCCACAACTGATAGTAGCGGCTGCTAGTCAGCACACCATCCACCACAAATCAACAACAGCTTCATGAGGCAGATCCAAACTTTAGTCGCGTATCGTCCAAGCCGTCGCCCCGTGCCTATTGTCTCCGCAAATCATAACGGGTATACACTGACCTGTTGTTCGATGCTTCGGACGATTAAGTTTAACGCTCCAGTAATAGGCTACGAAGGTAACATACACGACACCACCTGGAATGAAGCGTGAATCATGCTGGACTCGGACCGACGTTTGGCTTCGAGACCACCGACAACTGGACACTGCGACAGCGACACTACACGAACACTGAAGCGCAGCTGATCTGGATGTCTGCGCGAGCTTCGTCAGGCTCGGACGGCGACGCGGCCGAGCCGCCGAGCGATGCCGCGATGGTCCTCCACTTCTCCAGGGCGTACCGGATGCCTGCATGACGGCCGGCCGCTACTCCAACGTCACCAGCAGGTCGTCGGCCATCACCTTCATGCCGCCGCTGACGTCGACCACCTTAACGATACCGTTGGCGGGCGCCTGCACCACCATCTCCATCTTCATGGCAGACAGCACCACCAGCGGCTGGCCCTTGGTCACCGTATCGCCGGCGGCCACGCGCACGTGCAGGATGGTAGCATTCATTGGCGAGCCCACCGACAGCTTGTTGGCCGGGTCGGCCTTGGGGTGCACCACGATCTCCTGCCGTGACACCACCTCGTGTCAGCTGAGGTGACGGTGTGGCGTGTGCTTTCGCCCGCCCAGCATCACATACACACCGATCAACACCACGTCCCGTCAACACGTCAACACGTGTCATGTCGCGTGACGCATGCGGTAGGCGTGGTAGGCACTGCCAGGTTAACGGTAGTGTGTCATGCAATGCATACTGTCATATTTGCCATGTTGTTTTGGAGGTTGGGTTAGAAGCTATGCTTACTTAGTTTAATACATTCACAGCGAAACGTCTCGAAGTTAATATCACATACTAGACATGATCCAAATATAAGATATAACTAATCTATAGGAGCCAGCAAGGTACCAGGTTTTGCACGGTAGTACGACTAAATTTCAAAACATGATCGGCTTTGCTATTTAATTCGGACGGAAAAACCCAACCTTGTTTGAACTGGTTGGCTGGTTATTTGGGGGCTTAGGGGCGTATCGACTGCTTTGGTCATGCAGCCCTCAGTTGTTTGAACTGGAAAGTAACGACATATTTTAATTTTGAATGAGTAGCACGATGGGGAACAATGAGAAACACTGAGGAACTGCTGAAGGGCGACTGAGGAAGGGGGCTGAAGGGGTGACGATCATGACCACTGTTACGTAACAAGGACGGGCCACCATTGATGCCACGTCCCAGATGTGTTACCTTGAACGCCTCAATGCTGTAAATATGCTATAGCTAGACGCTTCGGTGTCGCAGATACATTACCTTTAACGCCTCGATGTCGTGGATGTGTTATCTTGGGCGCCACGATATCACCGACTTGTCACCTTTGACACTGCAGTGGCTATCAGGTTGTGAAGAGCAAAAACCGAACCTGAAGGGCTTTTGGGTTTCTGGGTGGGTAATTGAGAAAACAATTTAGCTTAGGTTTTTGCTCAATGTCAACTTTCCTCACGAAGAACCTCATAGCAGCAAAGCTGTTTATCGTTTGATGTCATTTACTAGATAGGTCGGTGCATGCCTGTTCGGTGGTAAAATACAGAGCAACCAGGATCACGCTTCGGTTTTGTGAAGAAAAATGCATGTTTCTTATTACTGTAATACATTCTTCAATGACCATCCGTATTCAAAGTCCAGATGTCTCAAGCATCTGCCTCTTGGACGGTTGATGTTGGACTAAATGTTGGTCTGCACGCTCCATAAACGCTGGGTGGGTGCGGATGTTTCTACTCTGGACGTCTCGGTGTCACGGATGCTACCCTGAACGCCTCGGTGTCGCGGACGTTACCTTGGACGCCTCGGTATCGCGGATGAGCACAGAACGCAGCTGGCCGTTGAGTTCGAAGAACACCTCCCGCTCGCCGTTTGGGGTGAGATCGGCGGCCATTGCCAAAGTTTTAATGTGCAGCGTCTTGCCGCGCTGGATCGTCACCTGAAAACAAGACCAGCGTCAGCGTGTCAGAACTCATCGGAGGCGGGGATGACCGAGTGGTTAGGATGTTGAACTTTGGACACAAAAGTCCCCGGTTCAACACTTGCACCGCTCGGACATTTCCAAACACGGCGGCCCACTGATGAAACAGTGCGGACGGCGCCATTAGCAGGTTTGCACAGTGTGTCGTGAGCCACGAAATAAAAATGTCTTATCGCAGACTGTCGCACGTGGTCACAGGATTCCACATGCGCATTTAATCAGCCTCCACCGTTTCATGGCAAGCTCAAGGTTATCCATTGGTTGCTATGCATGGCTTCATAGCAACCGGATCGGCCACGATCACACGCCCTCGACAGCAGTGTCGGAAACATGGCCGTGCCCTGGATGTTTGTCTTTTTCCAAAACATTATCCTTTCGGAAAAAATATCCGCCTCTTTTTCGTCAAAAGATTGAATGGAGCCGTTTGCTTAATGACTGCCAACCTCTTGCTCTTCCATAAACACGCTCGAAGCTGACAAGAAAGTATAAAAGGGTGTTTTGGATACCAGGAACAGAACAAATTACCTTCCACCAACTGAAACGTCTCAAAAGCATTCCTCATCACATCGAGAATTACAAACACAAATCCGGGGACGAATAGTCTATTGGTAAGTTGCTCGTTTCACAATCTAAAGGTTGTGGGTTCGAGTATCATCTGTCCCTACTCTTCGCCAGCGGCTAATCAGCGTGAGAGATTGGCGACATCGCATGACTCAGCGGTCGGTGTGTCGTAAAACCAATAACCGCAACCAACCACAAACACAAATCCAACGATATTCAGCAGTCAGCTAGTTGTCAATTATTTTGGCTTTAGGGCGTATTGAGCATGTTCATCATATAGCGCCCGTAACAGTGCACCTTTCTATTTAGGTTTCAGGTCCTGGTCAAGTTTTCTTTCACGTGTAACACTCACTATGCTCATACCAGTGCAATATCTTTACCTCCCTGGACATATGGCAGCAAATCGTACTTGTGAAAGAAACTGAAACAGTCGTCCGTTCTGAACCACACGTGACCCATCACCAAGAATATTTGTCATGGTCAGCGTGGACACATGGCTTCCAAAGTATCGTCGTCGTTGGGCTGAGAAGCGAGGGCACACCAAAAGAACATGTCTCACTGTTAGTCCGATATCACAGCGGGTACACATTGGCATGTCTTCATTCCGGTGTAGGTAGTCGTGGGTGGCATAGGTGTGTCCCACCCGAATCCTGACGAACACCGCCTCCTCCCTTCGTTAAGTTCTTGAGGATTAATGAGGATAATTGAGGAGAATCGTTAAGTTAAGTTAAGTCCCAACGCCCCAGCTTTCGCTTGATGGTTCTCAGTTTGTTTTGGACAGTTGAGTCCCATAGTTGTGACACTTGTTCTGGAAAACATATTAATTGTCTGGCTGAGGTGTGCTGCGGGGAGAGGCAGCAGCCGGGTGTATTGGCTCGGGGCAGCACGTTTTGCTGATTGGTCTGCCAATTCGTTCCCCGTTATTCCAACATGACTAGGAATCCAACAGAACGTTACATTTTTACAAATTCGCTTGTGCTTAGTTAGGCGCAACACAACGTCCTGCACGATGGGGTCATGCGGATAAAACGTTTTCCTCGCCGGATGCTACTTAAAGAATCTAAAAACATGGCATGGTCCACGTCGTTCCCTACTTCTATGAAGCATAGGGTCTTTGTGATTGCCATGAGTTCGGCAATGTAGACTGATGTGTGAGGAGGCAGCGTAAACGATCTAGTGGTGGCTCCACTTACAAACGCACACCCCACACCATCAGCTGTTTTCGACCCGTCGACATAGGTGACAGTACACGTGTGGTAAGTGCCAATGTGTTACAGGGCTTTCAGCCGAAACAGTTCCTGGACAAGTTCGTCCTTAGGAGGCTCAGACAGTGTCATGTCCACTAACGGCTGCAACAATTACCAAGGGGGACTGGCAGCGTAACCATTCTTCGAATGCTGCGCAGCTTGCCATCGCTCCCTTCCACTAGGTCACGTAACTGCACCCAGAGCGGTGGGAGAACACTACGACGTGTACCGCAAAACAGCGTAAGTATACGGTCTTCGTGCTGGATTCGTGGGAGACTGTCTCACCCTGCAGGCATACTGCAGTCCCAGTCTATCACGCCCCAGGGCGAGCGGAGCTTCATCAGCCTCTTCCAGGAGACTTGCTGTCGGAGAAGTGCGGAATGCCCCTGTGGCTTATTTGGTTATTTGAGCTTTAGGGCGCATCGACCAGGTATGGTCATTTAGCGCCGCCCCTATGG
Organism: Imbricaverruca yamaguchii; assembly: GCA_034440575.1. NCBI lineage: Eukaryota > Metazoa > Arthropoda > Thecostraca > Neoverrucidae > Imbricaverruca > Imbricaverruca yamaguchii. The sequence goes on from JAOTOL010000996.1 coordinate 143,497, forward strand.
CGATACGCAAGGCGGTATGGTGGACCGTATCGAGCGTGCGTTTGTTGGAGGCGCTAGTACATCCGTAGACAAAACAGCCATAACCAAGTTTTGAGCGGACGAGCGATCGGTACAAGAGTAAAAGTGTAGCCCAACTGCACCATAAGTGGTGAGGGCGACACACTTCATAATATTCAATGTTTTCCAGCACTTGTCCGGCAGCGATGTCAGGCGGTTCTTGTACGTGAGTCGTGAATCAAATAAAACACCTAGAAACTTCGCTGATGACTGAAAGGGATCTGATCTCCGTAGAGGCGAATTGCTGGATCTTGACAGGCATGGCGGCGACATAAATGCACTCCAACAGTCTTATCAGTAGAGAATCGGAACCCATTTGTGCTGCTCAACTTCTCTACACGAGATACAGTGAGCTGCAGCTGCCTTTCCATCGAGGAAGAGCGTGAGCCCGAAGACCAAATTGCCACAACGTCGACAAAGAGGGACCTGCCGATACCACGGGATACGTCATATCCAATGTCGTTTATCATCAGCGCGAACAAGGCGACACTAAGAAAACTCCCCTGGGGCACTCCATTGGCCTGCCTGAGCCGCTCAGACATCGTGTTGCCCACACGGACGCAGTGTCCGGTCCTTAAGAAAATTATGCAGGAAGCCTCCCATAGTACCGCGTACACCACACCTCCAGTGATTCAAAAGTGTACCGTTCTTCCAGGTTGTGTCATAGGCCCCCTCAATATCTAAAAACACTGCCCCTAGATGTCTTTTTCCTTAAACTAGTTGTGGACCTGCTCTTTCTAAATCCAGACTGGGCATTGGTGAAGAAGCCTTGATGATATAGGAACCATGTGAGGCGCACATTAACCATCCTCTCCATAAGCTTGCATAGACATGAAGTCAGAGAAATCGGTCGATAGTGTAGAAGGTCAGAGCCAGACTTGTAAAGTTTCAGTATAGGTACGACAGTAGCTTCTCGCCAGGAAGACTTAAACTCACCATTCTCCCATAGAGAATTAAAGCATGACAGAAGTGCCTAGAGTGAGTTTGGTGGGATATGTTTCAGCATTTCGTTGTGGACACCGTCAGGTCCCTCAGATACGCTGCGTAGAGTAGCTATTTTTGATGTGAGCTCGGCCATTGTGAATGGCTTATTGTAAGCGTGCCTCTCAGCGGTAGTAAAGTCTAGGGGGAAGCTTCACAGTTATCTATGTGCTCCCTAAATCGGACGTTCCGATCGCAGCTCAGGCTTCGTTCAGCCAGAGCTCTTGCGAGGGTGTTTGCCACGGCAAAAGGATCTGCGATTATAGCACCGCCGACGTGCAGAACCGGAAGTAGTGTTGAGCGTGAGCGTCCAGATATGCGTTTTATCTGGGACCACACGAATCCCGAAGGAGTGGAACGGTTTAGCACACTCACGTACTGTCGCCATGACGTCTTCTTGGCTTCTCGTCCTGAGACACAGTAAGAGCTGCGCCAGTTGCGGACTGGCCACACTGATGTCCAGCGCTGAAGTACTTCCCGACGGGAGTGCTATGTGTGCGCCTTAATGATTCGTGAAGAATGCATAGTGATTCGTCGGTGAAAAATATATCTAGGAGTTGCCCACGTGTATTGCTAGCAGCGCACCCCCAAGTCGTATGGTGGGCATTAATGCTTCGGAGAATTAAAACAGGTAGAGGGAGCCCGGTAAGCAGTCGCTCGAGGTCTACAGTTTGGATGGCTGTGCCCGGGGGAGATACAGCGAGCATATGCTGATCTGCCGGTGACCGAAGGATACCCGTGCCGCTACTGCCTGCAGACTCGTGGTTAATGGTAGAGGGAGAGCAGGAGCACTACGGTGGACAGCCACCAGGACACCTCCATGCGCAATGGTGTTTATTTGGATGTCGTTACGAAAGACCTGGTAGTCTGCTATATAAAACGGAGTTCCGGCTGAAAGCTTCGTCTCCTGTAGACACACGGCTACAAGAGTGTATTCAGTGGTCATGATTTGGAGTTCCTCCAGGCTGGTCCTCACACCCCTACAATTCCATTGTAAAACCGATGACGTCATGGTTGGCTAGGCTCGGCTAGATTCGAGGGGAAGTGACTTGAAGACTCTCGGACATCTCCTCGAGACAGTCTAAAGGAAAATAATCGCCAAAACACAAGGTAATTGCTATATAAATGTGAAGCGGAGTTGGGATCGACAAACGATCTCGGACGAGATCTGGAGTATGCTCCACCGGTCGGTGATGGTTTCCATGGTGAGGTTCGCTTGCGTCCCGCCATCGTTCCATGGGGTGGCATTGGAGGCGGGCCCATAATCTTCCCCGTCTCAGTAGCGCCTACGCGGTTCACTCCAGGGCCTGGGGATGGTGGGGGCGTGGCCCCGGGAGGCTGATGGTCGGTCCTTGCGCTCGGTGGCGGCTCACGAGACCCAGTACGTGATGCCCGTCCCGGCGCGCCAATATCAGGCGCCCCAGGGCGGACCTCGACCGAGGCGCGTCCGAGTCGCCGGAGGAGCAACCACGGGGACCCGTCTGGAGGCCGCGCCGACCTTTCCTGGACAGGATGATTGGGATGGAGTGTTTTTGGTTGGTTTTTGGTGATGCAGGGATGGGCTGGCTCGCTGCGAGATCGCCAGACGAGGCGGGCAGACACTCCAGGTGGTTACTGGGGGGGTTGGCGGGATTCTTGCCTCGTTGGACAAGGTGCCAGTCCTCAGCATCCCGCTCTGCAGTGGGCGTCGTCGCGACATCAAGGGCTGCTGGCGGCGAGGCAACGTCCTTTACCTCCTCTGAGATCTCAGCAGCCTGGGTTTGTGGCGTCGTTGGCGAGGCGACTGATACGCCGAGAGAGTGAAGAAGTGAAATTAGATGAGCTATCAGTTGGTCAGTTTTACTTCCATGCGCGTGATGTGGGTTTGGTGCGGTATTCCTGGCCTTCGAACCGTAAGATATGATGGGATGAGATTGGTCGTACAGTTCCCTAGCTTCCCGAAATGTTACTTTTTTTAGTGTGCTTGATAGAGATAATTTCCCTTTCTTCTGGCCTCGATTCCCCTGGTGCCCCACCGCAAAGGGCCCCTACGGGGGGACGACTATACCCCGCGAACGGGAGAACGTCAGGCACCAGAAGAGCTATACGGGGCAGGCGACGCCGTCGCCCGGCCGGGAGAGAGAGTCTCACCACCCCGACCGGGACACAGCGCCGTCCATCCCTTGACCCCTGCCGGCCTTAGGGCACTCAATCCCCACCCCCCACCGCGTAAAGGTGGTGCCTCGTCGAGGAGGAATCAGCTAGTTGTCACAGCAGGGGTGGCTCGGGTACATGCACACCACCATCACGGACATAGCCAGAGGTCGCATTGCGTCCTGAAAACGTTACCGAGGCCGGACCGGCCACGGACCAACTCAGTCACCGACGCCACCTGAGTCGTCATCACCTTGGACTCCTAAGGGCGGGCATGGCCGAGTGGTGAAAGCGTTGAGCTCAGGGCACCAAGAAGCCCGGCTTCAACGCTTGCACCACTCTAATCATCTCTAATCCAGCGGTCCACCGGCGAAATAGTGTGGGAGCGCCATCAGCCGTGATCGTGCATAAATAAAGTCGAAAACCACCCAATAAACAAACAAACAACAAACCTTGAACTCCTCGGCGACGCGCGGCCCCACCAAGAAGATGCGGGTGTCCAGCTTGTCGACGGGGCCGTACCGGTCACGGAAATGGAAGAACTCTGTGGCGACGTCCGGGTACATGGCGTACGACATCACGTCCCACTTGGAGACGAGCGAAAAGCGCTCCTCGAGCGAGGCCTTCACCGCTGCGAAGTCCATCTGGTCCATGTTGGCGCCGGGCCGACCATCCAGAGGTGGCATACCCATCAGTATCTGTTGTACAGATGCACAAGACGCATTGCCGTGGTCGGTCAGAGTTCCACACCTGGTGGCATTTTGAGTGATCATGAAGTGCTGATCAAATGCTTGGATTAATGGTTCATCATACGGTGCAGGGCTTAATCACATCAAACAGTTTCAATGATTACTTTTAAACATTGTGTTCTCACGGCGAACTTGCTTGCTGTAGACGATGCTTTGACCATAATTAATTTATACAACATAACATACCCCATTCTAATCCACTTTCAATAACAAACCAATGCTGGTAGAAATCCCAGCTGCGAACCAGGTTTAGCTGTCTCCCATCGCAGCAGGGAGTTAGGAAGTGACACCGTGCAGGAACTCGGCGCTATAATTCATACCCCGGATATGGTGTTCAGCGTTGGAAAGCCAGCCAAGTCTCGGATTTTGTCAACCAGTGAATCATCCTCGCCAGGAAAATACCATCTCCTCTTCATGGCAAAGGATTCAATAGTGCAGCCGAACCATGAATGCATCCTTCTTCCTCTTTGATAAAAGGGCAGAAATTCGTGGGAGAAGTGCCAAAGGAAGTTTTAAAGCATACAAGTTCTGAAACGTTGAAAGAGAATGAAGTGAAGTCTGAAAATGATAATTATCCTCTCTGAATTTGATGGTCGCAAAATTGTCCTGTTCATATCGGGGATTTAAGAAAAAAACGTAAATCCAACACTGATGGCAGGATACACGAGACCAGGTCCTGGAACGAGGGATAGAAGCTGAGCAGTGGTAGTGGTTATTGGTTTTACGACACGTCGACTATTGAGTTATGTAGCGTCGCCATTCTCTCACGCCGATTGGTCGCGGGCGAAGAGTAGCGACAGGTGATACTCGAACCCACAATCTTTTGACTGTAAGACGTGAAACTTACCCCAGGCTACTCGTCCCCTTAGAAGCTTAGCAGTGAACTTCAGTGATCATCACAGTAAATGTTTCGAACCTACTGATGCGGTAAAGTGTGCAACAACTGTTCAGCCAGTGGCTTGGAACAATGCACAGAATCACAGGCTCATATTTTACGTGAGCAAACTGTCAACGCACACGTGTCCAATATATTAACTCACTTTGCTTCTGAGAGGCTCCGGAAATCCTCCGTAAGGTTCTCCCAGGTAGCCCTGCATGAACTCAATGACCGACGTGGGGAAGCTGAGATCCTCTGCCCGGTCCAGAACATCCTGTCCACTGAGGTCGTTCTGCACCATGAACTGTGCCAGGTCGCCCACCGTCTTGGAGGAAGGCGTCACCTGAGCACAACTCGTCAGGGTAAGGACAGGCCAGAAAACATCTGCCAGAAAGCAGCACGCGACTGATCACTCAAACCAGTTTCATTTGATCAGACATTTCGAAAGCAAACATTAGCGTCGAGTTAGTGCTGAAATTAATTTTCGTACTCGACACGGAACAATGGTGGAGGGGGGGTAGACTTAATAGCTTTAAAGAAAACCACATGAGAATGCGATTAATGCATGTGTTGCATAAACCGAGCGCACAGCCTGGCAGACAGACATATACACTCAAGTGGAGATGATAGTTATCAAATAATAAACACATAATTCCTACTCGATGGCGGTCAGTCGTGATACGCCATAGATAAGTCCTACAAGACAGGCGGTAAGTCGTGTTATGCAACAAATAATTCCTATCCGACAGGCGGTCAGTCGTTACATGCAGTTAGCATTCCCTAACTGCCGTAGCAGCTTGGCCTGCTGTTTGGGTCAACGCCTCTTCGGCCGGCCCTGGACATCTCGAAGGCGTGCGGCGGCATAGGATGATTGGATGTGCTTTGGTCGAAATAACCGCGGATAAAGAGCACATGTAGATCCCGAACCAACAAGCACCCGTAATTCTTACTGAACTACCGACTAGTCGTTGCAAACGATCAACATCGGCCGACGGTCTAAGTATATGAGCTCTTCTCTTTCGACCAGCACACCGGCAGCTACCGGAAAGAGCCGATCAGGCACAGCTGCTTTATACTGCTGCATTAGGAAGCTGACGACGGGGAACAGAGCCGGCTGCAGCAGCTGCGTGAAGCACTCGCCTTCACAATGTCCCCGAGCAGCTGATTGGCCTCGCAGTAGGCCTCCTTGACCTTCTCAAATTTGTCGGCCAGTCCCAGCGAGAACGCCTGAAACTGCAGGTTCGTATACTGGCCGCCAGGAATCTCGTTGCGGTACACGTCCGCGTTGCCCGACCGCATGGTGGTGGTGCATTCGAACGGCGCATACAGCGTGCGGGTGCGCTCCCAGAACGCAGAGTACTCGCTGATAGTGGACAGCGGGATACCTGTCGGCAGCATTTGATGATGATAATTGGGGGTTTGGGGCGCATCGACCAGTATAGGTCATTTAACGCCCATGTCGGCAGCATTTGGGTTACGCTGCTCCACGTCACGCCACGTCAGTCTAAAACACAGGCAGACTTGACGGTGTCGGGCGAGTTGGATTTGTCGAGAAACATACAGGCACATCGAGATCCTGCGGTTGGACAGGGGCCGAACAAGCCGTACATTACATATCTTTTAATCAAAAATAATTTATGGTTCTGCTCAATTAAGCCTAGAACGATGGCGTGTTCACGTAAATCAAACGGGGTGTTTCAGGTTGCATCATGTGCACCAAACCGAACTTCCCAGGGTCTGTTCCTGAGGATAATCCACCTGTGTCAAACTGCGTCCGCTCCAGGCTGGCCACCAGGGCGCCCATGCTGGGCTGGGATGTCATGCCCGACATGGAGTCGACCGCCACGTCCACCACGTCGGCGCCGGCCTCGGCGCAGCGCAGCATGCTGGCCACGCCGGCGCCGGCCGTGTCGTGGGTGTGCACGTGGATCGGCAGCTCGGGGTACTTGTCGCGCAGGCTGCTCACCAGCAGCGAGGCGGCCTGCGGCTTCAGCAGGCCGGCCATGTCCTGCCGACGGCGGTGGAGGTAGTCGCGGTGTTGTGCACGGGAGACACCACAGCCGGGGTACATAAATCACCTTCGCGGCTGGCAGCCACAGCGGCCACAATGTTGCACATAGGAGACACGACAGCTGGGGTACAGAACTCACCTTCACGACTGGCGGTCACGGCGGTCACTGGACAATTCTGGCGAGAGTAAAGTTGAATGGACAATGGCGCTGGTTGTCCAGTGCGAATTTTCATGAGCGCTCAGACATATTTTTCTTCTCAAATTAACTTGGAATGGTGAGAATTTTACGACAAGAGAAGTGCCCACACAATTAGGTAGCATTCTGTTATATCTGGCGGCCAAGGAGACGCAGCCAAAAGGGGATGGGGTGGATCCACCTAGCAACCAAAAATGCACTAGGTCAAACGAGACTTTTTGACATTTTCACCGCGCAAAATCAGAAATTTTCGGCGCGCATCGCGCGCCGAAAACGGTCTTCTTTTCAGTCCGTTTTCTTGGTCGGGCACCCCCTAAAGAAAATCCTGACTGCACCCCACGGGCCATGCCATGGACTAGGTATCACGGCCCATGCCGCAGCCAAGCGTCGCCAGCTCACCTTAATGCAGAGCACGTGGGTGCCGGCCTTAACCAGTTGGTCAGCCAGATCCATGTAGTAGGGCAGTGTGTACTTGGTGCGACTGGGGTCGGAAATGTCGCCCGAATAGCAGATGGCAGCCTCCACAACGCCGCCAGCATTTCCGACGGCTTCCACACCCAGCATCAGGTTGGGCAGGTAGTTGAGAGAGTCGAACACGCGGAAAATGTCCATGCCGGCCTCCACAGACAGTTTGCAGAACCTGTAGAAACGTAGAAACGAAGTAGAAATAAATATAAATAAGAGAGACGGTGCCGAGGTTACGTGAGCCTGTGTAGTTCTGACCGCCTTGTACTCAAGTCACCAACACGGCGGGGAGATTCTGGCGCTAGCACGTGCTAAACTTCTCTTCACCTCTTACTCTGGATTCCTTTACTAGAATACGTTTGCCATAAGCCCATAAATATATCAATGAATTCAAACTTCTAGTGACTAAATCGCACGATTTTTGTGACAAATAAGTGCACTTGGCGTATGGCAGCACGCGACCCAGTCAAGGTGGCATTCCCTTCACACACCCAACGCTCTCACTCATACACCATACCGACGCTCGACGCTTACTCACTCATGCACCACGACCGATGATCACTCACTCATGCACCACAACCGAGGCTCACTCACTCATACACCGCACCCGAGGCTCGCTCACTCATACACCATACCCGAGGCTCACTCACTCATACACCATACCGAGGCTCACTCACTCATACACCACACCCGACGCTCACGCACTCATAAACCACACCCGACGCTCACTCACTCATAAACCACACCCAACGCTCACTGACTCATACACTACACCGAGGCTCACTCACTCATAAACCACACCCGACGCTCACTCACTCATAAACCACACCTAACGCTCACTCACTCATACACTACACCGAGGCTCACTCACTCATAAACCACACCCGACGCTCACTCACTCATAAACCACACCTAACGCTCACTCACTCATACACTACACCGAGGCTCACTCACTTATCAACCACACCCGACGCTCACTCACTCATAAACCACACCTAACGCTCACTCACTCATACACTACACCGAGGCTCACTCACTCATAAACCACACCCGACGCTCACTCACTCATAAACCACACCCGACGCTCACTCACTCATACACTACACCGAGGCTCACTCACTCATAAACCACACCTAACGCTCACTCACTCATGCACCACACCGACGCTCCACGCTCGCTCACTCATGCACACTACGCCAATTCACTCACACACCACAACGGCACACTACGCCCACTCACTCACACACCACAACGGCACACTACGTTCACTCACCGCAGCGACACCCTAGGCCCACTCACTCGTGCACCACGTTGTCCGGGTAGCTGGTGTAGCCGACGCCGTTGGCGCCGCGCAGCAGCATCTGGAAGGCCACGTTGGGCACCAGTCGGCGCATGTCGGCCAGCCGCTCCCACGGACACTCGTGCAGGAAGCGCATGGCCACGTCGAACGTGGCGCCGCCCCAGTTCTCCAGCGAGTAGAGGCCCGACAGACGCCGGCTGACGAATGGAGATATCTGCCCGGTGACGTCACGAGATCAGCGGAGATCAGCGGGACGTCATGGTGAGCACTACCCGAGCCCGAGACGAGCAGCCTAGGGGTAAGTTGCCCGTGTCACAATCGAAGGATTGTGGGTTCGAGTCCCACCTGTCGCTACTCTTCTCCCGCGGCCAATCGGCGTGAGAGATTGGCGACGCTACATGACTCAACGGTCGACGTGTCACCAACCAACCAACCAACCAATCCGAGACCGAGGTCACCTTAGTCCACACAGCTGGACGTCACGGCCAGCACTGCACGAGCCCAAGGTCGGCTGCCACTTCCGTCCACGACGCCACAGCCCATTCCCAGCCGGTTGGACTGGTCACGTGTCGGACATGGAGCGGAGGTGGAAGTTCCCCTTCCCAATATTCGGAACATATTGTATGTGCCGCACAAGGCAGGTGGTACATACGCACACAAGAGTTGGTTAGGCTGTTTCAGAAATGTTGAAGTGTGATAATTTTATCAGCACGGGTTTGCCCGAGCACCTTTCCTAGAAAAACTACTTTTTGCAAAGTTTTGGCGAAATCGGATCATGTTTAGGGGTCGCACACTTCTGCCTTCTGTGTTGTTCCTCGTGGGAGTGGGGGGAGAGTTGAGATTCCCCTGTATATCCTGATTTTCTTCTTTTTTTCAGGTCATGTCCAACACACGAAGTAAGAACCTCCTGTGGCTCTTGGACAAGTCTACGAAGCCGGAATTCCTGGGACCCCGCCTGCCCTCCCGAGAAGAGGTCCTCCTGGTTTTCCTCCACCACCATCAGGTGCTTCGGGAAACCCTTCCTGAGGCTGCCAAAAGCGTCTCTCTAAAGCTGCACCAAGTATGGGAGAAGGCAAACCTCCCTGTGAAGGCAGAGCATGTGATTCGTCGCAACATCAAGAGCCTGCACACCGAGTTCACGAGCCTCAAGAAAGAGCAGAACCGGACGACACCGACCGCCGTGACGAAGAGGGAAATTTGGAAGGGAGACCTGCAAGATCTCTTCGACATTGCGAGTGGAAAGATTACAGAGATGGGCACTGTTCCGGAAGAAGACTTGGCTTTCCTGGAGCTCCAACGGGAGGACCGGCAGTCCTCTTCAATGAGCAGCGTGGACAAGGCTCATGCGGCCGCTGTCGCCAAGAAGACAGAGCAGGAAAAGAAAGCGGAGATGAGGAAGAAGAAGCAAGCGAAGGAAGTGGATGAGATGTTCGAAAAGGTCGACTTGGAGTCTTCCTCCTCAGCGTCATCCACTTCAATCTCGGACGACGACTTCCATGGAGGTCCCTCTCCAAACAAGACTCCACGGAGGAGTGTTCCCTCCAAGAATCAGAATCCAATGACTCCAGCTCTGACAACGACCGGGAGACCTTGTCCAGCAGGCAAGCAGCGGCATCCTTTGTCGCTGAAGCCTCAGCCATGGGGCACGATGTCTTGGAGATTGCAGCCTCAGCCTCTACGGTGCATCGGATGAGGAGAAAGCATCGGGAAACCGAAGCAAGGCACCTGGAGGAAGAAGCCTTCCGAAGTCCCCCTCCCATTGCTCCCCACTGGGATGGGAAACTAATTCCAAGTGCGGCCTCATCTCGGATTTTGGAGGAGAGAATCGCTGTTGTTCTGACTGGAGCCAACTTCGAGGAGCTTCTCGGAGTGCCTGTTTCTGTTGATGGGACTGGGAAAGAAGTGGCGGCTGCCGTCCTGAAGCTGCTGGGACCGCATGAGAAGATAGCGGCCATGATCATCGCCCTCTCCTTCGACACAACTGCTTTCAATAGCGGCATGATCAGCGGAGCCTGCATCAATATTGAAAAGGCCTTTGGGAGACCCCTTCTTTGGCTTGCATGTAGGCATCACATCTACGAGCTGCTGCTGAAGGACACCTACGAACTTCTCTTCGGACGACCACCGGGCCCTGATATCCCGCTTTTTAAGAGGTTCCAAGACAGGTGGAACTTCTTGGACAAGGCTTCCTTCAGCACCATCAATGAGGATGAGCCCTTGGATACATGGAATGAGTTCCAGAGGATCTAGATGGTCGTGTTCCTGGAGCGGGTCATCAGGGATGGAGTACATCCAAGAGAGGACTACTGCGAACTTCTCCAGCTCTCTCCTCTCTACCTTGGAGGATGGAAGGGAAACGCGCCTCGTTTCAGGGCCCCCGGAGCGTACCACCAAGCGAGGTGGATGACAAAAGCCATCTACATTCTCAAGCTGGTCCTGTTCCACAAGCAACTTGAGCTGACGAGGACTGAGGAACGGGGGGTCTATCGCCTGGCCAAGTTTGGCAGTCTCCTGTACGTCAAGTTCTGGCATGAGGCGCCCATCGCACAATGGGCCCCAAAGAATGACCTGGACCTCCTGCAAACCCTCCCCCTCTTCCCGGATTGGGTTCAACAGCGGAGAAGGCTCTCCGGAGGCACCTCTGGTACCTGGCAGAGCAAGGGGTAGCTTTGGCCATTTTTGATGAAAGGATGTCTGCCGCTGACCGGACCGTCATGATCAACAACTTGAGCCGCCCAGCCACTCCCAATGGACTCAAACGGATCGAGGGGAAGACGCGCACCACCTTCCCAGGGGGACTTCCAGGACTCGTCACCGCGAGGACTCTGGAGACTCTTGGTCTCCTGGCGAGGAAGAAGGCCAACCTCCAAAACGTGGAAGAGATCCTGGAAGACCCCGGAACACGGGAAACCGTCCGTGGCTTCCAGGTGGTCAATGATGCTGCTGAGAGGGGCGTTGCCCTGATCCAAAAGTTTCAGGCCCGCAGCAAAGACGAGGATCAAAAGCAATTCCTCCTGAAGGTGGTTCAACACGACCGAAGAACCGTGAAGCGAACGAAAAGTGGATTAATCTCCAAGTTCAATGCGTAATGCTGTATCACCCATCAATGCCTCCTCAAATTGGTTGTTTTCGTTCATTTTTTTGTATAGAATTTTGTTTCATTTTCAAGTGAATATCACAGTCGTGCGCACTTTTTCCGTTTTTTCGAAATATTGAAAGTGGTCAATCTGTGCGACCAGTAAATATTGATGAATCGCTCTAGTTTTTTGCACACAGTCGTTGTTGGTCATATGGAACTAGGGGAAACCCGTGCTCACCCTTTTCAAAAACTTTCAGTTTTACTCCATGTGAGATGAAACACCCTAGAGTTGGTATATCGGTTTGTTATCAGTACCCCTAAATCACTCAACTGTCCGAGAGACAAGACGTCCGAATGTCGACCCCTGCATGATCAAGACTTCCCCACCTTTGTACCGTTTCCAACCGCACCCACCTTGCGGAGGTCATAGCTGCGGACGCGCGTCGCCAGTAGCGATTGGTGGGCGTCCCGGAACGTGGTGTCCATCAGCAGCAGACCCTGGTGTCGACGCACGGCCCGAGCGAACGCCTCCGGACCCTCCGTGTCCAGCACATGCTTCCAGCCGCGTGGCGGCTCCCCAACCACTACCGGAGACCGTCCGGAGTGGGTGACACGTCGGGTCATCACCACTGAGGTGGACATCCAAACACCGACACCATGTCGGGTCATCACCACTGAAGTGGACATCCAAACACCGACACCATGCCGGGTCATCACCACTGAGGTGGACATCCAAACACCAACACCATGTCGGGTCATCACCACTGGGGTGGACATCCAAACACTGACACCATGTCGGGTCATCGGCGCTGGCGACAGACATCCAAACACAGACACCATGTTGGGTCATCACCACTGAGGTGAACATCAAAACACCGACACCATGTCGTCTTTTTGTACTTTTTCTATGATTTAAGTAGACTATGTGTCACAACTCATAGTTTTTGTGTCAGTCTCAGTCAACGACCTGTCGCCCCTCTGTCACGAAATCACGAGCCTGTCACCCAGTCACAGACCAGGCGCTCCTTCCTCTCGCCCAGTCACAGACCTGTTACCCTTGCCTGTCACCCAGTCGCCCCCCCCGCCAACCAATCACAGACCTGCCACCTGTTCCCTCACGTTGTCACTGAACCAGTTGCCCCAACCTGGCACCCGGTCACAGACCTGTCGCCCCTCCCTGCCACCCCGGCACAGACCTGTCGCCCCTCCCTGCCACCCCGGTCACAGACCTGTCGCCCCTCCCTGCCACCCCGGTACAGACCTGTCGCCCCTCCATGCTACCCCGGTCACAGACCTGTCGCCCCTCCCTGCCACCCCGGTCACAGACCTGTCGCCCCTCCCTGCCACCCCGGCACAGACCTGTCGACCCTCCCTGCCACCCCGGCACAGACCTGTCGCCCCTCCCTGCCACCCCGGCACAGACCTGTCGCCCCTCCCTGCCACCCCCGGCACAGACCTGTCGACCCTCCCTGCCACCCCGGCACAGACCTGTCGCCCCTCCATGCTACCCCGGCTCAGACCTGTCGCCCCTCCCTGCTACCCCGGCACAGACCTGTCGCCCCTCCCTGCTACCCCGGCACAGACCTGTCGCCCCTCCCTGCCACCCCGGCACAGACCTGTCGCCCCTCCCTGCTACCCCGGCACAGACCTGTCGCCCCTCCCTGCCACCCCGGCACAGACCTGTCGCCCCTCCCTGCTACCCCGGCACAGACCTGTCGCCCCTCCCTGCTACCCCGGCACAGACCTGTCGCCCCTCCCTGCCACCCCGGCACCGACCTGTCGCCCCTCCCTGACGCACCTTCCACGTCCGGCGGGGTGACGTCCACCACGGCCGGCTTGAGACCGGTGGCCAGCGGTGTGCTGGGTCCGTTCACCAGCACCTGGCCCAGGTAGTTGAGCAGCTTCTGCGCGCGGTTCTGGGACGGCTGGAACTGGAACAGCTGCGGGTTCTCGTCGATGAAGTTGGTGTCGATGGTGCCCGAGAGGAACTTCTGGTTCTCCAGCACGTTCAGCAGGAATGGAATGTTGGTCTGAAGACGGCACGAGGTAGGTTGGCACACCGCATACATCAGATGAGTGAAAAGTTGTTTGCGCCGATGATGTAACGAAAGTTTGTTACTTTTGAGCAAACGCATTCTCACTTAACCAAGGTTACTGAAGTGCTCATCTTCGTCAGCCATGTAGCATGACGATAAAATGTACAAAATAAGTTGTCGCGCAATATCTTTCATTGACTATACACAAAATGTTTGCATAACATGGTGGCATAGGGTTGTTTTGCTGTGCATTCTACTATGTACATTAATACATTTGAAATATTTTGAAAGAAAAGAAGAGCTATTGCATACAAAAAAAGTATATCCACAACTACTTGGAGAACACAAAATGAACAACTTAGAGAGAAGTTAACTGCTCGAAAATACACACACACAAAAAAAAAAAAAAAATAAATTTCTTCCTCCCCCCCCCTCCCTCCCTCCCCAAAACAACACCCCCCCCAAACAAAAAAAAAAAAAAAAAACACCACCTTTTTTTTTAAAAAAACCCCAAAAAAAAAAAAAAAAAAAAAAAAAATTAAAAAAAAAAAAAAAAAAACAAAAAAAACACAACATCTCCCCCCCCCCCCCCTAAAAAATCTTTATTTTTTCAAAAACAACAAAAAATTAATAAAAACCCAAACAAAAAAAAAAAAAATATAGAGGCCGGGGGGGGGGGTTTTTATCCCCACCCCCAAAAAAACAGCTGACCTCGACTGACCTTGACGCCACGAATGCGGAACTCCCTGAGAGCGCGGTTCATCTTGTTAGCGGCAGCCTGCACATCCCCAGCGTAGGCGATCACCTTGACCAGCAGACTGTCGTAGTAGGGCGAGATGATGGCCCCGGCGAAGGCTGACGCGCCGTCCAGTCGGATGCCCATACCTTCTCCACTGGGGGGCCAACACCGCTACATCAGACATGCTCACACACTTCATACATCCAAGCATATACGAGCAGTGTCCTAAAATTACTTTGCCATGAACTGTGTGGATGAAGGAAGAAGTTGCTTGGGAATAGTGAAAGATTGTAAGAAAATAAAGAATTTTCACTTAAGGATTAAAAAGCAGAATGCCTTCCACTTCAGTCATATGCATTTTACATTATTTAGCAGTCATGTGCATGATTACTGCCCATACATCATGTGGCAAAATGGTAAAAACCTAAGATGAGGATGGAATAGCATAATTCCATTAACTGTGAATTTCCAGGCCACATGGTGAATTATTTTACACTGTACACGAGCATACATGTAAACATGGGTACACATACAGAAAGGTATATACATGCATATACACACACACGTACACACATAAACATATGCATATATGCATGAAAGAGAGTGAGAAAGAAAGAGGGAAAGAAAGAGGGAAAGAAAGAGGGAAAGAAAGAGATAGGAGATAGAGATAGAGATAGAGATAGAGATAGAGATAGAGATAGAGATAGAGATAGAGATAGAGATAGAGATAGAGATAGAGATAGAGATAGAGATAGAGATAGAGATAGAGATAGAGATAGAGATAGAGATAGAGATAGAGATAGAGATAGAGATAGAGATAGAGATAGAGATAGAGATAGAGATAGAGATAGAGATAGAGATAGAGATAGAGATAGAGATAGAGATAGAGAGAGAGAGAGAGAGAGAGAGAGAGAGAGAGAGAGAGAGAGAGAGAGAGAGAGAGAGAGAGAGAGAGAGAGAGAGAGAGAGAGAGAGAGAGAGAGAGAGAGAGAGAGAGAGAGAGAGAGAGAGAGAGAGAGAGAGAGAGAGAGAGAGAGAGAGAGAGAGAGAGAGAGAGAGAGAGAGAGAGAGAGAGAGAGAGAGAGAGAGAGGGGAGAGAGAGAGAGATTTCGTCTTAACATGAGACATTTTCAAGATGGTGAGTTCGGAAGTCACATTGACGAAATATACATGTTTGATAATTATGTTTTGGTTGACTTAGTGTGCGTTATTTGAGTGGGCGCTAGGAGTACTGGACATTTATATTTCCAGTGTCACACTGCAAGACATGTCACTGTGTGGTGGGTGCTGCCCCTCGTAGAGCTTGAGTGTTCCGCGCGCATTGATTTGTTTGTTGATGTTTGCATCTATGTGTCTGATGTATATTACCGTTAGGGCAGTAAGATGTTTGTTGTGGGTGGTTGCCAGATTTTAATGTTTTCTACCAGTAACTTCCTTGTCAGCACTGTGTTGTGGTGTTCGTGTGTATGAGAGAGTGGCCCGTCATTTTGTAGGTGCTCTATGAGTCTTCGACTGAGTGTAGTGGTTGCTTTTCCGATGTATCCACTGTGAGGTAGGAGTGCGCAGTAGGGTGTCACTGGAAGGGTTTTTTCTCTTAGATCTGGTGAGAAAAAAAACGGTGGAAAACTGGCGCATGGACCTAAAAATATGTTTGAGACAAAAAGAATCGCACAAAAAAACGGAATTATGGCTGCGCAACGACTTTTTCCACCGTGAGCGAGAAAACTCTAAATCAATGGTGGCGACACCTATAAAATGCATCCAGCGCCGTCTGTTCTAACTCCCTATCCCAGTCCTTTTGTTTTTCCGTCAACTATTTGAAACTAGAATGAAGTTTCAGACTGTTTTTAAAAGGAGAACGAAACAAAAAATTGGCTTTAAAAAATTGAAATAACTTTTCCCACTATTGAAAGCCATATTTCACACTTAACTAGAGTCGAGTAATCTCAATAATACCTGATAAAATGTTCTGGAAGCCAAGTTTCTACTTTAAATATTGGGCCAGCCGTTCAGGATTAGGTAAACAATAAACACCAGCTTAGCTAGCTACATGTCGTGAAATTGGGGTGTAGTGGGGTTGATTTCTGCAGTAATTGTCATGCCGAAAGTCACTAGATCACAAAATAAGCACTTCATTACCGGCCATCCCGCTCCTCTGCCGAAAACGCAACTGCCTACCAAAGGCGACGTTCTCAATTATATTAAGTGGTTGCAAGGCAACACGGCTCACAGCGGGTGCCGACGCTGGGACGGAGCTCCCGCAGTTTTTCGGTTCGTCGCCAAAGAAGTCATTTCAATTTGGGAATCAGAGGGCATCCCTGTGTTTGATATTAAGTATGTGACCAGACGAATCAAGTTTTGTCACGATGAGCGTGTGCGTGCCTCAAAGGCCCCAGTCAAACGACGGAACCGATATGTGGGTGTGTTCCAACATCTGTTCGACATAGCGCAGTGCAAGTGCCGCGTGCGCGAGAACTGTGATTGTTCTGCAGAATCCAAGATTCCACACGAGTGGGATTTTGTTCAGGACCAACGTGGCGACCGTCTTCTGTCACTCGGGGCCTACGACCACGCAACGAGCGCAGCGAGGGTGGCTCGCCAGCAGCGGCAGGAAGCCCGTCACCGGCAAGAGCAAGGTGAGTTCTGAGCCAGGCAGTATCTATGGTAGGTAAATGTTTTTACAACGTACGTGCCTATATGAAATCACAAAGCCTTCTCAGTCGAGTGAACCTATATGTAGGTACTTAATTGTTTTGAAAAAAAACTCGAGAAAATCCAACAGACTGTGGAAATAACACCTAAAAATGAAAGAAAATTTATCGACATCTTTACACACCATGTGCTTATATAAACGTGAGTTAAATCGCAAAGTTCGTAGGATCTCACTATTTCCTTTTGAAAGCTCGGGCAGGCACAGGGGCGCCGCCACGAACTTTTCGTTGGGGTGGACGGAGTCCGAGGTTGAAACCTCACCTACCCCTAAATTCCATTTTCTCCTCAGATTTCGGCCACTTTATTTTGCAAAATTGCACGCAAAAAAATGTTGTTATTTCGATCAAAAAAGCGTAAAAAGTAACCAAATTTTCGGGGGGACGTCCCACCAGTATTTCGAACCGGGGAGGACGCGTCCCCCCCCCCCGCTGTCGGCGCCCATGGGCAGGCATGTGGGCATCTTAATCCGCAAGTTGTGACCCTTGCAATTTGTTAACAAGACCTTCCATTCGCAGGGCCCAGTGGCGGCGCTCCGCAGTCAGACGCCGATACCTCGGCCGACGTGTGGTCGTGCAGCGACTCCAGCGGCGATGAAGGCGATGGAACTGATGTCGATGATGATGAGTTCGAAGAGAGTGCCGTCGAGCGTAGCGAGTCTCACGTAGCGCAAGCGTGGAACTACACGACTCTTAACAACACGGCACTGGCTGCAGATCGGTACCGCATCACGAACCGGGCGGCAGCATCACTGATCAACGCATACCAAACAGACATGGGCTGTCTACGAATAGAAAGTGCCATAGACCCGAAAAAGATATGGCGGGCAAGAAACCGTATGAGGAAGAGAGTGGCACGTGAGAATGACGAGTCCATGCGAGCCATCACGAGTCTCTACTTCGACGGTCGCAAAGACAAAACCGCGAAAGGCCGTCATACGACCATTGAAACAGAGGAGCACGTGGTGGTTCTGAGTGAGCCTGGCGGCTCTTACATCACACATTTCACGCCCCGGTCCGGAAAAGCCATCGACCTGGCGGCCGAGCTGCATGCGATCAGCCAGCAGTACGGCGGCGGCGGCATCGGGGAAGATGACGGCACTCTCGGCGGTGGCTGTGGCAGCGGCGGCCGTAACGTTCCCGGCGGCGGCGGTCCCGGCCCCAGTGGAGGCGGCGGCGGCGGTCCCGGCCCCAGTGGAGGTGGCGGCGGCGGCGGCGGCGGCGGCGGCGGCGGCGGCGGCGGCGGCGGCGGCGGCGGCGGCGGCGGCGGCGGCGGCGGCGGCGGTCCCGGCCCCAGTGGAGGCGGCGGCGGTCCCGGTCCCAGCAGAGGCAGCGGCGGTCCCGGCCCTAGTGGAGGCGGAGGCGGCGGTCCCGGCCCCAGTGCAGGTGGCGGCGGCTCTGGTACCGGTGGAGGCGGCGGTGGTGACGGCAGTGATGGCAGAGGCGGCGACCCTGGCTGCGGTGGCATACGAGTCCTTGGATGCGACGGCACTGCGGTTAATACTGGAGCGACCGGCGGCGCATGTCGGCTGTTTGAGCTGACCTCCGACACTGCAGTCCACTGGTTCGTGTGTCAAATACATGCCAATGAACTAAATCTGAGACACGTTTTCCATGCTCTGGATGGTACCACCTCCGGTCCCAAATCCTGGACCGGACCACTAGGCAAGAGCTGTCAGACCAAGGTGTGGCAGAAAGACGTGGTCGCATTCACCGCCATCCCTGGATTGGTTGATGAACTTCCTGTCGACACACTGAAGCAACTCAGCACAGACCAGGAGCTCCTCTACCGGCTGGCGCGGTCTGTCCAGTGCGGCTCGGTGTCTGAAACGATAGCCAAGCGCAAGATAGGCGAGCTCAACAACGCTCGCTGGCTGACGCTGGGATCGCGACTTCTTCGTCTCTACATGTCCACCGAGACGCCGTCCGCCGAGCTGAAGCAGGTGGTGGAGTTCCTACTCCTGCACTACATCCCGATGTGGTTCAGAATTCGTCTGTACAGCAGGTGTGCCTTCGGCGCCAAAAACTTCTTCCACAGCGTGACGCTCCTCCGCCGACTGCCGGAAGAAATCCAAAGAATCGTGCGAACGGTAATGCAGCGAAACGGTTTCTGGGCCCATCCCGAACAGATGCTTCTGGCCATGGTGGCTGACGACGACGCGCCAACGAGGCATGACGCAATTCGCCTCATAACGGGTGCCAGACAGCTGCATATGGTGGGTGTGAGGCCGTTCAGAATTCCAAGGATCAACTTCCGGGCTTCTCACTACGCTCAGCTGATTGACTGGGACAAGGAGATGGTAACGGAGCCGCCTCTCCTGAGACACCTCGGCAGCGAGGGGCTGCAGGCGATCGCGGTGGCCCCGCACAGAGTGCCACCGTACCCGGTACACACGCAGGCCGTCGAGCGTGCCGTACGCACGGTCACCGAGGCGTCGACCGAGGTTTTAGGCGAGGAGGCGCGCCACGGCCTCATCACGGCCCGTCTCCAGCATCGCCGCATGCTGCCCACCTTCAACACCAAGCGGGATGCTATTCCTGCTTACATAGTGTCGTGATCTGGTAAGTGGACGCGCCGAGCTTCTCGTGGACGGCGCCGGGAATTCGATGGTGGGTTGGGCGACGGGCGCCCGGCTGGGGGGAGACCGGTTGCGCGAGGCGCCGCCACAGTCACCGGTGAATTTAAAGTTTCTGTTCCTGATGCGGTACGGCTTTTTCGCCGCGTTTTTCTCTGGGCTGCTACCGCGCTGCTCTGCTGTCTCTGCGGCTTGTGTTGCCTCCGCTGCCGTTTTCGCCGCTGTCGTTGGTCGTTGATTGCGCCCTGTCGTTGGTCGTTGATTGCGATTGCGATCCGTGCGCCCTGTGTTTTCGAGTCTTTCTCCAGGCACGGCTCCGTCTGGTGGGTTCGCTTCGAGCCTCTCGGCTCTGTGTATTGAGGAATATCGATGATTCATGAAATACGTAAATAAAAAGCACGTTATATTTGTCCCGGGTTGAACCGCATGCACCGTCTTCATCTGGCATGAAAGCAACATAAACGTTCTTTGTATGCGTCAAAAATGCAGGCTTATACTTTTATTTAGCGGCAGCCGCCAACGATACAGCTATGCGTTGAGTAGGTGGCGCCACCAGCGCTATGTTAAGAGATAGGGCAAACACAAAAATGCTCTGCGCTGCCATAAATTTATTTTCTGGCAAAAAATAGTGATGAAGCCTTTCTTTTTAAGCCAGTGTGCCAAATTTCCATACATTTTCCGTAGCTTTTGTTTCAAGTGACACACCCTAGTGCGCAGTATCCTAAGGTGCAATTGTAGTGGTATTTCAAATTTGTTTTTTTGGGTGGTGATGGGTCATGTGCGGTGTTGTTTTTCATCAGTAGTGATCCTGTAGTTTGGCTGTTGTAGTACATGCTCATGCTACAACAGCCCAACGCTGACACTGACAAGGAAATTACTGGAAGAAAACACTAAAATACTCGCAACCACTCACAACAAACGACGTCTTATTGTCCAAGAGGCAATTTACATCAGACACATAGATGCATACATCAACAAACAAATCAACACGCGCGGAACACTCAAGCTCTACGAGTGTTAGTTAGTTATTTTGGCTTTCGGGCGCTTCGACTGCTCTGGTCATATTGCGCCCATAACTTATATGATCATGGTGGTGCCGTTAGAAGCGGTACCCAGCGTCAATACGCAGACACAGTTTTTAATTTCTTACGAAGTATACACGTCGTGATTATCGGTGAGGGGTGTATATAGCTGAAAACAACGCCTCGGATAAGAAATCAATCAGTTGTCCTGAATGGACAATGGGAGAGCTGTTGGAAAGAACACTGCTAAGAGGCCACACGGAGAGATCCAAAATGGCGTCTGCGTTAGTCAGCATATAAAGGACACGAGATCAGAACATGGTGGAGTGTCAGTGGTGATCGACATCTGGCGTACTGGGGTCTGTCGCCACCGCACAGCAGGTAACCGTGTGTGGCGTAAGTGTGCCCAATCCGAAGACGACACAAAGTCATCTCTTCTTTCCTAAACATACGACTGGACGAACCCCATGGTTCCAACGTGGCTTGATGGCTTTCAGCTTGTTCGCTTGGGTGGCGTCCCACATTGTTTGCCACTTGTTGAGGAGAAAGATGGAGATCTGTCGGTAATAATCCGTGACGGGAAGCGGTAGCGATCGAGTGCACGGGGCATGCGCTGCTCGCCTCGCCGCAGCGTCCGCTAACTCATTCCCAGCAATGCCAACATGGCCAGGAAGCCAACACAGAACGACTCGCCGTCCCAAGCGGTGCACAGCGGTGAGACACTTTAGGATATCACGCACAAGTCCGTTGGAGGGATAAAATGTGTTCACGGCTAAAAGACTGCTCAAGGAGTCAGTGAAAATCACATGACGGTCACCCCCTGACACTTCAATATAACAGAGCGCTTTCAAAATGGCGACGAGCTCTGACGAATACACAGATGCGTACTTCGGGAGGGAAAATGATCGGGTGACGGAGCCGCAAATAAATGCGCTGCCAACACCATCATCCGTTCGAGAACCATCGGTATATATCGTCACCCATCCATGAAATGACTCGATGTGTTCGAGGGCAAGTGAGCGGAACTCTTCTGGAGCGACACCAGTTTTTTTGGTCTTAGCGATGGAAAAATCCACTTCGGGTGCGACCAACTCCCACGGTGGGGTCTCCATGTGCTCAATTTTCCGGATTCCTTGGAGTCTAATTTGGCTTTCTTGGAAGAGCTTACGTATGCGCACACCGAACGGAGCAACACTCAACATTCGATCTGTGGAGAAAATGGTCGACAACCGTCTCGAGAAAGCATGTAAGTAAGCGGGGTGATCAGGGAACTGGCGAAGCTTGCAGGCGTAGCGCATTCCCAGCCTTTCTCTGCGCAGACAAAGAGGGGGCTCGTGTGCCTCGACTAGAAGACTTGACTTTGGTGAGGTACGAAATGCTCCTGTTGCAATACGGATAGCCACATGATGAACGGTATCAAGTGAGCGTTTGTTAGATGCAGCTGTGCCGTCATAGATAAAACTGGCGTAATCAAGCTTCGAAGGTATCAAAGAACGATATAACAACATAAGTGTATCTCGATCTGCGCCATAAGTACGGGCAACGCATTTCAATATGTTCAGTGCATTAAAACACCTTCCACGCAGGGTCTTTAGGTGCTGCTTATATGTAAGACGTCGGTCGAATTCCACTCCCAAAAATCGCACGACGGGCTGGACGGGTACATTCTTACCATACAATTTAATTGGCATATCCTGACAACACCGACGACGGCAAAAGTGGGGGGCGACAGTTTTTGTTGCTGAGAACGAAAATCCATTCCTATTCTCCCACTTTTCCAGGCTTGTAACTGCTAGTTGCAGCTGTTTTTGCAAGGTTGGTGTTTTTGAGGCGCAAGTCCAAATAGCAAAATCATCTACGAAAAGTGAACGTCCCATGGCCGGCGGGATAGAATCACCTATGTCGTCTATCATGATGCCGAATAACGGTACACTGAGTACGCTTCCCTGTGGGACGCCGTTTTCTTGTACGAACCATCGGGGGAGGTGATTCCCGACGCGTATTCGAAATCTTTGTTCTTTCAAAAAGTTCTGTAAAAAGTTGCCCATGTGGCCACGGATTCCCTTCTTAAAAAGTTGCAAAATTCCGTGGCGCCAGGTAGTGTCATACGCTTTTTGAATGTCAAAGAAGACTGCATCTAGGTGGCGCTTTCTCTGGAAGGCCACCCTCACCTCGGTGTCTAGTGACACAATATGGTCTATTGTACTTCTGTTTTTTCGAAAGCCGCATCGACAATTCGTGAGATCATATTTTTCAAGAAACCACGAAAGACGGGTATATATCATTTTCTCAAATAACTTGCACAAAGCAGACGTCAAAGAAATCGGTCGATAGTCTAAAGGGTCAGTGCGAGTTTTGCCAGGTTTTAGTATCGGGACAACCGTGGCATCCCTCCACATTGGAGGGAATAGGTCGAGTTCCCATAAATTGTTGAAGGCACGTAAGAGCAACGTGATCACCTCCGCTGGCAAATGCTTCAACAGTTCATTATGCACCCCATCCGGGCCCTCGGCGGCGCTTTTAAGTGAAGAAATGGCCGATATTATTTCAGATTTGGTAAACGGTTGGTTATATGAAAAATATTGTGGCGTAGAAAAATCAATCACGGACTTTTCGCAGGCGGATTTGTAGCGCAGGAAGCTTCTGTCTGTGGTTCCGGTTCGACTTCTCTCAGCAAGTGCAGTTCCGAATTCATTTGCCACATCCAATGGGTGAACCACCTCACGATCACCAATGATTAGTACAGGGAGCGGAACCGTGCTGAATTGACCGGAGATTCTTTTAATTCGGGACCAGATCAGAGAATGAGAGGTAAATTGGTTCAAAGAGTTTACATACTCATGCCAGGAAGACCGCTTTGCTTCCCGTATCGTACGGCGCGCGAGAGCCCTAGCACGTTTGAAGTTGATTAAATGTGTGGTGGTGCTGTCACGTTTGAAAATTCGAAATGCGCGTCGCCTAGTCCGAATGGCATCACGACACTCCTGTGTCCACCATGTAACTGGTATCCGCCGAGGGGAACCAGTGGTTCTCGGGACACATTCGGTGGTAGATTCTAAGAGGAGAGATGTGAACGTCTCGATTGAGACTGGTGGCTTATTGTAGTGATAACCAAAGACACGCTGTGCATATTCTTCAAACGTTTTCCAATCCGCTTTTTTAAGGTTCGATCGTTGTGGTCGGGGACCTAATATGGGACTTCCTTGATAGTGTAACCAGATGGGAAAGTGGTCGCTCCCCAAAGGTCCTCGTCAACGGTCCATTCAAAACTGTTCACCAGCTGTGGGTTTGCGATACTAAGATCTAAAACTGAAGTAGAACCTGATGGGAGGCTAATGTGGGTACCTGCGCCAGTGTTCAAAATGCAAAGAGATGTCCGTAGAATACAATTTTCCAGGAGACGCCCACGAGAGTTAACATCAACGCAGCCCCACACGGTGTGGTGAGAATTAAAGTCTCCTAAAAGAAGGATTGGATGCGGGAGCTGGGGCAAGAGCTTCGCCTGATCATTGATTGGCAGTGCGACACCAGGGGGGAGGTATAGGGAGCACACAGTAAGAGCCCGACGGTTTAAGAGGATACGCACAGCCACCGCCTGCAAGTCAGTTTTCAACGCGATCTCTTTCCCGGGAACACTATGGTGGAGGGCCAGAAGTACCCCACCGTGAGCAATGGTATCAAACAGGATATCCTTACGGAATATAGAGTAGCTTTTAATATATATCTTATGTTCGGGTCTAAGCTTAGTTTTCTGTAGGCATACTACCGCTGGACAACGTTGATTAAGGATTCTCTGGAGTTATGGGGCACTAGTGCTAAAACCTCTACAGTTCCACTGAAGGCTTCCATGATGGGCGATTTAAAGGTTAAAACAGACTACGGGAAACTTTACAGATAAACAGTCCTGGTTTCTGTAATAAATGGTAGTTGCATGATAAATGGTCGTTTAGAAGGGCAAGTAGGAGATTAAGGCCTCGTCCACTAACCATGGTCGGAGTCTATTAACTCAGAGGGTTCACTTCGATTACGACCCAGCGACTGGGTCCTGGGGCGAGAACGCGGCGACGCTTCCGCTGGTGGGGAACCCGACAGCAGCAATCCTCTCTTCTGGGGCCCCAACCGGGGTGAAAGTGGAGGAGGTCCCATCTCATTGCCTGACGGAGCCGGTCCCTCCACTCGCCGTCGTGGCAATGGGGTGGCTGGCCTTGGGGGGAGAGACTTGTCACTTCATTGGCGTCCTTCCGTCTGGGCTCTCTCCATCTGTGCGAGTCGTGCTCGTTTGGCCTCGCGGGCACGCCTTTCGGCTTCATGGTAGTGAAAACTTGCATCAGATATATGGATTGGTCGCTGGGTGTTGCGTGAAGGCGATGGAGGTGCGGATGCACATGTGGATGGTGAGGTAGAGGCCTGCCTCACGGGAGGACGGTTGGGTTCTGGAAGGGAGGATGTGGATAAGAGGGATTTGGAGGTGGTGGTGGTGGTGGTGGTGGTGGTGCGTGAGGGGACTGGGGGAGAGTTGGAGGAAGGATGGGCAGTGGATGGTGGTGGTTTCGAGGATAGCGTCGTTGTAGATGGTAATTGGCTGGACTTTGGTGGGGAGGATAATGTGGGTTTGCCTTGACGTTTCTTTCTTTGTACTACCTGCCAGTTTCCATCACACTCGATGGGGGCTGTGGCTGTATCCTCCGGGGGGAACCCCTGCTTGGGAGCCACGACCTGTGCTTCATCCTTAGTTGTCATGGTTTCTCCAGTCGCTATAGGGGATAATGGGGGCCATGCAACTCCAAATGATCTCAACAGAGCTACGAGCTGACCTATCAGCACAGTAGCGCTACTCTGGTCGTACTGCTGTGGATGGGTAGGCGGCTTCCTCATCGGTAGTAGCGTTGCTGCCTTGGCAGCGTAAGAAATTGCAGGATGTGTGCCAAAAATTCATGTCTCGGGCTTCACCGAACGAAATGTTGTGTGTAAATTTCAATGAAAGGATCTCCTTTTCTTTTACGTACACAGGGCAGGAACGGTCATAAGAAGTGTGGGGAGATTGTCCTCTCCCGCAGTTTAGACACCAGGGATCCTGGGTGCTACAGTTTTCGGTGGTGTGGGTAGTGGCCGCGCAGTTTGCGCATGCGGGCCGATTACGACATGCAGGCTTAGTGTGCCCGAAACGCTGACATTGAAAGCATCGCATAGGATTCGGGATGTATCTGCGCACTTTGACACGAATGTATCCTACGAGAACTGTAGCTGGGAGGTCGGGTGTATTGAAGGTCAAGATAATATTGTTGGTGGGCCGCACCTCCGGTCCCTTTCTGGTATTTATACGACGAGCCTCTAACCCCTGTAAACCCTGACTCCGAGAGGCCATCCACTATTTCTGCGTCAGACACATTTCTCAGGTCGAAACAGTTAATGATGCCCTTGGACGAGTTTTTTGTCTTGTGGGCCTCCGCACTCATTGGAATGGTAACTTCCCGTCTGATATTACCATCTCGCATACTGTATATGAAAAATTCAGCTGGGAGCACTTTCTTCGCATCTTCTCCCCTTGAAAACACTACTTCTAATCCTCCGTCACGCAAAGCCTGACATCTGGTGATAACTCCGAATCTGTCGTTGAAATCTGTCGTTGAAAGTCACGTCGTTGAAATGGTGATAGGGACGCTAGCTGCTTGGAGCCTTCACGTGCTCGTAAAATGAGTATGCTGGGGCATGTCTCGTTTGAAGACGATCGATTTGTCTGGCCCTCGTAAGAGGAGCCAGGAGTGATTTTTGTTGTTCTGGATGCCATGCGCTGTTCTTAGTTTCGGCTCCTCGGGCGCCCCACCCCTAAGGGGCCCTACTGGGGGGACGCCTGGGTCCCGCGAACGGGAGGTCGCCAGGCGCCCGAGGAGCTATACGGGGCAGGCGGTGCCTTCACACGGCCGGGAGAGAGAGACTCACCACCCCGACCAGGATCCAGCGCCGCCCACCCCTTGACCCCGGCCGGCCGGGCGGGCAGGCACTGGGAAACCCAGGCCCCCAGCCCGAGGCGACCTGCCACTTGACCCGCGTGAGGCCCCACGGGCCCGCCCGCCCCTCCAGGATATCATGACCAAAGAGGTGTGTTGGTCCCCCGTCACAGCTAGCACCGTGCGACGGGGACCTCAACCTCCAGGACTCCGTCAACCCCTGGGGACGGGCCGAGGGGGCGCGGCTACCCCGATAAAACTGGGCTGGTGGGCAGGACCGGGGAAATTGCCCTGCCTGCTCATAGTAGGGATAGTTAGTGTTGTAGGGCTAGGTGAAGGACATGGATTGGGATGAGATGGGCATTGGAATGGGGGCGTATGGATGGAAGGACGAGTGAGGCACTCTTAGTTTGACCTCTCCCCGGCCGCCTGGTGGTCTGGCCGCCGAATCCTTGGGGCACGCAATCCACCCCCACCACGGAAAGGTGATGCCTCATCGGGGGGAAGCTCTACGAGTTGGAGCCCCCACCCCACAGTGACATGTCTTGCAATGTGGCACCGGAAATATATATATATATTTCCAGTACTCATAGCACCCAATCACATGATCCACGCGAATAGTCAACCGAAACATAATTATCAAACATGTATATTTCATCAAGGTGACCTCCCACCTCACCGTCTTGAAAATGTCTCAGGTTAAGACGAAACGTTGATCTAATACAGATGTCATATGTGTTAATCGCAATATTGACCAGCATGCATTAAGGCGAAGTATTATATGAACACAATGAAGAGACAAGGACCAAAATACACTCAATTGAATCCATAAGCAAGAAGATCATAAACGCTCAACTCACAGTTGTATTCAACGAAACCTGCATTCCCAAGAATCTGCTTCCAAGGTACCCCATATATATATATATATATATATATATATATATATATATATATATATATATATATATCTCGTTATTTATATATATATATATATATATATATATATATATATATATATATATATATATATATATATATATATACATATATATATATATATATACAAATGACGAGATCAGGGCCTAAACGCGAAACGGCCGTGCTCAGCATGTGGTACGCACCTCCGGAACACCTCGATGCGGCCCGTGTCCGGCTGGAACTCGCGTGCCGGGTCCTCGGTGGTCAGGCGACACTGGATGGCGCAGCCATCCGGCTGGATCTTCTCCTGCGTCATGCCCAGCTCGGCCAGTGTCAGGCCCTCGGCTACGCGGATCTGCGACTGCACCAGGTCAATGCTGCAACAGAACGCCGCCGTGTCGGTCACACAACGGTCACACAACGGCCACACAGCGGACACACAGCGGACACACAGCGGACACACAGCAGCCACACAGCGGACACATAGCGGTCACACAGCGGATACACAACAGACGAGCAGCGGCGTTACGACGTGCAGTCACAGCGGCCGCTCCGTGGCACCCCCGGCTCTCATCTCCAGACCATTTAACGCGCGGAAATTTAGCAATGGGATGAAAGCAAATATTCATTCCATAATCTTCAAACATCCGTGCGAGACGAAAGCCGCACTGGAATCTATTCACGTTGGTTGTGTAACTATGTTCACAGGAACCCTAACTACAGAGCAAGGGTTCTTTTTGGAGCACTCGCAGCTAACAGTCTTAAACGCGTGCCCATAGTGGAGCATCCGGACGTGGCAACCGTGCCGACCGAGGGCCACCCTGTACCTGACATCCGGACGTGGCAACTGTGCCGACCGAGGGCCACCCTGTACCTGACATCCGGACGTGGCAACTGTGCCGACCGAGGGCCACCCTGTACCTGACATCCGGACGCGGCAACCGTGCCGACCGAGGGCCACAACGGTGTTTTAGACCTGGTGAGCACACAATTTCCCCGACAACATGATGCGTGATCTTGCCCTCAGGCGATACAATGGAAACTTGTCCTCAATTTGCTCTTCATGGACTATCTTAGACTGCTCACGCTAAGCAGTCTGTCTGTGGATGCTCGCCTTGAACTGTCTGGCTGAGGCTGCTCGCCCCGAGCCGTCTCTGATTCTGAGCACTTACCCTGTGATTTCCTCCGTGACGGTGTGCTCCACTTGAAGTCTAGCGTTCACCTCGATAAAGTAGTACTGGCCCTTGCTGTCCAGCAAAAACTCTACGGTGCCAGCGTTCTCGTAGCCGACAAACTTGCACAGCTTGACAGCGTCGGCCGTCATCCGGTCACGTATCTGCGCAGAACACGGTCACGGTCACCCGGACAGCCTCGGCTCGTGACCTGATTGCACGTCCACACCAAACACGGTATTCGAGCCCACGATATTGCGATCAAGAGTCCAACTTTCTGCCGACTGAGCTACCGAGACCCCGGACGCACCAGTGAAGAGGTGCGAGAGTTATACACTAGAACCCATTAAGAAACATTGGGCGCCAGTGGGGTGGAACCAAGGAGGGTCCATGAGCCGCTACAAGGGCTGGTCGGCTGTGGGAGTGTGCTTGCCGAACCTAGTGCGTCGCACATCAAATCCCAACGCTGGACGGCCGACTCTATGGTTTTCAGACAAGGGACGCAGGCCCAAGCCTCGTGTGACGGCTGGTGCCCGGCAGGCATGCAGCAGCTCCGAGCTGGTGTTTTCTGCAGCATCTGCGGTACGGTGAGAAGATCGGCGGCTGGCTTCGAAGCTGCTGGAATAAGCAGGTTCTCCGCGACGAGGGTCGTTGCTGGTGGCCGGAGCAGGACGAGCGGGGAGACGCACTGCACCTACACCGCTGACGAGGCGTTGGCGCTGATGGTGGGCCTGGATCTAACCATAGCTCAGTGTGCCAGTGTTTAGCAGTCAGGCAGGAGGCGCTAATGTCGTGAGGCCACGTGAGGTCAAATGGTTCCTCAGTGACCTAAGATGACCAGGTGACTACCTGGCTCCTGGGAGCCGTATTTGACCACCACGGCCAATTCTGAGCCCAAACCGACGCTAATACGACGGACGGCAACACGAAAACACCCACAGCACGCAGACTGCCGTGCAGACCTTTCGTCATGACGCCATAACTAAGGTAGTCATAACGACCCGACTTGAAGCTGCTGGCGTCAAAATGAACCACTTTACAGGTGTGTAAAGCTTAGCTGCGCTCCGGCTAAGAGTACGCCAGCTGGGAATTAATTCTGGCCAAATCGCAATTTGCCCCGCCGAGAGGCGTTAGCGGGGGAGCGTGCCGCAGCCCTCGCGCCGAAAAATGGACGGCTCTGGCGAGTCGGGCGATTTGTTTGCTCCCAGATCGGCGAGCTAGACGGTGTCGGTGTCATCAGCTCCGCGTGACCGGCTGTTTACATCGCACCGCCCGACGGCGACAGGGGCGGGACGGGGCTGACGGCCGGCGCCGTCTGATGACACTGCTGACGAAGAGGTCCACGCGCAACATTGTTGTGGATTACCCGGCTACCGGCGACACGGTGCCAGCCGTTACACAATCGATAACGTAAATATCTCGCTCGCCACCAAATGCGTGCATGCGATTTTGCGATTTTGCGATGCATGCTGGGTGACGGATTATATGTTGCAATTAAATGTTAAGTTCATCCCGTACTCTGTTCACCGTGCATCGAACATCAACTACATTTTGAAGAAAGCTAAACTTGACCGAATTGAGCTGGAAAACACCGGGCGACTCTTTCAATTCGATTAAACATTGTTTTTCCTGTATAACGAAAAGTAAGACAGCGATGTCCACCGTTGTCTTGTCGCCTGGAATGAGGCCAATGGATCAAACTAACTCAGGAATATTACCTATGCATAGCACTGCTGCTCTTCTAGGGCTTTTCCATCTAAATCATGCACGACACAGAAAACAAGTTAAGTCAGTCGAAACACTGTACAACTGGTAATCGCGGTTCTAGCCGCGCGCTCATTTTCCACCGATGCACAAGTACCACACGTCACGTACTCTCTTGAATCGAAAGAGAAGCGACATTGATAACGGATTGGCAATCGTTTTGATTACGAGAAGACAATGATGTCTACCGTTGTCGTGTCGAATGGAATGAGGCCAATGGATCAAACTAACTCATTAATATTGCCTATGCATAGCACTGCTGCTCTTCCAGGGCTTTTCAGTCAAAATCATGCACGACACAAAAAATAACAAGTTAAGTCAGTCGAAACACTGTACAATTGGCAATCGCGGTTTCAGCCGCGCACTCATTGTCCACTGATGCACAAGTACCACACGTCAAGTGCTCTCTTGAATCGAAAGAGAAGCGACATTAGTAACGGATTGGCGATCGTTGGTGATGGACCAATGGACCACGCCAGGCCTGCACACATGCTGCCACAATGTACTCACGGCCGGGTCGAGGTTCGGCGCCGGCGCGATCTCCACTACTTTCTGGTGGCGCCTCTGGACGCTGCAGTCGCGCTCGTACAGGTGCACCACGTCGCCCGCCTGGTCACCCATCACTTGCACCTCGATGTGGCGCGGCTTCTCGATGAAACGCTCGATGAACATGGCGCCGTCGCCGAACGCCGCCTTCGCCTCAGACGTGGCGCGAGCGAAACTCTCCTCCACGTCCTACCGGGAGAGGAGGGCTCGTAAGGTGAGAGGGCAGGGTGCAACGAGTACCCTCCACTTATTGTCGAGAGGTTGGAGGCCGGTTGCAGCACCAGCAGGCAGGCAGGTCCAAGCAGGCTGAAAGGTGATCGCGTAACCACCACCCTGTGGTCACGTGGCCATCACTCTGTGGTCAAGGTAACACAACTCCGTAATCACACGGTTATCATTGGTGGTGGTCATGTGGTGATAACCACGTGGTCACGTGGTTATCACCATATGACCATGACATGACACGGCCCATGGTTGGTTGGTTGGTTATTGGTTTTACGACACATCGACCGTTGAGTCATGTAGCGTCGCCAATTTCTCACGCCGATTGGTCGCGGGCGAAGAGTAGCGACAGGTGAGACTCGAACCCACAACATTTAGATCGTGAGACGAGCAACTTACCCCTAGGCTACTCATCCCCACACGGCCCACGGTCACATTTACCGTGTATGTATGTATGTGACTCATGTCATGGTTACGTGGCTAGGACCCTATGGTTTAACACTAACTAGGCCCACATGCTTCGTCGCGTGCCTCGCGGCACGTGATCCCGATCGGCTCAACCAGACGGTGTGCTGACGTCACGGCCACACCCCGTGCTGACGTCACAGCCACACCCCCGGCCATCGGCCACCGCGCCGGCACCGCGCCCAGCTGCCGATCACCAGCCACACATAACACGTGTGTGTGTGTGTGTCGACGGCCGATGTGTCCGTCCACCGCGTCCGGCTGTTGATCACCAGCCGCACATAACATGTGTAGGATAACCTGAGCGGATGATGATTAACTGGCTATCGATCACGTTAACACGTCACGCCGAATTTCACCTGAAAGTCGGCAAACATTTCCCTTGTACTTTGCATATATCTTAACACCGAAGAGCACGAGACATGTTAATGCTTACTAGAAATCGGTGCGTAATGATTCGCACTTGCTTTTGTGCACAACGTATCATGGAATAATCAGTGAAACTAAAAGGCAGTTACGTACTGCTGCATTCCCTAAGTGCCATTAGTTCACCTGATCGTCAATCATCAACGGCTTGCCCTGCACAAAAACCTGTTACACTTAAGCATGACAATAAAAATGGCGCACTAAATATATTAATAGTGAAACAGTGCACTCCAGCTCAAATAATGGAACCAAATAGATAATATGAAGTGCATCGCTAGGTATTCAGGAACTAGTCATCTGTATCAAATCCCTCGCATTCTGAGATTAATCACACCTAATAATTTGCAAATAGGAATATAAGCAGTGGCGTCGCCACGAAATTCTCCCAGGGGGGGGGGGGGTGCACGGTCGAGAGGGGTCCTCCTGCTCCCCGAAAGGGGCCTCCATTGTGTTGGGGCCTCCTATTGTTTTAGGCCCTTAGCATGGTTCGGGAATGGGAAACATGACTACATCCTAATGTACTGTTTGTTCTTGGCATGGTGCAATATTTACTCAACACGCAATAGCAATAATCATTATTTTTCGCTGAAAAATCGGCCATACCAGGGTATAAATAAGTAATATGTGGAGAAATACCTAAGTGTCAAAAACAACCAACATTTCAATGCTTTCTCTAACAAAAGAATCTTCCCGCTCCCCTCTAGATTGCAGCGAGGCTGATGCTAAGCATATCTTACAGGTATCTCCTATTGATCAACCCACTTGTATGTCCTCCAAGAATAACTGAATATAGCTAGATTCGTCACTACTGTTGTTTATTACCACCAGCTTGATGCCCTAAGCAAAACTTAAACGATCATTTCTCAGTCCTAGGACAATAATTTTGCGAAGGTGAAAAAAAAGGTGACCAATGCGTTGCATTGGTCACCTTTTTCTCGGAATCTTAGGAATTTGCGAATTTTTTTAAACATTTGGTGCTGGCTGCAAGGCACCTGTCAAACAAGCTAAAATAACAAATTCTTTGCGAATAAATTCATGCGCCTGGGGTTTCGACCGCTATTTTGTCAAAGGGGCCCTATCGAAATGAAATGATTATTGATCAACTTTATTATCCTGTGGAGGGGCCTAATTTACTACTATCCTTCCTGATTCGTCGGATTTCAACCCGAACTCCTCCACCCAATTCTACAGTTTTATTTTGGTATCCCTTGATAAATAAACTCAACACTGCTGAAATTACACCTATACCACAACAACCGGATCGGTATCCGAAAATGTCGAGCTGGGGCCCTCCAAAATCAGGAGGGATTCCCAAAAAATAAATGCCAGGGTCATTAAAATGGCTCTGGATCACTTATCTTTGCTGCTATCCTCCCAGAATGGCTGTCGAACCGAGGCCCTTCCTCAGTGTTCCTCGTTGAACCCGCTGCGTCTTTCTGCGCAGCGGCCTAATGCATTTTCGAAACCTCTCCTCGTTTCAGTGTGCTGTTGCTTTTTTGGACACCGATGATTGTTTTTACGTGTCAGGGCGTTTTCGAAGATCCCGATGTCTTCATTTAACGCTCGGTGTTTTTGTTCATTTTGGAACCATGTTGCCATTTGCGTCCCCATCCTCTTTTTCAGGCCCTGGTGCGTCCTTATGACCTCTGTCTGCCATAAGAGCTTCTTGTGTATATTTTTAGAGGTCCAGGCATGTTTATTGAAGACTGCACGCATGCGTTAAGGCCCTGGCGCTTTTTGGGAGACCATGTGCGTTTTGGAGGTCCAGTTGTATTATCGGCCCCCGTTATGCTCTTAGGTTCCTGTTATGTTTTTCTTTTGGTGCTTCTGACGCACATTTGTGGTGCTACAATACGATTGTGTGGCTTCGGTGCGGTGCTTGTTAGTCCCAGCGCGATTTATCGCGCCCAGGCGCGTGGTTCCGGGGATCCAACGCCAGTTTTCTGGGCTCAACGAAATTTTTGTGGATTTTGTTCTTCTTGTAAATACCGAATTCCGGCCTGGTTTTTCGAGTCCCTGGCACCACGCTTTTGCATCTCACCTCGATTTTTTTTTAGATACGGCACGTTTTTCAGTGCCATACGCAATTTGTGAAGGCATCTGGTTGCATATTCCGCGCTCCAGAGCCATGTTCTTGAACAAGGCATTTATTTTGTTAAATCCATTCTTATTTTGAAGGCTCCAGCTTCTTTTTTTTTCCCATACCGATTTGGTCGTTGTGGTCACACTGTTCTTACGAGTGGGCCTAAACGCCAATTTTGTGGAGCTTCGACGGGGCTATCGATGGGAATTATGGGTCCCGAACGCGATATTTTGGAGGACAGATTTGAGTTTGTGGGAAGCGTTGTACTTAGCTGTTGCCATAATGCGATTTTTGCGGTTCCTATTGCAAGTTTTCGAGCCTCGGAACGAGTTTTCGGGGTCAGAAGTACTTATTTGGAGACCCATGCGCGAATTCTAGTGGACCGACGCGAATTTTGGTGACACCAGCGCGAGTTTTGGAGCCCCGGCACGATTCTTGGGAGCTTATGCCTCTCAGGATAGAGGGGGCATTTGCCCCTTTGATATGCCACTGCGGCCACTGAAGGAGTATGTTTTTGTCCCAGAGTGACATTCCGGTTAAGAATTGATTCTTGGAGCAGTTGCAACTTTTGGGGACCGGCGCGCCCTTCTGAGCCTCCAGGGTGATTTTCAAGGGCTGGTACGCTATTTTTTGTATATCGTCCAATGTGATCTTTTTGGCCCCGACGTCATTTGCTTGGATCCCTAGCGCAAGCTTTAGCCGCCTCGACATTTTTCGGGGTTAAAAACGTTTTAGGTTTTTTGGCGTCATTGTTGGGCCCCAGAATTGGAGTTTTTTTTTTGGTGTTTTTATGGGTGTTTTCAGAGTTGGACCCATGTCCGGAGTGTTTTTCGTTGCTCTGGCTTCATTTGTTTTGGTCCCAATGAGACTGTTGTGGAATGGTTCGACCCGTCGTTCCACTATATCTATTTTCATGGTCCGGTCGTAAATTTCTGGTACATCCAGGTTCAGGGTGATTTTCAGGGTCCCCGACCCGATTTTTTGGGTCCATGCCGTAAATTTGAAACACCTCGGCACGACTTTTACCACCTCTTAGGGGTTTCTTGCAAATTATAGGCCTCATCTCGCGTCATAAGTATTTCGTCCCATTTCCTGGAGCCTCTTTACCGGTTTTCAACGTCTTATGTCCTGCCCTCCTCCATATTCAATGTCCTCCTCTCTCGTCTTGAAGGGTCTTCTCTTACATCCTGGGGCCCTTTACCATGGCATGGGGCCTCCTCTCATGTCCCAGGGGCATTATCTGCCAAATTAGGGGCCTTCTGCCACGCCTCGTGGGCCTCCTCCTTTATCCTGGCAAAGCCTTACCAGTTTTGAGAGAATTTTCAATTTTGGAAACCTCACACCCCTTCATACCTGTTACCACTCCACTCTTAAGGGCCTCCTGTCATTTTCTTGGAAACCTTTCTGGTCTTCGGGGCCTCATTCAGTCCTGTAGACCTACTCTTTTTGTGGGGACTTCTCGAGTCCGGCAGGGCCCTCATTTCTCTTCTAGTCCTTTTTCAAATTATGGGGCCTCCTCTCACGTCTTGGGGACCTCTTGCTCTGCGTTTTGATTCGAACTTCGCCCATCTTAGGGATGGTATCTTATCTCCTGGTGGACTCCTCTTTTCTCCCAGGTTCGTCGTCTTCCAAATTATATAAAACCTTTCTTATTTCAGTGGCCTTGTTATTTCCCAGGGACCTTCTTGGGCATCTGCGAGCCTTCTTTTCCGCCTGGGAGCTATCTCTCTTATCCAATGGCCTTTCTCTCAAATTTTAGGGCCTCCTCGTTCATCGTGGGGTTTTATTTCCAACCTTGTGTCGTCCTCTTCCGAAGTAGGTGCCTCCTGCGATGTCTCTGGATCATCCTTTTCTATTTTCGTGGAACCTTACTCGTTTTGGTGCCTAATTTTGCGTTTCCGAAACTTCATCTCATATCCACTGGCCTTCTTTTCCGTTTTAGTGCCTCCTCTCACTTTCTGGGGCCTCCCTTGTCGTATTGGGGCCTCCTTTGCAATTCTTGGGGCCTCCGTGCCAATTTTTGGGACTCTTGATTTCTGGTGCCTCCTAACCTCTCTTAGGTGACTCCTTTTTAAAATTATGGGACTCCATTCACGTCTTGGAGGCTTATTTAATCTGTGTTTGGGGCTCATTATCCTCTTAGCAGGTTGCTTTTGTGTCCTAGTCCTAAATCTTCTCTTCTTGTGTACTCGTCTTCTAAAATGTGGGCCTCATATGGCCGGTCTCGGTGGCCTCTCATTCCTAGGAGGACCTTCTTAACCATCTTGAGGCCCCTCTTGCGTCCGGATATTACCTCTTTTCATTGTTTTCTATTGTATGGTTCTTCTCTTCCATCTTGGGGGCCTCGTTTTCCAAATTAAGAATATCTTGTCACCCATCGGAAGCCTTCTCGTATAACGCTGGGCGGCTTCTTGCCTGCCCCGGTGGTATCCTTTTCGTCCTGGAGGTCTCTTTTTCGTCCTGGGGGACTCCTCACAATCTCTGTGCTATGTCTCTTACAAGAACCTGATTATATTTCCTGGGGTCTCGTTGTCAGTCTTGGATCCACCTTCACAGCATCATCTTCTGTCCCGTCGGGCTCCTTGTTCACCTTTTGTCTTATGCATTTCCTGATAGTGGTCTACTCAAATTACAGGGCCCCCCCCCCAAGTCTCAAGGCAAGGGGTGGAGACGATTGCCCCCGCTGCCTCCACCCCGGTAGCGACGTCCCTGCTCCGAAACCTCATCTCATATCCACTGGCTTTCTTTTCCGGCTTAGGGCCTCCTCTCATTTTATTGGACCTCCCTTCCCGTATTGAGACTCCTTTGTAATGCTGGGGGCCTCCGCGCCAATTTTTGGCACTCTCTTGATTTCTGGGGCCTCCTATCCTCCCCTAGGTGACTTCTTTTGAAATTATGGGCCTCCTCTGGGAGGCCCCCAATTTCTAGGATCTCTTTTTCGTCTTGGGGGCCTCCTTTTCGTCCTGGGGCCTTCTTTTTGTCCTGGGGGTCTCCTTTTCGTCCTGGGGGCCTCATTTTTGCTCTGGAGCCTCCTTTTCGTCATGGGGGCCTCCTTTTCGTCCCGGGGCCTCCTTTTCGTCCTGGAGGGCCTCCTTTTCGTCCTGGAGGGCCTCCTTTTCTTCCTGGAGGGCCTCCTTTTCGTCGTGGAGGGCATCCTTTTCGTCCCGGAGGGCCTCCTTTTCGTCCCGGAGGACATCCTTTTCCTCCTGGAGGGCCTCCTTTTCGTCCCGGAGGGCCTCCCGTTCGCCATGGAGGGCCTCCTTTTCCTCCTGGGGCCTCCTTTTCGTCCCGGGGCCTCCTTTTCGTCCTGGAGGGCCTCCTTTTCGTCCTCGAGGGCCTCCTTTTCGTCCCGGAGGGTTTCCTTTTCGTCCCGGAGGGCCTCCTTTTCATCCTGGGAGCCTCCTTTCCATCATGGGGGCCTCCTTTCCATCCTGGGGGCCTCCTTTTCGTCCCGGAGGGCCTCCTTTTCGTCCCGGAGGACCTCCTTTTCCTCCTGGAGGGCCTCCTTTTCGTCCCGGAGGGCCTCCCGTTCGCCATGGAGGGCCTCCTTTTCCTCCTGGGGCCTCCTTTTCGTCCCGGGGCCTCCTTTTCGTCCTGGAGGGCCTCCTTTTCGTCCTCGAGGGCCTCCTTTTCGTCCCGGAGGGTTTCCTTTTCGTCCCGGAGGGCCTCCTTTTCATCCTGGGAGCCTCCTTTCCATCCTGGGGGCCTCCTTTCCATCCTGGGGGCCTCCTTTTCGTCCTGGGGCCTCCTTTTCGTCCTGGGGCCTCCTTTTCGTCCTGGATGACCCATTTTTCGCCCTGGAGGGTCTCGTTTTCGTCCTGGGTGCCTCCTTTTCGTCCTCGGGGCCTCCTTTTTGGACCTGGGGGCCTCCTTTTTGGACCTGGGGGTCTCTTTTTCGTCCTATGGGCCTCTTTTTCGTCCTGGGGTGCCTCCTCAAATTTCAGGGGGCGGCGCCCCCAGTGTCACGGCAGGGGGGGGGGGAAATTGCTCCCGCTGCCCGCCGGTGGCGACGCCCCTGAATATATGTGGAATGTCAGAGAAGCAGAGCATTAGAGCAGGGATGGATGCAGAAACCCGACTTGAGGTGGGGAAATTGAAAATATATCAGATTTCGAAATATGAAAAAACTGATCATATTTGAACCACTAACATTCATCTGATCTGCTTAAAACAATATTTCTCATGAGATGCTATTTCTTTTTCTTTTTTTTATTATCTTAGTGAAAAAAACCGTCAGGAACACCTGGTACGCAGGGTGTGGAAGAATAAAAATGTATTACGAATGGTATGCAAAACACAAAGAACTCTTGGCGGTGAGGTAGGTATGTACCCTTTGGCCCTCTCTTGGATCCGCCCCTGAATCTGTGGCCTGTACACATACCTACTCATCCCCGCTCCAGACTCCCGTCAGGAATGAAGTTGTATTGAATGCTAGATGCATGGCAAATCACGCCACGCTGGCCCAATAGTTAGTTGCTGGTCCGTAACGGCGAACCATGATGGTCACCGCATCGCTCGGTGTCCCATCATAAACACACGGCGATGTCAGCGAGCTGGCCCACCGCAACTGCCGCAAACCGGTACAGGTTGCACATCGGCACACACAGGCCGACGCTGCCCCGCGGTGCCCAGTCTATATCGCATTACATCAGAAACTGCAGATGCAGGACGGGCTGCCTGCTCGCCGGAATTCCGAGGTGGTCTGCAGATGATAAGACAAGACAGCTATGTTTCATTCGCCACATAAACAGCTTCCAATCCAGCCTTTGTATACGGGAGGAGTAAGCTCGGACCGAACTTTACCCCGGGAGCTCGCGCAAAGACTGTCGAGGTTACGACCGGGGGCAAAGGTCACAGTTGAAATGAAAGCGGCGGATCGCGTGCGCCTCCTTGAAAGGGTGTTGAATTCACGTTGGACTGCGAAGGCCAACGATCGCCGCCAGCTTACGGCACCTGTAATCGCAGGCTATCCGTACATCCAGGCGGTAAAACCGAGCAACGAGTTCGTGATCAGGGCGAGGTCTCCACCCACCGGCCGTCACCGCCCACCTAAGTAGTGTCGCTGACACGGCGTGCTGCCATTACCTTTCGGTACTCTACTACCTGCCACAGGTGCCGACCTAGATCTCGGCTACCAGCCTGAGCATCACGACTCCCCTGGGCACCACTCCCTCCCCGGACTCCCACAGACTCCCCGGGGGCAAAAGATCGCTCGGAAAACGTTCGTGTGCAAGACAGATCGTTGGAAAAACGATCGTATGCATAGAAAAAGGTTGTTAGCATAGGAGCTGTATTTTGTATGGGTGCCCGTGCGCCCATCATAAGCACGATATATGACACCTACTAGCATTAATATAACCTCATACACTCAAGTTTATATCCCCACGGCAAGACTTGTAATTTTACAAATGATTCCTGGACCTCAACAATTTAGCCATCCTATTCTTGGTTGGTTGGTTGGTTATTGGTTTTACGACACATCGACCGTTGAGTCATGCAGCGTCGCCAATCACTCACGCCGATTGGTCGCGGGCGAAGAGTAGCGGCATGTGAGACTCGAACCCACAACCTTTCGATTGCGAAACGAGCATCTTACCCTCAGGCTACTCGTCCCCGCCATCCTATTCTAAAACAATTCCAGTGAGGAACTAGTCAATACATCACCGGACGCCCTAATCCATTGATTAACCACATTTTGACTGAAAACTTGCTTCCGTATTTCTTGTAATATAAATATTTTGAGTTCTCAATTATCTCAAATCTGTATTTTTCTAATAGGTAGAGCGGACAGCAAAACGTTATTTGGAGTTAAGTTCCTTTCATAAATACATGCTTACTTTAGCCAGAATCTCCGATTTTATTTCTTATGGGCGAATATGCAAATTTAATGTCATCGAAAACGAGAAAGAAAAAATCCTAGGGTGCCTGTTCAATTCTTAAAGATCAGCGAACGATGAAAGTTTGCTTATCGCTGAGC
Organism: Imbricaverruca yamaguchii; assembly: GCA_034440575.1. Lineage (NCBI taxonomy): Eukaryota > Metazoa > Arthropoda > Thecostraca > Neoverrucidae > Imbricaverruca > Imbricaverruca yamaguchii. The sequence continues at coordinate 183,947 of JAOTOL010000996.1, forward strand.
CTATCACATCGCCCCCATCCCCGGCCCCTGAGACTCCGAAGGTTAGTCTGGTTCATGTTGCCAGATTCACCACTATCGTTAGCCATTCCCACCATTTTGTTGTCGTCCCCAAATCTGAACGTCCTATTTCCCACGCATGGCTCATCGTTGTTCACAAGGATGGTAGAGAGGAGCGACTTCAGTGATCACCCCTGACTCGGGGCATGACAGGTGATCGGTCGATACCACCACTGACCGCCCCATACCACTGCTGGCCGGGCGATACCACCAGTGACCGGCCGATACTACCACTGGTCGGCTGATACCACCAGTAACCGGCCGATACCACCACTGAGAGGCCGATACCACTACTGACCGGCCGATACCACCAGTAACCGGCCAATACCACCACCGACCGGCCGATACCACCACTGACCTCCATGTTGCGGACGACACGCATTCCGCGCCCACCGCCGCCGTATGCCGCCTTCAAGATGACGGGCAGGCCATGCTTCTGGCAGAACTGGACCGCATCGCTGGTGGTTGTGACGGGATGGTCGGTGCCCGGTACCACGCGCACACCTGTGTTTCGCACCGCATCCCGTCAGACTGTGGTGGCACACGTGTGCCACACACACCCCATCCAGTCAGTGTGGTGGCACCATTCCGTCAGCGTGGTGACACACGTGCACAACACACACATGCTCCATACAGTCTGTGCGGTGACACGTGTGCCACACACACACGCACACACCCACACTCCATCCCGTCAGTGTGATGACACATGTAATTATAATAAATTGTCGAAGAGAAACAAGAACGGGGAAACAGATCCGGATAACGAAGAGTAACTCCAGCAGTCTTAAATGCTCAGGCACGTATTCTCTCCTTCCTTCTCAATAAATATTAGTCTTCGCTTATTGTGTACAATGACTTTACACAGCCACACCCATGGCTGCTTTCGTACCACTTTTCAACAAGATGGTATTGTGGGCAATAAACAGGACGTGGCTCAAGCTACATCATGCCGAGCCATGCATACGGTATGCGACGAGAGCCGCTGAGCCAGAATGCACGCCTGCACGATTGTGACTCGAGAACCGCCGAACCGCTGGAGCCAGTCATCCAGCGGTAAACGGAATGAACCGCTGCATAGCAGTTAATAGTACTTTTTCAGACTAAAACAGTTGTAGCAATCAAACAATATCGATCAGATGTGTGATGGCGTATTAAAACAATGATTGCAACATGCATTCTAAGCAGGGATGCGGAGCCGGATGCGGAGCCGGAGCCGGAGCCGGAGCCGCCGGAGCCGGAACATTTTGCCCGGAGCCGGAGCCGGAGCCGGAGCCGGAGCCGGAGCCACCGGGACATTTTACTCGGAGCCGGAGTCGGAGCCGGAGCCGTCAAAAGCAGGGCGGCTCCGACTCCGAAAGAGGTGTAAATTAAACAAAATTACCAAACGTGAAATGAACACATTATACCTAGTAAGGTATGGTATGATATGGTATGGTATGAAAACTCATTTTGTTAAACCAAAATGTTTAAATACGATTAACATATAAAAATGTCATCAAGTAATGGTAACATAACCAATAACCATATTTTAGCCTCAGTAGTCAATGCAATAGTTCCGTGTTTAGTTCAGTTAAGTTCATTGTTTCCACCATCAACCTTATTAGATATGAGGTCAAACATTACAATTTACAACAATGATGTTCCTTGGACCATTCAGGGTATGGGGAGTGTTGTTGATTCGAGTCTCCCCTCTTCTGATTGCCCAAATACGGCACGAAGCGAGCGTCAGTTTACGAGGGCATAACACCGAAAAGTGATTTGGGAGGGGGTGGGTGTTTATTTAGAGATAGATACAGGGTTTATATGGGAAAATTGCTTATAATTGTCTGAAGTTTGCGCCTCTGAGTGGTCGCGGCTAACTTTTTTTAAATACCCCCTAGCTCTTACTTAATGGATCGATCACGTTTGAGATGTACGAAGCCGGAGTCAGAGCCGGAGCCGCCGGAGCCGGTACATTTTGCCCGGAGCCGGAGGCGGAGCCGCCGGGCATTTTACTCGGAGCCGGAGCCGGAGCCGGAGCCGGGATACTTTCCCGGAGCCGGAGTCGGAGCCGGAGCCGTCCAAAATTTTCCAGGCTCCGCATCCCTGATTCTAAGAATATTGCACGAATACTGTATGCGCAAAAAATATGTCATAAAGGTAGAAATACTAACGATTATGTTTCGCTACACCTGGCCGATGAGGAAATTGTCATGGTATGGTGATTAGGAGTCATAGGAGTAGGAGTCCTGGCTGATTAGGAACCACATTTATTAGCACACATTAGATATCTACTAAACTTTTTGAACAGTACATTCCATTTAACCCACAGCACGGTGGACCCTTCCAGTCACTAGTCTTCTACGAAAAATCCGGCCGGGAAGCTGGCTGAAAGCCAAGCCTACACGAACAACTTGGGAAGCCCAAAACGAGCCAGCGCCACAGCCGGTCCTGGCTCCACGACCCTGCTCATTCCACATCACTTCACATGCGTGTTTACAGCCGTACCGGGAGCCGACGCTGTGCGAGACGCACAGCAGTCACCGACCTCGTGACACATACCGATCGGCCGCAGTCGACAGTGTCAGCGCACAGCACCACAGATCGTGCGGCAGTGTGTGTACACAGGCCACGGTGTCGCCCCCCCCTACTGCACATGGCTAATGGCAGGCGGCGGTGCCGACGGCGTACACCTGCGCCTGCGACTAATGGGCGCCTGCGACTAATTACCAGCCGCCGCCGCCAGGTGGTGAGCGCCGCCGCCGCCGACTCCGTGTTACACCACGCGGCTTACACCTAACACCAGCACGGCGGCGGGCCGAGCAGCAACCGGTTCAACTAGACAGCCGGCAGCTCGATGGAATAACTCGTCGCAGCGTCGTATACCAGTCTGAAGCTGACGCTTTATGGCATTTGAACGGCTGACAGGTTCATGAATACCAAACCGGTAAAAATTGCCTTCTCATTGTGAGTTTCCAATAGTTTGCAACACATGCAAACACTCAGCAGCCTGAATAATGCATACACATGTCGAGCCACATTCTGGAATTGGTGTCAGCATCCAAGCGCCATCAACGATCCAAAACACATCACAGCTTAGGGCAGGGCCACGGTTGGTTTCATATTTTGGAGTATTGGATGTAGAGAAAAATGTTCGGTACTCGAATAAAAAAAAGTTTGCTTTCTCGAACATGTGACATCAAACCATTAGTTTGCACTTTCCAATGAATCTTGAGTGATTATCACAGAGCAGTTTGTCCCCGCCCCCCCCCCCCGACGAGGCATCACCTTTTCGTGGTGGTGGGGGGGGGGGCGGGGATTGCGTGCCTCCAGGATCCGGCGGCCAGACCACCAGGAAGCCGGGGAGAGGTCAGACGAAGAGTGCCTCACTCGTCCTTCCATCCATGCGCTCCCATTCCAATGCCCATCTCATCCTAGTCCATGTCCTTCAGCTGGCCCTGCAACACCAACTATCCCTACTATGAGCAGGCGGGGCAACTTCCCCGGTCCTGCCCACCATCTCAGTTGTATCGGGTAGCCGCGCCCCCTCGACCCGTCCCCCGGGGTTTACGGAGTCCTGGAGGTTGAGGTCCCCCGACGCACTATCCCTAGTTGTGACGGGGGACCAACACACCTCTTTGGTCCTGATATCCCGGAGGGGCGGGCGGGCCCGTGGGGCCTCACGCGGGTCAAGTGGCAGGTCGTCTCGGGCTGGGACCTGGGTTTCCCAGTGCCTGCCGGCCCGGCCGGACGGGGTCAAGGTCGGCCGAGCCGCTGGATACTGGTCGGGGTGGTCTCTCTCCCGGCCGGGCGAAGGCACCGCCTGCCCCGTATAGCTCCTCGGGCGCCTGGCGATCTCCCGTTCGCGGGACCCAGGCGCCCCCCCCGGTAGGGCCCCTAAGGGGTGGGGCGCCCGAGGAGCAGAAACAAAATAAACAACACATGGCAGGCCAAACACAAAAACCCTCCCTGGTCCACGTGACAGTGGCCCGGATACGGAGCAAATACGCCGGCCTGCGGACAGTGGAGCCACTAGGACTTCTTCCCCCTGCATTCTTATATTCCAAGCCGCTGAACAGTCAAAACAACCGGCTTCTCTTTCTCCATTTCAGCGACGAGACGGCTGTGACCGCTTCGGAAGTATTAGGTGATGCCAGAAACTCAGAGATGGTTGTTTGGAAGTGGAGTTCGAACGCACAGGAGAGCAGTGAAAAAAAATCACCATTTTGCATGGAACGTCACAGTTAATGGAAGTTCAAGGTTTTCATCCTTGGTGATGACTTTCATCTTTTCATGAACATATTACAACACAGATGATGGTTGTTGTGATGGAAATACAGTGCATGTTTGCAATGTTTTCATCCTTGTCAAGTAATTGTCAGGTAATGCAGGTGGGATTTGGAGCAAGGGGGTGGGGCATCACCAGCACAGATAGCCTGATTTGAACTAAAATTATCCTGTACTCAAGCTCTTCAGAAAAACATGGAACATTCTATTTGAAGAAAAAATATTGTTTTCAACTAGAGCTTGCACCTAAACCATACAAATCAGGTATTTTGCGTCAGCGATTCATTAAATCTTACACAACCCAACCTGAATGACAATGGGCTGGCTGCATCGACCCATGAGTGTTGAATATCATGACTGAGTAGTATATCAGCACTGATTACAGGCAAAGAATGCAGGCATACAAATCTACATCAATAAATACAGAAATACCCAATCCTCGATCATATTGAGCGACTTACGAGGGCTCAGGATTGTTTTTCGAAGTCTTGTGTGCATCACAATTGTAGGCATGTATTTTGAAGAAAAATAGAATTGCTAAAATGTTCCGATATTAATATATGGTTCCCTTCAGATCTAAACAGGGAAATTAAGTTAGAAGTGTTTCTTCATTTACCTTAACCTTACATTAATACATTTCACAAATACTGTAAATATTACCAAACATTGTTTATCAAGAACATGGGATGAATAATTTCATCCTAAGGCTGGCACATTCCAAGAGGATGAAAAACACATGAAAATACAGGTGAATTTGTGGATGAATACTGGCGAGCATGAGGGATAACCAAAAATCAAAGCAAATATTTGAACGTCTCGTCATTTTCTACACCTTATAAAAGGACAATAGCGCTCTGCCGCGCGCGGTACAAGAAATTATTCATATGTTCATGTGTTGGATTTTTCGGCCAGTCTGAAGAATGAAAAATCCAGGCAAACGCGGGGTTTGATATACGGAAGTGCTGCGAATAAATCGCACAACTGGGATTTCCCAACTCTCCGTTCATTTTAGTGCGTAAAAATTTGCACAAAACCACTTCCGAAAGTTTTTCTTATGTGCCGTATTTTTTACAACGCAAGAGCTCCTGACGTGTGGATGCTTAGAAAGTATGCTGCAAATGGAGACCAGTTCCTTGGTGATATGGCAAGGGAATACTATAAGCGAACAAAAATAAAATTATTTCAAGTTCATTTTCTGATTTGAACACGCAAAATACCCGACACATGGACATTTCAGTCAAACTTATAATGTTTTCAATTGCCATTTGTTCATAGCTCACTGGCTTTTCCTTCGCCACAGGTAACAACCTGAATGCCATAATTTATCCTAGTAATGGAATATTTGATCCTAGTTTTTTTCATGGCTTCTTTATATTGTTCCAGGTCCTTTCCAGTATAATAGCCTCCCAGCCGTGCAGGTTAAATGTTAATTTAAAAAAATTGCGAAGTGTGCATTGTGTCCTGTGGCACTATAATTTGTCACGAAAGTACAAAACATTGCTGCGCTGAAATTTGGTTACATTCAATTGTTTTCATAGCCTTGCATGTGGCATGCACGTGCATATAGTGCAGCGTGAGTTCTATGTTTACTGCGTTGAGCTGAGTTAACCTCAAGCCAGCTTAGCCTACGTTGCATAGATGTGTGGTACAATGTAGATGAGGCATATCTCAATTTACATTGGTGATATATTAGTGGAAGATCTGCATGCGCTGTTCGAAGGAAAGACATAGGCATCAAGACATAAAAGATTAGTGGCAACTATGAGCCACAAGGGCCCTTTTTGGTTGCACTCTGTACACCGAACCAGTCGCCCACCAAATCAGTCAATCAGCCCTCCCTGTAATACTGAAAAGCAGGCCCTCTATCCTTATAATGATTGTCTATGCTGTTTTTAAAGATGTTCAATGTGCTGCTACTGACAATGTTTTCTGGCAGCTGGTTCCAGTGTTCTACTACCCTGTTGGTGAAGAAAGTCTGCCTTAACCTTGTTCTGCTGTGGTTAACTCTAATTTTGAGTTTATGACCTCTAATTCCATCATTTCTGTTCAATTCAAACATTTCCCCAAGATATCCCCTCTCCAGACCATGCACAAATGTAAAGACCTCGATGAGATCTCCTCTCAGCCTTCTATATCTAAGTGAAAACATATTCAATTTCTTCAATCTTTCCTCAGATGCCAGGTTCCTTATGCCATTAACCATTTTTGTAGCCCTCTTTTGTACACTCTCTCTAAAATCCAACAATCTTTTTCATAGCCTGGAGACCAAGCTTGGATGCAGTATTCCAAATGTGGCCTGACATATGCACAGTAAAGCTTTCTGATGACTTCCTCACTTCTGTATGATACATTCCTATTTATTGCCCCGAGCATTCTCAGTGCCTTCTTCCTGGCTTACTTGGTCTGTTCTGATGCCCCCAATTTTGTGTTTAGAATAACACCTAAATCCTTCTCCTGTTGAGTCACTGATAGTACTTGGCCACCCATCAAGTATGGAGCCTTCACATGCTGCTTACCTACATGCATGATTTTGCACTTATCAAAATTAAATTTCATTTGCCATTCTTCGGACCACTTCACAAGTTCGTCTAAGTATTTTTGCAGCGAGATATGCTCATCTTGACTTGTTATTGCCCTAAAGACCTTCAAATCATCGGCAAATTTCAAAACTTTACTGCTTAGGCCACTTTCAATGTTATTTACAAATATAATGAACAGTAGTGGCCCCAGTACTAACCCCTGGGGGACTCCACTAAGAACAAAGGGACTACCATGGGCCTGAAGCTGTATCATTAACCGTTTATTGGGTACCTTGTCAAAGGCCTTACTAAAGTCAAGATATGCTACATCAACTTGATTTCCCTGATCAAATTGTTCTGTGGCGAAGTTCAAAAAGTCCAAGAGACTTGTGAGACACGACCGTCCTTTCCTAAACCCATGTTGAGTATTTTGAATCAATCTGTCTCCTTCCAGATAACTAACTATTCTATCCTTGATAATTGATTCGAGTACCTTGCAGATTAGGGATGTGAGACTTACTGGCCTATAGTTTTCAACTTTCCCTCTTTCTCCTTTCTTGAAAATACGAACTACATTTGCCTTTTTCCAATCGGTTGGAATTTTGTGAAACTGATTTAAAAATATTATACTAAGTGGAAATGCCAGTTCCTTTTCAGTTTCCCGCAACACCCTAGCATAAATTTCATCGGGTCCTGCTGCCTTGTTTGGCTTTATTTTCCTGATATGATTGTAAACAACATCACTATCAATGAAATCAACATCATTTATCAGATCACATGTCACTGAACTATGGTGTACGGTCGGCAGATTGGTCATATCTTCCAATGTAAACACTGATTTAAACTGCTTGCTCAGCTCCTCAACCATCTCACTATCCTCACCCAATGTAGTCCCGTTTACTTCCAGTGGACCACTTGTGCCAGAAACTTTACTCAGCTTGCAGAAACTAAATAAATTTGTACTGTCCCCATTACAGTTTCTAGCTAAATCCAGTTCTTTTGCTCGCTTTGCTGCTCTGGTTTTTTGCTTCATAGTGTCTCTAGCTTTTCGATACGCCTTTAGATTAACGATATTTGAGACTTCTTTAAAGACTCTGAATGCAGTTTTCTGAGCCTTAATTGCTTTTATCAAGTCTGGTGTAAGCCATGCTGGCTTTCCTACCCTTCTTTTGCATCTTGACGTTTGGGGGACATGTCTAATCTGAATTTCCTTCAAGTAAGATTTGAACTTTTCCTACATTTCACAGGCATTTAAATTGGACAATTCTTCTTCCCATCTGATGGCACTTAAAGCCGCTCTCATGCCGTTAAAGTCTGCTCTGTGGAAATTTGGAACCTTTACCAAATTATCCTTAATAATTTCACCTACATGTGCCTTGAATCTAACTATGGTATGGTCACTTCTTCCCAGAGTTTCTCCTGCAGTCAAGTCTTGAACCAAGTCACTTAAATCCGAGAATGCAAGGTCCAAGAATGAGCCATGCCTGGTAGGTTCTGATACAAACTGGTATAAGAACAGGTCCTCTTCAAGGCATTTCCTAAACATTTTGCATGATAGGGAGCCAACACCAGCATTTTCATATCCTTTTAGATTAAAGTCACCAAGAATAAGGCACTTCCTCTTAAAGTTTCTACTGATTTCCTCACAAATCACCTTGTCAAGCTCCAGTTGCTGAGAATGTGGCAGGGTTCCTGATCGGTAGAAAGCTCCTATCCTCAGAGTATTGCTGTTGTCTTTTCCCACAGTGACATCAAGCCAAATGGACTACACAGACACATTTTTATCCCCACCTGCTACTTTTTGAGAACTGAATAAGCTATTCATATAGAGCATTACACCACCCCCTTTCATTGCTGGACCCCTATTGCACGAAAACATATTGTATCCCTGGATCTCATAGTCCTGCAAGTTATCTCCAAAATACCCTTCACTGACCCATGCCTCCGTAATGCAAAGAAAATCTAGTTGCTCCTCAGCAACATAACACTTGAACTCATCAAGTTTGGATTGGATACTCTGAGCATTAAATATCATACACTTAACAAATGCTCAATAACCACCTTTGGCTTTTTCATACTGAGGAGTTTTTTTATCACTAGATGAACTATCACTCTGTCTCCTTGAACTACTGCTTGAACTGAGTTGGCAATGCAATTTCATCCCTCCCCACCCAATTTCATAGTTTCCCTGACGGACATGCTCGTACACTTTGCCTAACACATGGACCCCCTTCTCAGAGAAGTGCAGGCCATCCCTCTGATAGAGGTCCCACGATGCATAAAACCTGCAAAGCATATGATCAAGGTAGGGCGAGTGGATTCTAAGGTTGTCCTGCTTTGTTGGGAAGTGGAAAATTCAGAGCTGAATGAGGCTGAAATAGATATTGCAGGGTAGAGGCGGCATTAGGTCTAAGGAGGCCGAATGGGCCGCCCGCCATGCCCGAAGGGGAATGCCACCTCATCTGCTGGAATGCTACCCCTCTGGCCTCCTTTCCATCCCCTACTGTTGAAGTGCCACCCATCCGGGAGGTCGGAGTGCACTCCCCCTTTGGTCCCCGCTTCCTATGAAGGCAAGTTAGTGCCACACCAGCACATCGTTAGCCTCCACTATCCCCACAGCTCAGCCACACACACCCTGTAAGTTCCTGTATCCGACCCTCTTTGACACTGAATTATGCGATGCTGAATACCCCTACAGGGGAGGAGCCTTAGCATGATGCAAGGTGTTGACAGGGCAGGAATTATGAATCCAGCACCCAATTATACTGGCATGAGGACAAGTTTAAAAGAAACTATGAATTTACCAAAGAAGTAGCTAAAATAGTAGCTAAATAAACATGAAAGATAATGCAACTGAGCCACAGGAGCCAATGGCACAGGACCATGGCAGTCCCCCCCCCCTCCCCGCATAAAAATGTTCCTTATGGCCCTGACAGGTGCCATTTTGGTTGCACTCTGTGGACATTAAGAACTAGTTGTCCACAACATTTGTAAACTAGATACCCATGAAATAATGAGAGAAAAAAATTATTTTTTCCCTTTAATACCAGTATATGATATTTTTTAGACTGCTCTGCGTACTGCCAATTGTGAGTGATAGCTGGTTCCAATGTTAACTACCCTGCTAGTAAAGAAAGACTGTCTTGTCTTTATCCTGATATGATTAACTTTGATTTTCACTTGGTGGTCTCTAATAACTAATGCATAATTTGTATTATCCTAGAGATGTATCTGTTGCTTGCTGACCATGTATAAATTTATATACCTTGATGGGATCTTCCTTATTTTTCTATATATAAGTGTACACACATTCATATCTTTTTTATTTTTGTCTAATATGCTACGTTGCTCAAATTACTAATCCTCTTTTGCACCCTCTAAATATTACCAACTTTTTCCATAGCTATAAGGGATCAAGTTCCACTATTTAAAATGTGGCCAAAAAAATTGTTATTGCTTCTGTTAAATCCAAGTGGCATTGGGGATATGCGAAATAATTATCTCCGTGAGATAGTACAACTTTGGTTTCGCTGTTGACTGGTATTCGTAGAAACTATCCACATTTCCAGTCACACTCGTGCATATCGTTTCGAAGTTCAACCATGTACAATTAAAAGTTGTTATTGGCTTGGTTAGTGCTTCCGTTGATGGCATCGGTGCTGACTGTTCAGATGCTTCATTTCACTCCTATATTAAATGTTGCTGGTGTACTGTATTACTTATTTACACAGTCTAGCTGTTTGATCGAGTTGCGGCATGGCCTTCACCAGAGATGATGCTCACTTGAGACCGAATGACTAAGGACATAAACGCATCACAAAAAGCAAAACAAAAGCAGTGTCAGTATTAGTGACATTGCCGTAGTTACAACTCCAGTTACAGCCGAAACGCAGACGTAGAAATATGCAGGCAGATGATTCGAAAGTGCTGTCAGACACAGACACTGTGATACGGTCGTTCTGCGGGCACTGGTTCAGCATTTGAGGACTTGACAGGTCACAGGTATGACAGTTATCTGGATTGCATAGGTCAGCACCGCCACCCAGGGATGTAGGCTTCGTGATCAGGTCTGCATGATGAGGACTGGTCAGTGAGGCAGTGGCCAAGGTGGGTGGTACCTGTAACACAATGCCAACCAATCAAATACACCCACATGCAGCTCATGGCATTTGGGTGAGGCCAGCATCTGCGTTGTACATGCAGGTTTAAGTGGTAGGTCGTAGACGCGCGAATTGTATCTTCTCCAAGGGACTGAACAGTCAATTACTCCGCATTTACCTTTGTACCTTTGCACGCATCACGGTCTGCCATCATACACATTGAGGAAAACCACAGCCATCAAGCACCCGACATGCACAGGTGAAATAAACACGTCCAAGTATAACATGCAATGTAGGTCCTTGATAGGGATAGAAGATTAATGTGAAGAAATACCAAACAATGGAATTACCTGTTCCACTTCAAGCACCGCGCTGCATTCATGAACTCAATAAAGAAATGGAGAAGCAAAATGAGAAGTATGTGAAGGTACTGGGCTCAACAATATGGTTCAGGAAGAGTGCACGCAACATACAATTTGTCCAAATTTGTATGATTATGTTTGCTATTCTGGCCATGTGTTCATTTTATTAGTATGATGACGCAATCTGGGTTTTCATCATGATGCATCTATTCAGCCTTTTTCATCTTTACTATCTCAGAGTGATTTTGTTTTTCATCCGCACAGGTACTGAAAAAAAGTAATTTTAAGACACTGCAGAAGAGGCCAAAAGAGCGCTGATAGCAAATGAACTTGCATACATAGCCAGAGGCCAACAAGGCAAATAGAAAGTAACAATACCGATGACGGTGAAAACACACACGACGAAGAATTACTCGAAGGGTATAATTAACTGTGTTGACTTAAGAGGCCCTAGTGATGCTGAAATTACCGATGGATTGTCGGATGATGGCGTCACTGAGGCGCAGGGTTAAAATATTGGTTTTTCGTTAAGTGTGAGATGTCGAAACGGGCAGGGAAGGATGTCAAAATTTGCCATGGAATTAGTGTCAATGAAAGTGCTTTTGATGTTTTTCAGACTCAAATTTCAGACAATGGTGTAGGTACTTATGATTGAACATTTGTCATTTGCTTTGACATTCATAATTTAGGAAGAGCTGTATTCAGGACAGGGAGAAAATTACCTATGCTATAATTTGATATCATACGCCTTATCACATAGTTAATCCCTTTACCAAAAATTACGTTGCGATATGTCCGTGTGTCCCTATTCCTTATTAGGAGCATTGACATGTATAAGTGAGATACTGCTTGAAAGGAGACACGAAGACTTCATAAGCACGCATCACGGAGAAAGATGTCGATACTTCTTGGAGAAGGATGTCGATTGAGTGTCCAGAAAGTGGTATTTTTCAACCTATTTGACGAATAATTTATCACTGCTGAGGCGCGGAGACTGACGGTGAGAAAAGGACAGGAAGTGCAGCCACAGACAATGTCATCTTGACGTTTAGCTCACTGGACTTGCCTGAATCGGTTCGTATCCGATATATTACTTTAAAGGTCATAAGGTTTATCCCCAATCCCATGCGGTGTTTTAAATGTCAGATATGGTCATACAACCCAGTTCTGTCGTGGCCCATACAACCCAGTTCTGTCAGTTCGCACGTGGAAGATGCGGATCATCGGCCCACGCTGCTGATCAATGCAACTCAGAATCACCTTGGTGCATAAATTGCGGTGAGGGTCAGATTGCACATACCACATTCGATAGGACATGCCCAGCATATAAGAAAGAAAAATAAATAATTGCAATCAAGTGTACTCAAAATATTTCGTTTCGGAAGGCTCTAAATTTGCATGATAGGACTCATACAAAAGTGATCTATGCAGGAAAGGTGGCTGGCCGGTCAACTAATCCCACCCTCATAGACCCACGACACATACAGCACAGCAATACGTCTGAGCTGATTGCACAACTTACAACTCTTCCTCGATCTCTTGCAGTGCCTCTTAGTTTACCCGTCAGGCAGGGTCGGTCAACCCAACACGACGCCCAAGCGACTGAGGCCCCACCATCCAGGAGTAACGCGGTTCGCCCACTGGAGGGCCCCTCCCGATCAACACCCGAGGGAGAGGGGTGGACGCTGGTTCAACGGCAAAAGAGGCCTCCTCGGTCCTTGCCACTCAATTCCGGCCCTTCCCCATCAATCCCCAGATCCTCACCTGCCTCTCTCCTTCCACCATCCAATCTTCCCTCACCATCCACACATCCTACCACCTCCAAACCTAGCCTTTCTAAGTCCTCTTGCCTGAACCTCTCCTTCCCTACTTCAACCTGCAGTCCTCACCATCAACCTCCACCAGCCAAACCCCCACCAACCCTATCCCTGATCCTTCCGAAGCCACTCATGCTCCACCAACCGCATCAGCTTCTACTGTGACCTCCCATCGAGTTCCAGTGGTGGCACCCTCGGCGACTAGACCAGAACCTGTACAGGTCCATCCGAGAGCCCCAAACATGGGGGGTCTGGCCGGGCTGCTCGGGCCGTTTCAAGAGACCCCTCGCCGAGCGCACGGGTCGAACAGTCTCCGAAATCGACACCTCAAGATCACCAGCTAACCGTGTCAGTCGGCTGTTAACTATAGATAAAGGGAAGGCGATGGGTCCGCCTCCCATACCACCACGTGTTGACGAAATAGCGCCACACCTTACTACTCCCCCTGTGACGGGACGCAAACGGCTGTCCCCGTGGACACCACTGCCACCAGGCGGTGGAAATCCTAGATCTCGGCAGAGATCGGCCACGGATCCAAGGACCTGAGAAGGTGAAGCTGGGAACAGGTAACATTTAACTTGTATCTCACCCACATCTTTAGCTTACTACTTCCACTTTTATATTTTTGACGTACGAGTTTTATTCTGCAATGGAATTGCACAGGTTTGAGAACCAGTATCCACGACCTCCAAACCATTTTACACTCTCGAGTACCATCAGTAGTTTGTCTTCAAGAGGCTAAGCTTTCCCCCGGTGCACAATTTCAATTGAAAAACTACTCACCGCTGCGTAAGGATGCTACTCCTCGCACGGTGGCTCATGGCGGTGTGCTAATTGCTGTACACAATTATGTAGCATTCATACATATACCTCTCTCCTCAAGTATTCAGGGTGTCGCTGCTCGTGTGATAATAAATCGCCGAGCCATTACTATATGCAGCATTTACCTCCCACCTGCCGGACCGTTCCCACTTTCTGAGCTATCTGAAGCTGTGGCTCAACTTACCCCACCGATGATGGTTTGTGGCGATTTTAATGCTCACCACTCTCTTTGGGGCTCAACCATGATTTCTAGCCGTGGGCGTGCAATGGAGCGTTTCATAATAGACTTTTCTCTCTGCATTCTTAACACGGGTACACCAACACATTTTACATTACCGACTGGACAAACCTCAGTCCTGGACCTCACCCTCTGCAGCCCAGAAATTGCACATTTATTAGAATGGTCTGTAGACGATGATCCACACAACAGCGACCATTTCCCTGTTTATTCCCATTTCATTAGTCATGTTACTGTAGGCCGACGACCCTCAAAATGGCTACTTCACCGGGCCGACTGGGAGGGCTTCCAATCAAACCTTGAGAGAACACTCAGTGGCCACTCGGTTGAATCAGTTATGTCCTTGGAGGAATTCACTACGGCGACTCTGGAGAGTGCTCGACGGCACATCCCACGATCATCGGGAACGTCGACTAGTGTCAGTCCCATGGTGGTCCGACAAACGTCGAGAGGCAGTCTGTGCTGGGAAGCGGGCGTTTCGTACATTTAATAACAATAGTTGCACATGCAATCTAATAGCTTTTCGCAAAGCACGAGCGTTCGCTAGACGAACTATCGCCGAGGCGAAACGAGACTCATGGAAAGCGTATGTAAACACGTCAAATCGCTCCACATCTTTGTCACATGTATGGTCTCGAATTAAGCGCATCTCTGGAAAACACGCTCCAGTTAATCTCCCCGTCTTACACATGGCCAGACAAGATATTAATGACCCAGTAGAAGTGGCCGACAAAATAGGCTCTGCACTGTCAGCACGTTCGGAAAATGCTAGTAACGAACGATTTCTACGGTATAAGGCTCGGTGCGGAGAGCGCTCCCTTGATTTTTTCACTTCAGACATCCTCGACTACAACATATCATTCTCGGTCTGTGAATTAACTGCAGCAATTAGCACACAAGAGTGTGGCAGAGGGCCCGGACACATTGCATAATGATATAATGAAACATATACCAGCGACTGTTATAGAAATACTCTTGGAAGCCATACATGAAATGTGGAAATCAGCCACATTTCCATCTTCGTGGCGGGATGCAATTGTTGTGCCTATACGGAAACCAAATAAATCCGGGGAGGACCTACTACACTACCGCCCCATCTCGCTTACCTGCTCGTTATGCAAACTGGTTAAGAAAATGGTTAATGTTCGATTGATGTGGTTTCTAGAACGTAACAGATTTCCTACCATAATACAGAGTGGCTCCTTGTTTGTTTGTTTATCGGTTGGTTCACGACACACTTTATGCAGATTCATGCTAATGGCGCCGCCCACACTGTTTCGCCGGTGGGCCGCGGGATTGGGACATGTCCTGAGTGGCGCAAGAGTCGAACGCGGGACACAGAGTGGCTCCCGAAAACACCGCAGTACACTTGACTCAATCGCGCGCTCTGGATTTATGGAGCGCCAACATACAGCTGCATTATTTTTCGACATTGATGGCGCTTATGACACGACATGGCGTCACGGTATACTGATGAAGTTGCATAGTATGGGTGTCAGGGGCTCCATGGGGTTCCTTTTGACAAGCTGTTTAGCTTCCAGAACGTTTCGTGTTAGAATAGGCCGCACACTACCTGCACTTTTCCACAACTTAACGGAGTCCCGCAGGGAAGCGTATTAAGTGTAGCATTGTTTGCTGTCACTATCAATGATGCGGCTACATCACTGCCGACTTCCGTAGGCTAAGCGCTATTTGTAGATGATTTCGCCGTATGGTGTTCTTCGCGCTCTCTTCGCACAGTGGAGACAACTCCAGCTGGCTGTCCGGAAGGTTCGGGGTTGGTGTGATAAAACAGGCTTCGTCATGTCCACGTCTAAAACCATCGCTGTGCACTTCTGCCGCAGGCGCTCGTGCACCGACCCCATTATTATGCTCAACGGGCACCATATTCCATTCAAGCCTGCCATCAAGTTCCTAGGTGTATGGATAGACCGCCGACTAACGTACAACACGCACATCAAAGATCTTGCGCAGAAATGCACTAAGAGGCTGCAGGTGATGAGGATTGTCTCCAGGTGCTCGTATGGATCAAACAGATGTGTTTTGCTTCTTATGTACCGATCGCTCGTACGCTCTAATCGACTATGGATGTTTGATAGATGATGGGGCGTGCGCTACAACGAAACGCCGTCTGGACGTAATCCACAATACGGCCCTTCGTATTGCCACTGGATCTTTCCGTACTTCACCGGCTGGTAGCTTAATGACCGAGACTGATGAACTTCCACCTGCGTTACGCCGTACACTACTGGGAGCGAGATACTCATGTAAGGTCGCACAGAACCGGAAGCACCCAGCATACAAGTGGATATCTTCAAGGCCATCGTCGCCACTCCATCCACTCAGTAATCAGCGTGTCCTACCTTTTTCTGGACGCATGGCCCCGACATTTCGTAAGTGCAACATAAAACAAGGTTCTGTGGCACACGCTGTCACTCCGAGACAAGCACCCCTTGGCAGGTTGTCCCAATCCAGACAGACCTTGCTCTGTACTGCTCAAAGAAGGGGAGTGCCAACCCTGAAGAATTCCGCATGTTGGCGTTGGAGAAAATACACCAGTACCGTGAATTATCTCGCATATACACAGACGGCTCCAAGTCCTCGTCTGGAGCGGGATGCGCGTGCGTCGGTCGACGCGGTATTGGATATTTCCGCTTACCGAAGCACGCGTCGATTTTTACTGCAGAACTATATGCCATTCAGCAAGCTCTTTACTATATACAGGATGACCAGTCCACAGATCGCGTGGTTTTTACTGACTCCTTAAGCAGTTTGCTGACAATGAGGTCTTTCAACCCAGATAACAGGCTTGACTAAAGGATTCTTCGTATCGTCAAATCCCTAACTGTTCTCGACAAAAATATCGTATTCTGCTGGATCCCCTAGTCATATTTGACTTGCTGGAAATGAAGCTGCCGACATGGCCGTTAAGCACGCTACCAGTAATGGCCGTGAAATTCGCCTACCTCTTCCGCGAAGAGATATGTATCCCTCCATTTTATCATATATACGATCTGAATGGCAACGAGCCTGGGATGCCAACCCCAGTAAACTGAGTTATAAAACCAGAACTAGGATTATGGTAATCCTCACACCGGACCTCGCGACGATAGGAAGTGACGCTTTGTCGATTGAGGATAGGACATGCCTTCGCGACACACAGCTATATACTGACCGGTGATGAGCGACCTTTGTGCTCACGGTGTTCTAACCCGCTTACCGTTATCATGTTTTAATAGGCTATCATTAGAACCTCTGCGATACCAGATTTTAGGACGTGTAAACAACGACACTTTGCGTATGTTGTTAATGGATGACTCTGAGGTTGTGCCGTCTGGGGATATTTTTACCTTCCTTCGACAAGTAAATTTTGATGTTATCTATCGCCATCCCTGAATATTTTATCTTGCTGCCTACTGTAGGAACATAGTAGATACCCTGGAAACACAGTTATGGGCGCAAAATGACGATGGCAGTCGACGCGCCCCTAAACCACAATTTATCATCACAGAGCAGTTTGTTGTGAAACAGCATCACTCGACCCCCAAATGAAAAAAAATGATAACTTTCTGGATGCCACAAATCCTGTAACAGCCCTTTTTTTCAATCATGAACATGGGTGCGGTTTCCGAGGTTTCTATGAGCACTGAAGTGAATCCAGTGACCTTGGTGCAGTGTGAATCCACAAACACCATCTATGCACTTAAACCAACTATTGTTGGCGCCCGCGCCACAAGGGACGGGATCCCCGGCCGGCCGCAGTCCTCTCACCAGCGCAGGGCGGCGGCCCAACACCCGACCCGGCCGGCTGCAGTCCTCCCACCAGCGCAGGGCGGCGGCCCAACACCCGACCCGGCCGGCTGCAGTCCTCCCACCAGCGCAGGGGGCGGCCCAACACCCGACCCGGCCGGCTGCAGTCCTCCCACCAGCGCAGGGGGCGGCCCAACACCCGACCCGGCCGGCTGCAGTCCTCCCACCAGCGCAGGGGCGGCCCAACACCCGACCCGGCCGGCTGC
>JAOTOL010000997.1:0-102500 GCA_034440575.1 Imbricaverruca yamaguchii
AGAGAGAGAAGAAACAAAAGAGCAAACAGACCGGTGTATTATTGCCCACTGCCCTAGTTACTTGTGTCCGTCTGGCTTCGTTAATGGCATGAACTCCGCCATTCCGTTATTCCGCCACGAAAAAAAACAGACTCTGAAAAGAAGGGACTCTATTACCGGAAAGAGAGAGCAGACAGACCTGCGTGCGCCCAATGGCTGGTTACCGGTGTCCTTCTGGCTTCGTTAATGGCATGAACTCCGCTACTCCGCCACGAGAAAACAGACTGCGAGAAAGGATAATTTTTATCCGTGCATAACTGTATGGGTAGAGGCAAATATCAAGAGTTTGACGCGACACATCCTCTTCACCCTCTCCCCCCACCATAGAGATGTCCATGTTTGGTGGCATACTGAAACATCCTCACGCCACAACCCCTTGTGAGTGTGACGATATCGAATAACTCGGGAGACGTCTGAAACGGCGGGTTCGGGAAAATCCCAGACAGTGCGGGGCAGCGTGGCTAACGATTCGTGGAATCAATGTGGGTTGGAGGTATGCAAGAAAGTGGAGCAAGGTCGAATACATGTATTAGATATGAGGCTTCCAGCATGGGTGACAATCTAATAGTGTCCCATATGAAATCCAGCAGACATGGGGAAATCAGCCATTGGAGGGCATCTGTCCACCCAAAGCTACATAAAATCTATATAAAACAACCTGCCTGCACGACAGCCATCTGTATGTGTGCGTGTGTATGTGTCTGTGACGTCACCAGTTCACTGCGATGACGTCAGAACAGGAAGGATGAGCAGCTGTAAGTGTGACGCTGCTACTGGCGCCGATAAGCCGTTCAGTGCCGGACGAGCCCGGCCAACAGCCAACATGACTGGGCGCATGTCGCCACACGTCACGAGCAATGGAGACGTCGCCAGGGCAGATAAGCCGGCCGGCGCTTAACGGGCGGTGGTGGTGCAGGTCGGGAGCATCACATACTGGAGCGGCCCACGGGCCAGGAGCGTCACATACTGGAGCGGCCCACGGGTCAGGAGCAGCCCACGGGTCAGGGGCGGTCCATGGGTCAGGAGCGTCACATACTGGAGCGGCCCACGGGCCAGGAGCGTCACAGACTGGAGTGGCCCACGGGTCGCAGAATGGGACAGGAGCGTCTGCGACTGGAGCGGCCCACGGGTCAGGAGCGGCCCATGGATCAGGAGCGGCCCACGGGTCAGGAGCGGCCCATGCATCAGGAGCGTCACGGACTGGAGCGCCTCACGGTCAGGAGCAGCCCACGGGTCAGGGACGTTGAAGACTGGAGCGGCCCACGGGTCAGGAGTGTCGCAGACTGAAGCGGCCCACGGGTCAGGAGCGTCAGAGACTGGACCGGCCCACAGGTCAGGAGCGTAGCAGACTGGAGCGGCCCTGTGGTCAGGAGCGTCGCAAACTGGAGCGGCTGTCAGCCGGCGTGCCACCTGTCCTGGCGTTACGGCGTCGTGACAGGTCATCTGCGGCCGTGTCGGAGACACTGGTGGGACGGGTCTGGAGCAGGGGTTGTAGCGGGCGGAAAACCGCGACAGAAATCTCTCGGTTGGTGACGGCCAAATCAGTTTAGTCGGTGATACTTTGGCAGTGGCAATCCGCTGACAGGAAGCACGCTTTTTGAAGGCGATTATTCTGCATATCATCTGCCAGCACAGGAAGGATTTAACGATATGCGGATCTGTAAAGGCTTAGATATGCTATAAATGTTGTGCTTCTCGACTAAGCCTGCTCGTCGACGGACATATTTTCGAGATCTGTTCAGCCATCACTATCGAACGTATGCATCACCCATGCTCCTAAACTTAATTGTCCACAGTTAAATATACATACTAATCATGAAAGTGAATATTAGTAATGGTGTACACCCTGAGCGCAATTGGACAAAATCCTTCAATGATCCGCTGACACTTGACAACGGTGACTGGCTGGGTGCACATCGAAACTTCGTACATCGAAACAAGCAATTATAATAATTACTAGAATATAACACAATTATTAGAAAGACAAAATGAATATACAATGCCTCACATGCTTCCTCAAAACTTCCCTTTATATACACTCCTGAACCACTTCACATCTTTGCTATAGATCTTGACATCACTTGATATTTTCGCTTTCTAACTTCTCTTGCTACTGCTTGCTTCTGCAACCTCCTCCCGTTACTATTGTATAAAGTTTGTCTCCAATCAACCAACGTGCAGCGACAGCAGCCACACAACGCACCACACCACGGGTCTTGGTAGCAGCCACACATAACGCACCACGCTACAGGTCACGACAGCACCCACACATAACGCACCACAACCCAGGTCACGGCAGGGCCGTACATAACGCACCACACCCCCAGCAGCAGCCGTACTTAACGCACCACATCCCAGGTCACGGCAGCATCCGTACATAACGTACTACGCTCCAGGTCAGGACAGCAGCCACATGTAACGTACCACGCCCCAGGTCACGGCAGCAACCACACGTAACGAACCACACCTTAGGTCACGGCAGCAGCCACACATAACGCACCACGCCCCAGGCCATGCACCAAACAGCCTATATTATTGCGCTACTGGGTCGCGTGAGAGTACTAAGAGTTTAAATGCGGTCTTGCACATGGAAAGCGTCCAGAATCCTGGCTGGGCTGTTACAGTAACCTAGAATATTCACATTATTAGTGTTGTGACCACACGTTATATCATTGATGTGTTGTGTAGCTATAGTATAATTTGATCGGATCGAAATGCAACCTTCACTTCGCCTAATAATCTGATAGAAAAAGCTAAAGTTCCCCAACCAAAACGTATTGATTTGGGAATACCCCGGTCGTGCAGTTCAAGAAGTTACGGGCACTCGCGATTTGTTGGTATATTACACTTTCACTTATCGTGCAACAGTCTCTGGATACTGCGCATCATAGTAGTGGTTTCATGTTGTGCGCTAAGCAAATTCACAGGCCTCCAAATACAGCATATAAAACAACGCTGATGAATATGCGCGTGAGCGATAAAATTGAACGAAAAACCGCTCTAGCTTGGATCATGCGCACGGCAAAAATCGGCGTATATGAAATTAACAGGTCATCATTTCTGAATGGCAAGTTTAAGTGCTCCTACAAACAACAGCTAAATTAAACATATCATGAATCATCTAAGACCTCATTAAAGTTCATATCTCTAAAACAACAAACATATAACGAGCTTGGTGCACATCAGCCGTGTATTTAGATGTATCGTTGAGTTGACTAATGGTCCGGGTTTGCATCCTACTCACCTTTGGCAACGTCGTGCGTTCTCCACGTGAGCAACATTCACAAAGCCCGCCGACCCCAACTAGCTTCCTTCGGTGCCAGGGTCACCCAGCACGGCCAGCTCCATCCACGGGCCAAGGCCGACCCTCCTTCAGATCCTCTATCGCAGCCCATCGTTTTAGCACAGGATCGGCGGAAGTCGGCGGGACCATCCATCAGCAGGAAGTATCAGCACAACGATGAGCCGAGGAGCTCGGAAACTGGGTCCCACGCAGCGCACGGCAAGTCGCAGCCGCGCATGCACCCTTGCCGGAGAACGCACGCGCCGGAACAGACCCGGACGTGCCGACGACGAGGTGAGAGGCACAGGTGTCGTCGGTGCAGGTTAGGTCAGGTCAGATTAGGTCAGATGAAGACGGAACCAGGGAAGTGCTGAGAGGAGACACACACCGACAATGATGTGGTCATCACCTCCATCAACACCGGCTGAGCTGACCTCCGTCAGACCCTGCAGCGACCTCACACTGATCTCAACACTGACCCTGCAATAGGCATCCGTCAATGATCCTAATACTGGTCCCGGCACTAGCCCTACTACTAATCCCGTCCGTGACCCCCAGCAGTAACCAGACAGCCCGGACCGGCTCTGAGAGGGCTCCAGCCGGTGGCGGCGTGGTCATACACGCATACACACACATATAGCACACCTGTACACCCACACTCATATAGCAACCCATATGTACACATACACATACATATAGCACACCTGTACACCCACACTCATACAGCAACTCATATGCATACATACACACCAGTGGCGTCGCCACGAAATACTTATAGGGGCTATGTTGGAGAGGGGGCAACCTCCGCTGTGTTAGGTTGCACGGCCTCAGATTGCATTTTTAGGTTCTTAGTATGGTTGCAGAATGATAAATATAATGTGACATTGATGTCTTGTTTTTCTTGGCGTGGTGCATCATGCACGCAAAATGCAATCGCAATATTATTTTCGCTGAGAACTGAGTCATACCAGGGTATAAACAGTAAATGTGGATAAATACCTAAGTGCCAAAACAAACCAATGCCTTAATGGTTTCTCGACCAGAATAATCTTCCTACTGGCATCTAGATTGCAGCGAGCTGGAGGGGCTGGTGCTGAGTATGCCTTTAACATATCTCCCACTGATCCACCCACTTCAATGTCTACCAAGTCTAACTGAATGTAGCTAGACTTATCACTACTATTAGTCAGGGGCGGTCCGTGGCACCGAAGTGTGGTAAGGAAGAAAAAATCGCCGGATTTCGACCAGTATTTTTCATAAGTACCAATTTTTATTTTATGTTAACCCTCGCCAGTATTCGGCATTTTACCACCTTCGGTCGTATAGGGGTGGGGGGTTGGTACGACCCCCTGGCGATTCGAAACCGTGCATGTTACGAAAACGAACGAAAGACCAAAGTTATAGATCTGGCCGATATCTCACGACTTGAATTCAGTATGCCCTTCTAAGGTCAAAGGTTGATCTTCCAGGTCAGGCCAAAGGTCTAAAATTGATTTTTCATAAGAAAATCGTCAGTTACATCAAAACTAGTGTTTAAATATGCACGAAATGGCCGGAAATATGTTTAATGGTACATTGCGAACATAGCGACATGCCTCACGATGTGATCGGACCAATATGTCATGCACCAAATGAGGTCAAAGCCGTGACCCCAAATATCAAACTTTTTGAACAGTGGTTCTAATTTCGAAGTTTAAAGTTGCCTAGGGTAAAAATGAACGCAGAATTCGAATTCAGAACGAAAAAATACCGTAGGTCAGCTAAAAAAAGGTAGAAAGGTCAAACAAGGTCAACAAAGGTCAACCGAGGTCGCCGATTCTTGGAACATTATTTTTCAATGGAAACCCATCTGGGCATGTGTATTTTTCATTATTTGCCCATAATTACGCTAAGTACGTAAAAAATACGTGCGATAATCACGTATTTGTTGAAAACTGGTCGGAGGTGCTGCCCTTCATGACCGCATAACTCCGTGACCTGATATGACCTCCCAAAAACATCTCACCAAAAGTCGTCAAAGGTTGCCCCAGAGGGTACTGAAAATCTCACCGATCTGTTCATCGGTTTGGAAGGAATGCACAAAAAAACCTGAGGGAGGTTGCACCAACCCCCCCTCCCCTATACGGGCGAGGGTTAAGATGAGTATGAACAACTTAATTTGGCGTTGCAAGGTGCCAAACCTACCACCATCGTCCCGAAGTAAGTGGACTTCAACCCTCTCCCTCGTGCTCAAAAGCTTCCGAAATTGCCGGGAAGTTTTGGTACGTGATTGACTTCAGACGAAAATGTGTGGTGGACCACATCTGGTTGTCTGTGTGACACAAGGATAGGAACCTAACAAATGACTTGAAGGCGTTTTACTCTTGAAGAAGAAGAATCATCGGGCTATTTTCCGACGCATTCAACCGCAAGGTTGCATAGCGTCGCCAACCTATCACCCCGATTGGTCGTGGATGGACTCTGCAAATTCCGCCGGCCGCGAGATTCGCTCCACCATCTAAGCTACCGAGGCCCCCGAGGGTTTTTATTCTTCATTCCAGGAAATATCACTACATTTTTATAAATGCATACACTTCGTTATTCATAAAATGTATATACTCCGTTACTTGGTGCTTCAATATACACCCCATAATTGAGAAAACTGGGAAATTATACACCCCATAACATAGTGCTTCTCAAGATTATACACTCCATACTTTGACAAGCCAAACAATTATACACTCCGAATCCAAGACTGAGAAGTGAAAACCCAACACTGGTCACATGGCACACACATATACACACATATACACTCATATAGCACACCCACATAAACACAATCATATAGTACACCAGCACATACACACTCGCATAGCACACCAATATACACACCCTTCAGACTAAAGATACAGGGTCGGCCAGGCGACAGGCGACCAATCCAGTCACCTCAACATAAAACAGTAGGGACTATGGAGCGGCTAGGGAATCGGAGGCCTATGCAGTCGCCTCAACAGAGAACAGTAGGGACAAGGGGCGGATATGGTACAGGACTAATCGGGTCACCTCAACAGAGAGCAACATATACTGGGTAGAGACTAGGGTGTACGAGACTGATCCAGTGTCACCTCAACAACGAACAACAGATACTAGGGAGCGACTATGATGCAGGAGACCAATCCAGTCACCTCAACAGAGAACAGTAGGGACTGGGAGCGGCTAGGGAATCGGAAGCCTATGCAGTCGTCTCAAGAGAGAACAAGGGATATTGAGGAAAGACTAGGGTGCAGGAGACTAATCCAGTGTCACCTCAACAAAGAATAACGGATACTGGGGAGCGACTATGCTGCAGGAGAGAAATCCAGTCACTTCAACAGTAGGAACTCGGGAGCGGCTGTGGTACAGCAGACCGATACATTCAGCATCCAGTCTCCAGCACTACTCCAAGTAGCTGGAAAACACGTGCCTACACCAGCGCCGGTACCGGGATTGGTTGGATGTAGGGCTGAGCTCGCTCCCTCGCACTGGCAACCTGGCGAACTCGTCTCATAGCGTGGGACCCAAACGGAACGAGGTCAGACCGAGCCGGAGGAGCGCCGTTCACCATTGCCCAGTGTTATATGTTCGTAACCACTGGAATGTGCACGCCATTAAGAGATCACAAGATTAACTGGATGTAGCACGCCTTTCACGTGTGCATTGCAACCAAGAGACATTACTAGTACGCCATCGGGCAACGTCTCACAATAGTACACGCGAGCTCCTTTCATAAACAATCCGTGAAAATATTTAATGACGTCTTGCATCAGCAGAACAAAAGTCGACGCCAAGGACGCAGGGAAGGGAATGGCAGTTGCATGGCATGGCAAGTAGGCAAAATGTGACCGAGCATGTTATCCAGATAACAATCTGTGACTGCATAGTAGGTAAGTAGATAATAGCATCCGGCTGTGCATGGTAGGTAGATAATAGCATGACTGCTGTCCGTAGGTAGATAAGTAAGTTAGCTATTGGGGATTTAGGGGGCATCAACTGCATTGGTCATGTAGAGGCTAGAATAGGTAGGTGGTTACTAAGGTGTGACTGAGCATTGTATGCATGGTAGATAATAGATTTGCTACCATTCTGCGCTTCACAGTCGAGAGTTGGGAGCTCAACATGTGGTGGCACACATTGCCACACTGTTGGGCACGACTCAGCCAGGCTCTGTCGGATACCTTTGGCGCTTCTGTACTGTAGGTGTCTCTGGCCCACTGTACTGCAGGTGTGTCTCTGGCCCACTGTACTGCAGGTGTGTCTCTGGCGCTTCTGTACTGTAGGTGTCTCTGGCGCCACTGTACTGCAGGTGTGTCTCTGGCCCACCGCACTGCAGGTGTGTCTCTGGCGCCACTGTACTGCAGGTGTGTCTCTGGCCCACTGTACTGTAGGTGTGTCTCTGGCGCCACTGTACTGCAGGTGTGTCTCTGGCCCACTGTACTGCAGGTGTGTCTCTGGCGCTTCTGTACTGTAGGTGTGTCTCTGGCGCCACTGCACTGTAGGTGTGTCTCTGGCGCCACTGCACTGTAGGTGTGTCTCTGGCGCCACTGTACTGCAGGTGTGCCTCTGGCCCACTGTACTGCAGGTGTGTCTCTGGCGCTACTGTACTGTAGGTGTCTCTGGCGCCACTGTACTGTAGGTGTGTCTCTGGCGCCACTGTACTGCAGGTGTGTCTCTGGAGCTACTGTACTGTAGGTGTGTCTCTGGCGCCACTGTACTGCAGGTGTGTCTCTGGCGCCACTGTACTGCAGGTGTGTCTCTGGCGCCACTGTACTGCAGGTGTGTCTCTGGCGCCACTGTACTGCAGGTGTGTCTCTGGCGCCACTGTACTGCAGGTGTGCTCTGGCGCCACTGTACTGCAGGTGTGTCTCTGGCGCCACTGTACTGCAGGTGTGTCTCTGGCGCCACTGTACTGCAGGTGTGTCTCTGGCGCCACTGTACTGCAGTGTGTCTCTGGCGCCACTGTACTGCAGGTGTGTCTCTGGCGCCACTGTACTGCAGGTGTCTGCGGCGCCACTGTACTGCAGGTGTGTCTCTGGCGCCACTGTACTGCAGGTGTGTCTCTGGCGCCACTGTACTGCAGGTGTACTGCGGTGTGGCGCCACTGTACTGCAGGTGTCTGCGGCGCCACTGTACTGCAGGTGTGTCTCTGTAGCCACTGTACTGCAGGTGTGTCTCTGGCGCCACTGTACTGCAGGTGTGTCTCTGGCGCCACTGTACTGCAGGTGTGTCTCTGGCGCCACTGTACTGCAGGTGTGTCTCTGGCGCCACTGTACTGTAGGTGTGTCTCTGGCGCCACTGTACTGCAGGTGTGTCTCTGGCGCCACTGTACTGCAGGTGTGTGTCTCTGGCGCTGCAGGTGTGCTCTGGTACTGCAGGTGTGTCTCTGGCGCCACTGCACTGTAGGTGTGTCTCTGGCGCCACTGTACTGCAGGTGTGTCTCTGGCCCACTGCACTGTAGGTGTGTCTCTGGCGCCACTGTACTGCAGGTGTGTCTCTGGCGCCACTGTACTGCAGGTGTGTCTCTGGCGCTACTGTACTGTAGGTGTGCCTCTGGCCCTGCACTGCAGGTGTGTCTCTGGCGCTACTGTACTGTAGGTGTCTCTGGCCCACTGTACTGCAGGTGTGTCTCTGGCGCCACTGTACTGTAGGTGTGTCTCTGGCGCTACTGACTGTAGGTGTCTCTGGCCCACTGTACTGCAGGTGTGTCTCTGGCGCTACTGTACTGTAGGTGTCTCTGGCCCACTGTACTGCAGGTGTGTCTCTGGCGCTACTGTACTGTAGGTGTCTCTGGCCCACTGTACTGCAGGTGTGTCTCTGGCCCACTGTACTGCAGGTGTGTCTCTGGCGCTACTGTACTGTAGGTGTCTCTGGCCCACTGTACTGCAGGTGTGTCTCTGTCGCCACTGTACTGCAGGTGTGTCTTTGGCGCTTCTGTACTGTAGGTGTGTCTCTGGCGCCACTGTACTGCAGGTGTGTCTCTGGCCCACTGTACTGCAGGTGTGTCTCTGGAGCTACTGTACTGTAGGTGTCTGCGGCGCCACTATACTGCAGGTGTCTCTGGCGCCACTGTACTGCAGGTGTGTCTCTGGCACCACTGTACTGCAGGTGTGTCTCTGGCGCCACTGTACTGCAGGTGTGTCTCTGGCGCTACTGTACTGTAGGTGTCTCTGGCCCACTGTACTGCAGGTGTGTCTCTGGCGCCACTGTACTGCAGGTGTGTCTTTGGCGCTTCTGTACTGTAGGTGTGTCTCTGGCGCCACTGTACTGCAGGTGTGTCTCTGGCCCACTGTACTGCAGGTGTGTCTCTGGCGCTACTGTACTGTAGGTGTCTCTGGCCCACTGTACTGCAGGTGTGTCTCTGGCCCACTGTACTGCAGGTGTGTCTCTGGTGCCACTATACTGCAGGTGTGTCTCTGGCCCACTGTACTGCAGGTGTGTCTCTGGCGCCACTGTACTGCAGGTGTCTGCGGCGCCACTGTACTGCAGGTGTGTCTCTGGCCCACTGTACTGCAGGTGTGTCTCTGGCCCACTGTACTGCAGGTGTGTCTCTGGCGCCACTGTACTGCAGGTGTCTGCGGCGCCACTGTACTGCAGGTGTGTCTCTAGCGCTACTGTACTGCAGGTGTGTCTCTGGCGCCACTGTACTGCAGGTGTGTCTCTGGAGCTACTGTACTGCAGGTGTCTCTGGCGCCACTGTACTGCAGGTGTGTCTCTGGCGCCACTGTACTGCAGGTGTGTCTCTGGCGCCACTGTACTGCAGGTGTGTCTCTGGCGCCACTGTACTGCAGGTGTGTCTCTGGCGCCACTGTACTGCAGGTGTGTCTCTGGCCCACTGTACTGCAGGTGTGTCTCTGGCGCCACTGTACTGCAGGTGTCTGCGGCGCCACTGTACTGCAGGTGTGTCTCTGGTGCCAATGTACTGCAGGTGTCTGCGGCGCTACTGTACTGTAGGTGTCTCTGGCGCTACTGTACTGTAGGTGTGTCTCTGGCGCTACTGTACTGCAGGTGTGCCTCTGGTGCCAATGTACTGCAGGTGTCTGCGGCGCTACTGTACTGTAGGTGTCTCTGGCGCTACTGTACTGTAGGTGTGTCTCTGGCGCTACTGTACCGTAGGTGTGTCTCTGGCGCTACTGTACTGTAGGTGTGTCTCTGGCGCTACTGTACTGTAGGTGTGTCTCTGGCGCTACTGTACTGCAGGTGTGCCTCTGGTGCCAATGTACTGCAGGTGTCTGCGGCGCTACTGTACTGTAGGTGTCTCTGGCCTCTGTACTTAGGTGTGTCTCTGGCGCTACTGTACTGTAGGTGTGTCTCTGGCGCTACTGTACTGTAGGTGTGTCTCTGGCGCTACTGTACTGTAGGTGTGTCTCTGGCGCTACTGTACTGTAGGTGTGTCTCTGGCGCCACTGTACTGCAGGTGTGTCTCTGGCGCTACTGTACTGTAGGTGTCTCTGGCCCACCGTACTGCAGGTGTGTCTCTGGCGCCACTGTACTGCAGGTGTGTCTTTGGCGCTTCTGTACTGTAGGTGTGTCTCTGGTGTCACTATACTGCAGGTGTGTCTCTGGCCCACTATACTGCAGGTGTGTCTCTGGCGCCACTGCACTGTAGGTGTGTCTCTGGCGCCACTGTACTGCAGGTGTGTCTCTGGCCCACTGCACTGTAGGTGTGTCTCTGGCGCCACTATACTGCAGGTGTGTCTCTGGCGCCACTGTACTGCAGGTGTCTGCGGCGCCACTGTACTGCAGGTGTGTCTCTGGCCCACTGTACTGCAGGTGTGTCTCTGGCCCACTGTACTGCAGGTGTGTCTCTGGTGCCACTATACTGCAGGTGTGTCTCTGGCGCTACTGTACTGTAGGTGTCTCTGGCCCACTGTACTGCAGGTGTGTCTCTGTCGCCACTGTACTGCAGGTGTGTCTTTGGCGCTTCTGTACTGTAGGTGTGTCTCTGGCGCCACTGTACTGCAGGTGTGTCTCTGGCCCACTGTACTGCAGGTGTGTCTCTGGAGCTACTGTACTGTAGGTGTCTGCGGCGCCACTATACTGCAGGTGTCTCTGGCGCCACTGTACTGCAGGTGTGTCTCTGGCACCACTGTACTGCAGGTGTGTCTCTGGCGCCACTGTACTGCAGGTGTGTCTCTGGCGCTACTGTACTGTAGGTGTCTCTGGCCCACTGTACTGCAGGTGTGTCTCTGGCGCCACTGTACTGCAGGTGTGTCTTTGGCGCTTCTGTACTGTAGGTGTGTCTCTGGCGCCACTGTACTGCAGGTGTGTCTCTGGCCCACTGTACTGCAGGTGTGTCTCTGGCGCTACTGTACTGTAGGTGTCTCTGGCCCACTGTACTGCAGGTGTGTCTCTGGCCCACTGTACTGCAGGTGTGTCTCTGGTGCCACTATACTGCAGGTGTGTCTCTGGCCCACTGTACTGCAGGTGTGTCTCTGGCGCCACTGTACTGCAGGTGTGTCTCTGGCCCACTGTACTGCAGGTGTGTCTCTGGCGCCACTGTACTGCAGGTGTGTCTCTGGCCCACTGTACTGCAGGTGTGTCTCTGGCGCCACTGTACTGCAGGTGTGTCTATGGCGCCACTGTACTGCAGGTGTGCCTCTGGCCCCACTGTACTGCAGGTATGTCTCTGGCCCACTCCACTGCAGGTGTGTCTCTGGCGCTACTGTACTGTAGGTGTCTCTGGCCCACTGTACTGCAGGTGTGCCTCTGGCGCCACTGTACTGCAGGTTTTTCTGGCGTCACTATACTGCAGGTGTGTCTCTGGCCCACTGTACTGCAGGTGTGTCTCTGGCGCTACTGTACTGTAGGTGTCTCTGGCCCACTGTACTGCAGGTGTGTCTCTGGCCCACTGTACTGCAGGTGTGTCTCTGGTGCCACTATACTGCAGGTGTGTCTCTGGCCCACTGTACTGCAGGTGTGTCTCTGGCGCCACTGTACTGCAGGTGTGTCTCTGGCCCACTGTACTGCAGGTGTGTCTCTGGCGCCACTATACTGCAGGTGTGTCTCTGGCCCACTGTACTGCAGGTGTGTCTCTGGCGCCACTGTACTGCAGGTGTGTCTATGGCGCCACTGTACTGCAGGTGTGCCTCTGGCGCCACTGTACTGCAGGTATGTCTCTGGCCCACTCCACTGCAGGTGTGTCTCTGGCGCTACTGTACTGTAGGTGTCTCTGGCGCCACTGTACTGCAGGTGTGTCTCTGGCCCACTGCACTGTAGGTGTGCCTCTGGCGCCACTGTACTGCAGGTATGTCTCTGGCCCACTCCACTGTAGGTGTGTCTCTGGCGCCACTGTACTGCAGGTTTTTCTGGCGTCACTATACTGCAGGTGTGTCTCTGGCCCACTGCACTGTAGGTGTGTCTCTGGCGCCACTATACTGCAGGTGTGTCTCTGGCGCCACTGTACTGTAGGTGTCTCTGGCCCACTGTACTGCAGGTGTGTCTCTGGCGCCACTGTACTGCAGGTGTGTCTATGGCGCCACTGTACTGCAGGTGTGCCTCTGGCGCCACTGTACTGCAGGTGTGTCTCTGGCGCCACTGCACTGTAGGTGTGCCTCTGGCACCACTGTACTGCAGGTGTGTCTCTGGCCCACTGTACTGCAGGTGTGCCTCTGGCGCCACTGTACTGCAGGTTTTTCTGGCGTCACTATACTGCAGGTGTGTCTCTGGCCCACTGTACTGCAGGTGTGTCTATGACACCACTGTACTGCAGGTGTGTCTGTGGCGCCACTGTACTGCAGGTGTGTCTATGGCGCCACTGTACTGCAGGTGTGTCTATGGCACCACTGTACTGCAGGTGTGTCTCTGGCGCCACAATACTGCAGGTGTGTCTATGGCACCACTGTACTGCAGGTGTGTCTATGGCGCCACTGTGCTGCAGGTGTGTCTCTGGCGCCACTATACTGCAGGTGTGTCTATGGCACCACTGTACTGCAGGTGTGTCTCTGGCGCCACTGTACTGCAGGTGTGTCTCTGGCGCCACTATACTGCAGGTGTGTCTATGGCACCACTGTACTGCAGGTGTGTCTATGGCGCCACTGTACTGCAGGTGTGTCTCTGGCCCACTGTACTGCAGGTGTGTCTATGGCACCACTGTACTGCAGGTGTGTCTCTGGCCCACTGTACTGCAGGTGTGTCTCTGGCGCCACTGTGCTGCAGGTGTGTCTCTGGCGCCACTATACTGCAGGTGTGTCTATGGCACCACTGTACTGCAGGTGTGTCTATGGCGCCACTGTACTGCAGGTGTGTCTCTGGCGCCACTATACTGCAGGTGTGTCTATGGCACCACTGTACTGCAGGTGTGTCTATGGCACCACTGTACTGCAGGTGTGCCTCTGGTGCCATTGTACTGCAGGTGTGTCTCTGGCGCTACTATACTGCAGGTGTGTCTATGGCACCACTGTACTGCAGGTGTGTCTCTGGCGCCACTGTACTGCAGGTGTGTCTCTGGCGCCACTATACTGCAGGTGTGTCTATGGCACCACTGTACTGCAGGTGTGTCTATGGCGCCACTGTACTGCAGGTGTGTCTCTGGCGCCACTATACTGCAGGTGTGTCTCTGGCCCACTGTACTGCAGGTGTGTCTCTGGCGCCACTGTACTGCAGGTGTGTCTATGGCGCCACTGTACTGCAGGTGTGCCTCTGGCGCCACTGTACTGCAGGTGTGTCTCTGGCGCCACTGCACTGTAGGTGTGCCTCTGGCACCACTGTACTGCAGGTGTGTCTCTGGCCCACTGTACTGCAGGTGTGCCTCTGGCGCCACTGTACTGCAGGTTTTTCTGGCGTCACTATACTGCAGGTGTGTCTCTGGCCCACTGTACTGCAGGTGTGTCTATGGCACCACTGTACTGCAGGTGTGTCTATGGCGCCACT
Source organism: Imbricaverruca yamaguchii (assembly GCA_034440575.1). NCBI lineage: Eukaryota > Metazoa > Arthropoda > Thecostraca > Neoverrucidae > Imbricaverruca > Imbricaverruca yamaguchii. The sequence goes on from JAOTOL010000997.1 coordinate 14,207, forward strand.
GTACTGCAGGTGTGTCTATGGCGCCACTGTACTGCAGGTGTGTCTATGGCACCACTGTACTGCAGGTGTGTCTCTGGCGCCACAATACTGCAGGTGTGTCTATGGCACCACTGTACTGCAGGTGTGTCTATGGCGCCACTGTGCTGCAGGTGTGTCTCTGGCGCCACTATACTGCAGGTGTGTCTATGGCACCACTGTACTGCAGGTGTGTCTCTGGCGCCACTGTACTGCAGGTGTGTCTCTGGCGCCACTATACTGCAGGTGTGTCTATGGCACCACTGTACTGCAGGTGTCTATGGCACCACTGTACTGCAGGTGTGCCTCTGGTGCCATTGTACTGCAGGTGTGTCTCTGGCGCTACTATACTGCAGGTGTGTCTATGGCACCACTGTACTGCAGGTGTGTCTCTGGCGCCACTGTGCTGCAGGTGTGTCTCTGGCGCCACTATACTGCAGGTGTGTCTATGGCACCACTGTACTGCAGGTGTGTCTATGGCGCCACTGTACTGCAGGTGTGTCTCTGGCCCACTGTACTGCAGGTGTGTCTATGGCACCACTGTACTGCAGGTGTGTCTCTGGCGCCACTGTACTGCAGGTGTGTCTCTGGCGCCACTATACTGCAGGTGTGTCTATGGCACCACTGTACTGCAGGTGTGTCTCTGGCCCACTGTACTGCAGGTGTGTCTCTGGCGCCACTGTACTGCAGGTGTGTCTCTGGCGCTACTATACTGCAGGTGTGTCTATGGCACCACTGTACTGCAGGTGTGCCTCTGGTGCCATTGTACTGCAGGTGTGTTTCTGGCGCCACTGTACTGCAGGTGTGTCTCTGGCCCACTGCACTGTAGGTGTGCCTCTGGCGCCACTGTACTGCAGGTATGTCTCTGGCCCACTCCACTGTAGGTGTGTCTCTGGCGCCACTGTACTGCAGGTTTTTCTGGCGTCACTATACTGCAGGTGTGTCTCTGGCCCACTGCACTGTAGGTGTGTCTCTGGCGCCACTATACTGCAGGTGTGTCTCTGGCGCCACTATACTGCAGGTGTGTCTCTGGCGCTTCTGTACTGCAGGTGTGTCTCTGGCGCCACTGTACTGCAGGTGTGTCTCTGGCGCCACTGTGCTGCAGGTGTGTCTCTGGCGCCACTATACTGCAGGTGTGTCTATGGCACCACTGTACTGCAGGTGTGTCTCTGGCGCCACTGCACTGTAGGTGTGCCTCTGGCACCACTGTACTGCAGGTGTGCCTCTGGTGCCATTGTACTGCAGGTGTGTCTCTGGCGCTACTATCCACCTATGCAGAACAATCATTGGTGAATCCATCTGTCGCAACCAGCCCACCTTAGCTGGACATTGGGCAGACATTTGACGAACATTTGATGGCCATTGGCCGGGCCTTGGCCGGGCATTGGCCGGCGGCAACAGCGAACTTCCACCAGTTGCCCACTGAGTCAAGCTACTATGTACAGATGCTTTGGCTACGGACACCACAGGACGGTGGCAGCGAAGCGAATGTCCCTGGGGCCACCGACCGTTACAGAGTCACACCGCAGATGACAGTGCTGAACCTACTGCCTCCCTGCTCTCTGCTCCCAAACCAACAAATGCCGTATTGCCATTTCGTGTGTAGAGTATTACAGCCGAGGTAGAGTCGTTAGCTTCCTGAGACGGGACCGAGCATTCGGAGAGGCCACTGTCGCTGCAAAAGCCACTGCACCGCAGCAAGGCTACTGGGACCTATCAGATCGCAGCAGGGCGACCGGAATCCATCAGACCCCAGCAGGGCTACCGGGGCCCATCTGATCGCGGCAGGGCTACCGGGACCCATCAGACCGCAGCAGGGTTACCGGCACCCATCAGACCGCAGCAGGGCTACCAGGACCAATCTGACTTCAGCAGGGCTACCGGGAACCATCTGACCTCGGCAGGGCTACCAGGACCCATCAGACCGCACCAGGGCTACTGGAAACCATCCAACCGCAGCGGGGTTAACGGGACCCATCTGACCTTTTACACTCCCAACACGACGCCATCGCAACGTGTGCTGGTTCACCGCGTTACATGCTAGCCCGGACAGACCATCGACTGCTAATGCGCAGCCCAGCATCCGACACTGACATCAATGTCTCATTTGTCATGTCAAGGCTGATTTGTCACGGCCATTTAATCAAAACAGGTCTTGACGTCTTCAACACAGCAGACTCCGCAGGAGACGATGGACACAGCAGTAGGCAATACCCTACACTACTCAATGCATGCCAACTTTCCGCAATCATTTTCGCAATCGCGCCGCGTGGAGTGATGAGCCGACGACGATAGCCGGACCTGCGGGGGCTCGGGCTGCCAGCCGGCCGACGACCGACCGGCACGATTGAGACGTGACCCGGGTGCAACCGCGGGAGCGACCCTGACATCGAGCACGCCACAGGTCAGCTCTGTTGAGCCGCAGCACGGCCACGCTGTTCTCAGAGGTGACATGCGTCTTCATTTGCAGACTGATATGAAACACAAGAAAGACTAACGTGATAAAGCACACAACATTTGTGCAACGAAACTGCCCGTTACCAGGCCATAATGCCACGCTAATTGATATTCTGCGGCGTCTTTTGACACAGGTCAACGTGTCGGCATACTCGGTTGATTAATTGTTGGTGTTGGGTCATGGTCGACACTGCTTTAGAATGCGAGACATAGGTAGGTCAGTGGGAGCTGGGCGTCCTTGTGGATGCGTATTCCGTTTATTTTGTTGGTGTTGAGTCATGGTCGACACTAGAGGTGGAAAATACCCCAAATGTTGGGACCGAAACCCGGGGTCGGCCGGTCTGATGGAACCAAGCCCGGTTGGGGACCGTTCAAAATGCACTGAAGTCCAGTCATACAGTTTGATAATACACCCATTTTCCACATGAAATAGCTATATGAATTTTCCAATAATTCAGGTGATACCTGTAGGCAATTCACATCATCTTTGATGAACTCATTCATTCCGAGACGATGATTTGATATAAGCCTGTTATCAAGACACTTTTTGCATTGGTAGGCATGAATAACAGCATGGTGAATACAAACCAATACTTAACCCGTCCCGTCTCGGGTGGGGGTCTTCAACCACCCCCCTCAGGTTTTTCGCGGATAGTAGACGAATGACGCACGACAGCGCGCCCAAATTTGGCATACCTTTTCCCACATCAACTTGACATGCTGTTTAACAAATCTGAAGTTAGGTCATCTAGGGTCAACGAGTTAGTCAAGGTCAACTGAGGTCACCTCCAAAAAAGTTCAACCAGTCGTCAGGCTTTAACGGATACAGATATTTTAATGACACTTTCAGCGTTTGCTTATCTTGAGGGATGCAACAAAACGCACGAGTGGAACTTTTCTCTTTTTTTTTCGTTTTTGACTACATATAAATTTTGCATATTTGCCAATTGCAGTTCAAATAGATGATTCTGGCTCAAATAATCATTTTTTTATAAGGGAAAGTTGACCTCCAACAACGTTTCGCGGTCTGCACTATCCATTGGAAAAGGAAAAGTAAAGAAAACTTGAAAACTCAACATTTTGATATTAAAGAAAAAATAAAATGTTTATTTTTGGGGGCCAAACAATTACGTGGCCTTGGTTGATTTCGCTGTCCTTTACTCATTCCAAATAACTTTTTCTTCTTCATATATCCCCAAAACGAACTCCTCAGAGCCAAAAACATAATGTAAGTCGTGAAAATCTAGCCCCCTGGTGACGTCACTTTTGGGGGGAAATTGTTTCGGGAGTGGATCCGGACCCTACTCGTCGAGCGCTTTCCGATGACATTCCTTTCGTTTTCGTGCGACGCTTAGTTTGGAATTTAGAAGGGGTCCTACCCCCCCCCCCCGAGACGGCATGTGAGGATCTGGCCGGAGAGACAGTGCGGGTTAAAATACCACCTAATATCCATTATCATCCTCAATCTGAGATTAAAAGTAAAATTAAGAGCAAAATCAAACAGGTGAGAACAAGTGAGAGCGGACAGGAGCAATGGCTGATGGTACGGAGGTCAACCTCCCACGGTCCGATCCGTACCACGACCAGTCGGCAGAACGGCGGTCCGTCAGCCTCCCACGGTCTGATCCGTACCACGACCAGTGGCCAGAACAGGGGTCCGTCAGCCTCCCACGGTCTGATCCGTACCACGACCAGTCGACGGACCGTCGAGGTCAACGATACCGGCCAGTTTTCAAATATAACACGTGCAAACACCAGTTGGTGTTGATGTGTGGACAGCCAAATGCGAAGGCAGCACGGTGGAGGCATCTGTTGGCCGGGTATTGTGACATGCGTCGGATGGTCCGGCGGTCGTCAGCTCCCACTGGTGCGGCTGTTAAGACGTGAAGCCATGCGGTGTGTGAGCCCAGGGCCGCTGCCGCAGGTCGGCCGCGTGGACCCTCGACATGGCACGCCAGCAACAACTGGCGGCCGCGTGGCCCTCCGACATGGCACGCCAGCAACACCCGGCGTCCACCTGCTGAGGGCAGGCTGGCCGCGGATGTGCCTCCAGTATCACGTTCCGACCAAACACTGTCACACACCACGCTGACCGCAGCCGATAGGAATTGTTTCTGGATACCAAAAGTGTCACTGCAGATGACCTGAAACGCTAAATAGCGATGCTATTGGAGAATATCTCAATAAATGATTCAGTCAGGTATCAAATATCATGTATCGTTCTGAATTGGAGAACATTGAAGTATCGATGTGTTCACTTTCTATCGTCGCCGTGTGATGCCTGCCACGGAGACATCCAACCAGGAAATACGATACCGCCTGGTTGATGTGTACGTGCTGGAGACCACGTGATGCAGCGGCAGATGAAATGGACGCAAACGGTCATCTGCGGCGTGACATGTCCAAGCACAACCTCCCAGACAGCAGGATCGGGCCATCGACTGGCCGTCCGATTATATATATATATATATATATATATATATATTATTATTATTATATATATATATATATATATATATATATATATATATATATATATATATATATATATATATATATATATATATATATATATATATATATATATGCACATATGTCGGCTAGAGACGGTCTTTCTGCCGCTGCATTTACCGCTGCTTGTACCAAGTGTTGCCGGCGGTGGCCCGGTGACTGGCCGGCGCAGCGGGGTGTACAGCAAATGTGATACACGACCAGCGCTGACCAGACGTGCTAACGAGATGTGCCGGACGATGGCCACGGGGTGGTGGGCCGATGACAGAGCACAGACAGGTCGGGCCGGAAAGTGGCGGGATGGCACCGATGCCATGCAACGGCACGGAAAATAGGCACAGTAAGATGGCAACAGAGGAAACTGGCAGCGGGAACACAGAGGCTGTGCTGGATGCACAGTACGGGAGACAGTGCGGTGTGAGTACCGGGTTAAGAGGTGTGGGGGGGGCGGACTGGGGACGAATTAAGGGATGGAGAAGGAGTGAGGAATCAATAGATAGACAGCAACGGAGTGAGACTGCTGCTGAACAATAACGGAGACAACGGGCATCATACGTGCCATTTTGCGAAAATTAATGGGACATGGTGGGGACAACACCGACAATTATGATTTCAAGCGACGTTTGTCCTACTTTCAGATACGTCGCAGAGTAGCCTTGGTTATGGTGTGGGCACTCTTCCCCTTTAAAAAGATCCAGTAGGTAGAATTTCAGAACACCATATATTTGGACGTCATGATGTACACAAAACCCATCGGGTATAGTACGTGTTTGAATAAAAAAAAACAGTGGTGGAAATCGGATAGACCTTTGGAATCATCCGCTTTGGGAAGCATCGAGGAGGAGATTAAAACTGGGGCGGGAACACCCGCCACCCGCCCTCCCAGCAAAGAACGGAGGCATCGGACAGTATCAGATTATATATTATATATATATATATATATATATATATATATATATATATATATATATATATATATATCAGTATTTATTGCTGAAGACAGCGAGTGAAAAGGAAAAGAAGACGAGGGAAAGGGAGAATTCGGCGTATCAATATCAGGAAGAGAAGACACGTCCTAACAGCCAATTTGGTAGAACCAAGCGGAGGAATATGCTGAAACGGAGAAGCAGCAGTGGGGAAGCATAGGGCAGGGCACCAACAGACAGATGCAGGGTAGGGCAACGGGAGGAGAAAGACGGAAGGGATGGGAGCGGCAGTGGGGAGAGGTGGCGTAGGCTAACGACATTGTGGAACAACAGTGCAAGGTAAATGCAGTAGGGAGACTTAGTGTAGGGTAACCATAGTGGAGAAACGTAGGGCAGGGCACCAGCAGTGCGGGAAAGTGGGACAAGTTACCAGCATAGCAAACACAGAGTATGAGGACGGGAGCAGGGAGACGCTAGGCATGGGAACGGCAATGGAGAGAGGTAGGGTAGGGTAACGGAAGTGTGGGAACCCAGGGTAAGGTAATTGCAGTAGGGAGACGTAATGTAAGGTATCCCCAGTGGACAACCGTAGGATTGCATCGAAGCCAACTTTGGATCCCTCTTTCGAATGCGTTTGGCAGTTTAGTCACGGCTGCTCTCCTGTATCGTGGAATCCGGGCTCAGAGCGTATCCAAGACGGTCGGCCGGCTCCTGCCGCCTCCGACATCGGCATATCGATGTTTCGATTCTCGGCTGTGACCGGATGTTTGGTTTGGTCCTCTCCGGGGCCGGGCGGCGACGACCGGTCGGCAGATGCTGTGGCGTCATGGGATTATGATGCTCATGCACCATGTAAACCAGCCACATGCAGGGCGTGTCTGGGGAAGAAGTCGTCGACCAAACCCCTCGTTCCGGGTTCCGGCACGTGACTGACCCGCGACAGGCGTGGCCGACCGGTGCACGGCCGGTCCTGGACAGGTAGTCGGGTCTGGACAGTCGGCGAACTAAGACCGAGTTGTGTGCTCGGCGCGGACAATGCAGCCCTGGAGTAAGGTTGGGACAGCTGTCCGTCACGGGCACCCGGAGATTTGGGGGCACGCACCTGAAAAGGAAGGCGCTGACGTTTGCTTTATCTGCTGTTGACTGTTGCACAAGTGTCGCCGATTTGCTAATAATCAGCCTGTCAATATGAGGGCATTAACGGCTGCTGAATTTGAGAACTAGTTCCCGTACAAGCGAGGCGAACACCAGACTATCATTGTCAGACAAAACGAACTTTCCTACATGGTAGGGTGCCAGCGGAAGAGAGACGAAGTGAATGATAACGTAACGACAGTGAGGGGACATAGGGTATGGTAACGTAGCGGAAATGTAGATATATGGGAGGGTAGCGTAACGCCACTGTGGGTACAGTCAATCGAAGGCAATAACAGAGCGGACAGCAGAAAAGGAAGTAACACAAAACACCAAACGAGAGCACGCGCGGGTATAGGGGAACAATGGGAGAAAAGGGAAGTGAGGGATACATAGAAAGTATAAGTGAGAGAATTAGCAGCGGAGAAAATAAAAACAGCAGTAATAAGACTGCCCCAGCGATAGCGGATGCTAAAAAGAACATGGAAAAAGTATTGAGCAAGAAAAAGAAGTGACAAGATCGCAACGCAGTAGCAAAAGCAGAGCCAAAAGGAACGACGGGGCGGCGGCAGGGCGACAGTCGGGGCAGCGGCCGGGGCAGCGGTCGGAGCAGCGGTCGTGGCAGCGGTCGTGGCAGCGGTCAGGGCAGCGGTCGGGGCAGCGGTCTGGGCAGCGGTCAGGGCAGCGGTCGGGGCAGCGGTCGTGGCAGCGGCCGGGGCAGCGGTCGGGGCAGCGGTCGGGGCAGCGGTCGGGGCAGCGGTCAGGGCAGCGGTCAGGGCAGCGGTCGGGGCAGCGGTCGGGACAGCGCCTAGTGCAGCGACCAGAGCGACGGCAACCAAGCCGTTTGGTGAAGTGCGGACAGCGGCGGCTCAGCCGTCCGATGGCGAAGCGGTACGCAGTGGCGTGCTGAAGCATCACTGGCCCGCGGCGTCAAGCCAAGGTCGTGGCCCGCCACCGCCACCGCATCACTTGCCCTGACGGCGGTATAAAAACGAACGGCGTTCAGCAGACGCCACTCTTCGACTGTGCCTGCTCCGACGACGATCACCAACTCACACACACAGTCGACATGAAGCTGGTAAGTGGCTGCGAGCTGGGCCCCATTGTCGCCGGTCTGAACCTCCCCTCCCTCCACTTTCCAACAGCGCTGTGGTGGCTGAGCCCACGGCCGTGCTTTCCCTAAGAAAGTTCAGTTACACTCATCTTGGACCGCAACTTTGTGCAGATTTTCTTTACTTGAGGCTTCATTCACCATTAGTTTGCGGACATATCAGTTTCTTACAAATGATGAAATATGAGATAATCTGATATCTCCGACTACTCTCCAGATTATGTCCGCCTCACAGAATGCTATCCCAGTTGCCTGTCGGCAGCTACAGTGGGACTCACTCAAAATCGTCGAACCAGAGGGATTGCAGTGTTTATCGGCGTATATTCATGAGTCCCTTCGGATTTTACCCAGGCAAGCGTTTCGGTCGGAGTAGCCCCTCATGAGTTGATCCACACCAGCGTTCTTGTCAGCAAACACCCCTCAGGGTCTGACCCAGACGTCCGCTCCGGCCAGTGTAGCGCTCCATGGGGTGACCCAGACCGTCATCCCTATCAGTGCAGGCCCCTCAGGTGCTGACCCAGACGTCCGCTCCGGCCAGTGTAGCGCTCCCGTGGGGTGACCCAGACCGTCACCCCTATCAGTGCAGGCCCCTCAGGTGCTGACCCAGACGTCCACTCCGGTCAGTGGAGCCCCACATGGGGTGACTCAGACCGTCACCCCATATCAGTGTGGGCTCCTCGGGCCCCTGAGCCAGAGCACCAGTTCGCTCAGTGAGGTACACTCAGGATCTGACTCGACCGACGCCGTCAGATCATGCTGTTTGCCCTGGTGGCCGTGGCGCTGGCCCAGAGCGACGAAAAGGACGCCGAGATCATCCGCAACGACTTCACCCTCAACGAAGACGGCAGCTTCCAGTCGGACGTCGAGACCTCCAACCAGATCGTGATGTCCGCAACGGGCGAGAGCATACCCGGCGAAGTTGCCGAGACGGGCAACTACAAGATGTCCGGCGAATACAGCTACATCGCGCCCGACGGCACCCCCATCCGGGTCACCTGGGAGGCCGACGAGCTGGGGTACCGCGCTCAGTCCGACGTCATCCCCCAGGTGTAAACCGACCCGTCCTACCCTGCCGCGCCGAGTCTCGGCACCCGGCGCGAATGTCGAGTGCCGACCGTCCGTCCGTCCGTCCGTCCGTCATCCCCAGGTCAGATGTCCGACTCCGTCATCCCTAGGTCAGATGTCCGACTCCGTCTTTCGTCACGGGCGACAGGCCGACCGTTGTTGTTTGACCGTGCCAATACAGCCTGCATTATCACAGCCGGCCGTGTGTGGACTGTGGGGTGTGTGGCAGGGGAGCCTTACCGGCAGAGCGGCGGGGCGCGTCACCGGTCACCTGCGCCAGTCGAGTGTCGACCGGCTCACTGCTGCGCGTCCAGTTGACACCGACCTGTCCGACACACGGGTCAGGCGGGGTCACAAGGGTCACACGGGTCAGGCGTGTCACAAGGAGTACACGGGAGCACAGGTCAGGCGGATCACAAGGGGAACATACAGGTCAGGCGAGTCACAAGGGGCACACGGGTCAGGCGGGTCACAAGGGGCACACGGGAACACACAGGTCGGGCGAGTCACAAGGGGCACACGGGTCAGGCGGGGTCACAAGAGGCACACAGATCAGGCGGGTCACAAGGGGTACACAGGCACACACAGGTTAGGCGGGTCACAAGGAGTACACGGGAACACAGGTCAGGCGGATCACAAGGGGAACATACAGGTCAGGCGAGTTACAAGGGGAACACGGGTCAGGCGGGTCATAAGGGGTACACGGGAACACACAGGTCGGGCGAGTCACAAGAGGCACACGGGTTAGGTGGGTCACTATGGACACACGGTGACTAGGGTGGATCGAAAATTATAAACCAACTTCCGCGGGGTCAAAACGCGTGCGCGTGAATGTTCATAGACGGAAAATCGCGGCTAAACATTTTTCAAAAATATTCTAGATACCGCGCACGAAAGGTTTTTGAAACGGTTCTTAGCCCCGCCAAGCGTTGAAGTCTCCATTAGTCTTTGCCTTGTTATAAGAACATAACACCATAAGTCTTGTTCACGCTATTCCCCCACTAATTCTCGGCTACCCTTGCCAAGCTTACTAGTGTCTGCATGTCTATAACACCGAAGCTTTAATTATGTAATGAACCGTCAGCAACAATTACGTGATTAGAGGTGCACAATATTTACATTTCTGGCCACGTTTACAGTTTTGCATAACAAGAGATACGTTCAACCGAGGTTTATTGCAGTTATTGCATTGCAGTTTTCGGAAACTTCTGATCACCACCATCTATGTAGGAACATAAATACGAGTCTGCCTAACTCTGTACTTGCAACCATTTAAACACACCATATCAACTAAACCATCATTTCAATCATCAACAGACGTCCTGAATATCGGCTGTGCGTTTTGTCTAGGAAACACTTTCAACTTTCAACGCATGGCAATAGATTATGGTACCAAATCATGGCGACAGGTCACCTCAGAATGGCGAAGCTGAACTCAGGAACGACCGGCTCCCTGAAGCCAGCTGTAAAAGTCTTTCTTTGTATCCATCACCGGAAGATCGGCTCTGGACCGTGCTTTGGCCAGAATCAGAGCATGGCGTGCCGAGTACCCGGCCTTCTTCTGTGCCGCATCTGTCACCTCCTTTACCCAACGTTCCACGCCTTGTGAGTGACATGGAAATGCGCTGAAGTCCATGGGGTGTTCACATTGCACAGCCGCTGTGATTTCCTCGTCTGACATGTCCATGGTCAGTGGTGGCTCTGTTGCATTTGTCCAGTCGATCATTTCTTGGTAGTCATCGGCATCGAAGTTGATGTCCGGAACGACCAACTGTCTGATGTCATCCGGGTCATCGTCCTCGCGTCTCTTGGTTCGGCACATCCTGATCCGCTCCACGGCCGCCACCCTCGTCTCCTGTCGGCTGTCGGTCAGCATGGCGGCGAGGATGTTCTCACTGTGTGCCCAGAACCCGTTGCGTTTCAGAACCTTTTGCACAATGTTGCGGTCATCTTCAGGCAACTTCCTCGACAGACGGATCAGTTCGAACAAGTTTTTAGCTCCATCACTGATGTGTGGGCGAACTCTATACATAAACCACCCAGGGACGTACTGGTTCAGTATCATGAACACCACCCTCACTAGCTTCGGCGTTGGCGACTCCGTCGACACGTACAGGCGGAGGATCCTGTTCGCCAGAGTCACCCAGCGGGCCTGATGGATTGGACCAGGGTCTGCAGACAGCACACGCTGGAGGACTTGTCCTGGTCCTGCTTGGACTGCCATGCACATGTTGCACAGGTACTGCTGGTCTTTGTTCATCTCCTTCAGAACATCGGCTGGAATGGGAGGCACTTGACCCCTCACAGGCTTAAACTGAGCAAGGGGCAGTGCAGTCAAATCACCCTGAATGGCCTTACCAATCGGCCCTTTGAAGGAGGACGGGCCACTCGTCTCGCCATCAGCGTCCTTGAACACGTGTCTGAGCGTCAGTTCGTTGGTGTGTATGCCGCAAATAGCTTCCTGGAGAGGACGACCAACACCCAATTCAATCTTCCTGTTAACACCGCTATTGCGGGCTGTATTCACCGATGTGCCGTCCGACCCTATCACCACTGGATGGGCATCATTTTCCTGAATGACAGCCAACATCTCTTTGGCTATGTCCGCAGCACCGGCGCTCTGTGGAGACACATGGTCGACGTACCGGTGGCCTGGTTCAGCAACGACTACTTCATGCAGTTCTTTGACCATCTTGTTCTTGTTACCCACTCTATTCAGCGTTATATCTTCCCTACCATCATAATAAAATCCCACCAGGCGATCACGTCGGTTTTCCTTTGAGCTCTCATCCACTTCCTTCTTACCCCATTTGTCTCTCTGTCGCCGGATTTTATTGCGGTCAACCAGCTCAGCCTTGCTGTTGTGTGTGATTATCCCATAATCTACTAGAGCTGCGTTCAGCAAGCCGGCAGCGGAGCGGTCAGAGGTACCATACCGATCACACATTCGCGAGAAGTTGGGAAGCTGTCGGTGGTTTTGTCCTCCACTACCACAGACGTCGTCATCAGAGCTTAGCGAATCAGAATAGCTAGCACCAGCCTCCTCCACACCATCCATTTCAGAGTCCTCACTGCTCTCTTCCACGTCTGCGTCCATGTCACTGAGCTGCTTCGCCTCTGAACTCTGCTGCACGCCCTTTTTGTCACGTTAGAGGGGTTAGTTGCGACACGTTAGAGGGGTCCGCGCCAGCTGCGGAGTCCGACGCGCGTGGTGCTATCTTTTTACGTGCCATGCTTCAATCAATGGAGACTTCGACGCCTGGCGGCGAAGAAATATTTTTGAAAACGATTCGTGCGCGGTATCTAGAACATATTATATATTTTTGCAATCGTGTTGTCTCGTCTCTACCGATGCACGCGCACGTGTTTTGAGCCCGCGGAAGTTGATTTGCGAAAAAAAAAGTTGCATTCAATCCACCCTAACGGTGACACATGGGTCAGGCGGGCTACATGAGTCACACGGGGTCAGATGAGTCACACGGGGTCCGATGAGTCACACGGAATCAGACCAGTCAAACGTGATCGAATGGAGATAGGCGGTGACAGATGGTATCAGAGGCAGCCAGTGGGCTACGAAACGCAAACAACGGCCACCGTATGATTCTGAGAAGCACATGAAGCAGGTAGATATATACAGGACTTTGTTATTTTCATTGCTAGACAAACATTTCGGTATGGATGCTCAGCTAGGCTTAATTGCAGAATGTGATAAGCCAGCAGAGCTGAACTTATCCTTTCAAGTTCTAGATTCGAAGAGTATAAAGCTAGAGCTATTTAAGTAAAAGGTATAATCTTAAACTCTTTACTTTCAGAGGACATCTGAAGCACTTCATTTCGAGAGATCTTGGCGTGAATGTAATAAATCTGATATTTTATTCTAAACTTATATCATATTACCAACTTCATACTCTCAACATCATGGTACAACTGCATTCAAAAGAGAAACTAATTTGGGTTGGACTCCCAAGTCTCCTCAGTCAACAATTCAAGTGGAAAGAGAACGAGTCATTTTCTGAGGAGCATTATGTTTCTGACCACACAAATTTGCTACACAGATGGTTTTTCCCCTTTGCATAGCGGTGAGATAAAGGGATATAGGACTGTGAGAATTCTCGAAGGAGTGACAAGGGTCTACGAGGTCAGGCCACAGAATACGGCACACTACTATCAGCTAAAAACGAACACCAATTTGCGTTGGTAATTGCTTAGTACATGTTCATAGCTATCATGACAAATTGTCAGGAAAATGAACCCTTTTTGCTCACAATCCCCATGTCGACCATTCTCGGTATACTACTTGGCGCATGCAACACGGAGGGGCGGGAGGTTTGCAATGGCAAGTAGAAGGGGCGACATAAATACCGAGGATACGCGAACGAATTTGTAAGTGAAGGGACACGTTGGCAATTGGCCCTACAGCCCGAACATCCATACGATTAGCAATTGGAAAATTGGATGGCGAACAGCTTTCAATTACCATACCACCACGATTTCCTTTTGTGGTCAACTCGGGTGATTCGGACCCCCGATAGCTGTGTTGCTGCAAATGGCTACGCGGGTCCACAGGCGTCGCTGACGCAACTGTACCCAAGTGTTGGAGTGCTCTTCAGAACTGACAACCTCATCACAAAACGCCAATCAAATCGCGGCAATCCATGTCACCACTCTGGGTCGCCGTGCAGTGGCGTGCTTATGCATGGATCAAGGAGTAACATGCATACATATTGGCCGGGTGGCGAAAACTTCTACTTTCGAGCATGGGACAGAACGCGATTTAAGATGCCCAAGGGGGATAGTCCCAAAGTGCTTCCTGATACGTCACCGGCATGAAACAGCACAACGATCATCGGGTCACCGCATCAGCTCCTGTCGCATCACCCATTCAACCCGTGACAACACCACCACCTGAGTCCGGGCAGAACACACCCGCCAAGGACAGCGTCCATTGGTGTGCAGCGTCAGAGGTCAGGTTGTCACACAGTCGGTCGCCATACTGCACAAGAGGCAGCTGCGCGGAGGCTCCCGTGTCGTCACTGGTGTTGGCGCCAGGTCGCCGTCTCATCTGAGCATGGCGCAGCCGTGCCGGCCCGAACACACCGCACACGTCTGCTGTCCGCGGGCACACCTCATCTATAGTCTCGTGGTGGCCGTGCACGCTGCCTGTACCAGACTGACGTGGGCTTCTCTCAGTACGGCGTCAACAATGATCAGCCGGCCGGGCACCCTGGGCGGCCCACTCACAGCGCAGAGCTGCCCTCTCTGTCACACGACCGCCCAGACCGTCACACGAAGCGCACACGGAGGCGGTGAGACTGGCAGGCCAATTAGCCCGCTGGATCCCACCATGGCAGCGAGGTACCGCGCCCGGCCGCCGCCACAGCGCCGGGGTCACGCTGTCATGGACACCGGGTCACGTCAGGGTCACACAGCCACCGACCACACGACGACATTAGACTGCACTACAGTCGCCCGATAACCCACAGCCGCGTGCCTCGACACAGTCCCCACCGCGCAATACCAACCAGTTGTGGTTAACGGTGGCATGTGTTTAATTTTATCTGAGATAATATGGTCTGATGAGCAATATGGCGAGCAATGTGGCCTGGTAATACCGTCTGGAAGAAGACACAAACCAGCTATGCATCTGCAGAACGATATGATGGCCATTAACTCTGAACACGACACGGAGCACCGGACAGCCACCACCACCCACAGGACAGACGAGAGCCTGCAGTAGTGTACCGGACTGCCTCTGCCAGCCGGCGAGTCCATCCACCGTCCGACACCACCCACAGGACAGACGAGAGCCTGCAGTAGTGTACCGGACTGCCTCTGCCAGCCGGCGAGTCCATCCACCGTCCGACACCACCCACAGGACAGACGAGAGCCTGCAGTAGTGTACTGGACTGCCTCTGCCAGCCGGCGAGTCCATCCACCGTCCGACACCACCCACAGGACAGACGAGAGCCTGCAGTAGTGTACCGGACTGCCTCTGCCAGCCGGCGAGTCCATCCACCGTCCGACACCACCCACATGACAGACGAGAGCCTGCAGTAGTGTACTGGACTGCCTCTGCCAGCCGGCGAGTCCGCGCCCCAGCCGGTACAGAGCCAGGTCCTCGTCCTTCGCGAGTCGCTCGAGCACGCCCTGGTGCTCGCTGGTCGGTGTCGGTCGGTAGCTTATGGTCGGTGGTCTGTTGTCGATAGTCAGTGGCCGGTGGACGGTGGTCAGCGGTCGGTGGTCAGCGGTCGGTGGTCAGCGGTCGGTGGTCAGCGGTCGGTGGTCAGCGGTCGGTGGTCAGCGGTCGGTGGCTTGTGGTCGGTGGTCAGCGTCGGTGGCGGTCGGTGGTCGGCGGTCGGCGGTCGGTGGCCGGGTGGTGTATTGTGTGGGAGGTCGGTGGCGGTCGGTGGTCGGCGGTCGGTGGTCAGCGGTCGGTAGCCAGCGGTCGGTAGTCAGCGGTCGGTGGTGGTCGGTGGTCACACCGTCGGTAGTCAGTGGCCGGTGGTCGGTGGTCAACGGTCGGCGGCGGTCGGTGGCCTGTGGTCGGCGGTCAGCGGTTGGTGTTAGTCGGTGGTCAGCGGTCGGTAGTCAACGGTCGGTAGTCAGCGGTCGGTAGTCAGCGGTCGGTGTCAGTCGATGGTCAGCGGTCGGTAGCCAGTGGTCGGTAGTCAACGGTCGGTGGTCGGTGGCGGTCGGTGGTCAACTGTCAGTGTAGCGCTCCCGACTTCTCAGTTAGTCGTCGGCACGCTCCAGTCAGATAACACCACAGTCGCCGATATAAGCCGGGAGATGGTGCTACCTCAGATGGTGGGGACGGCGTTACCCCAGCCGGGGGGAGGCGCTACTTCAGCTGGTGGGCATAGTGCTACCTCAGCTGGTTGGGACGGTGCTACTCCAGCCGGTGGTGCGGTGCTATCTCAGCTGGTTGAGACGGTGCTACCTCAGCTGGTGGGGACGGCGTTACCCCAGCCGGGGGGAGGCGCTACCTCAGCTGGTGGGGATAGTGCTACCTCAGCTGGTTGGGACGGTGCTACTCCAGCCGGTGGTGCGGTGCTACCTCAGCTGGTTGAGACGGTGCTACCTCAGCTGGTGGGGACGGCGTTACCCCAGCCGGGGGGAGGCGCTACCTCAGCTGGTGGGGACGGTGCTACTTCAGCCGGTGGTGCGGTGCTACCTCAGCTGGTTCAGACGGTGCTACCTCAGCTGGTGGGACGGCGTTACTGCAGCCGGGGGACGGGGATGACAACACCGTGGCACACTGCGTGATGTCGGCTCTATGTCGGCACCGCGGGCGACGACCAAGGGGTGGAACAGTGAGACGGGCAGACGGCACAGTCATGTAGCCAGCTGCCGTCGTCGGTCGTAGGTCGAGGCGGGGCGAACAGCGGCGGCATCCGCTGGTCTGCCGTTCCGGACCAGACCGCCGACGTGCCGGAGCAGACCCGCCGTGCCAACTAGACCGCCGACCTCCCGTGCCAACTAGACCGCCGACGTGCCGTGCCGAGTCAGACCGCCGACCTGCCGTGCCGAGTCAGACCGCCGACCTGCCGTGCCGAGTCAGACCGCCGACCTGCCGTGCCGAGTCAGACCGCCGACCCGCCGTGCCGAGTCAGACCGCCGACCTGCCGTGCCGAGTCAGACCGCCGACCTGCCGTGCCGAGTCAGACCGCCGACCTGCCGTGCCGAGTCAGACCGCCGACCTGCCGTGCCGAGTCAGACCGCCGACCCGCCGTGCCGAGTCAGACCGCCGACCTGCCGTGCCGAGTCAGACCGCCGACCTGCCGTGCCGAGTCAGACCGCCGACCTGCCGTGCCGAGTCAGACCGCCGACCTGCCGTGCCGAGTCAGACCGCCGACCTGCCGTGCCGAGTCAGACCGCCGACCTGCCGTGCCGAGTCAGACCGCCGACCTGCCGTGCCGAGTCAGACCGCCGACCTGCCGTGCCGAGTCAGACCGCCGACCTGCCGTGCCGAGTCAGACCGCCGACCTGCCGTGCCGAGTCAGACCGCCGACCTGCCGTGCCGAGTCAGACCGCCGACCTGCCGTGCCGAGTCAGACCGCCGACCTGCCGTGCCGAGTCAGACCGCCGACCTGCCGTGCCGAGTCAGACCGCCGACCTGCCGTGCCGAGTCAGACCGCCGACCTGCCGTGCCGAGTCAGACCGCCGACCTGCCGTGCCGAGTCAGACCGCCGACCTGCCGTGCCGAGTCAGACCGCCGACCTGCCGTGCCGAGTCAGACCGCCGACCTGCCGTGCCGAGTCAGACCGCCGACCTGCCGTGCCGAGTCAGACCGCCGACCTGCCGTGCCAAGTCAGACCGCCGACCTGCCGTGCCGAGTCAGACCGCCGACCTGCCGTGCCGAGTCAGACCGCCGACCTGCCGTGCCGAGTCAGACCGCCGACCTGCCGTGCCGAGTCAGACCGCCGACCCGCCGTGCCGAGTCAGACCGCCGACCCTGCCGTGCCGAGTCAGACCGCCGACCTGCCGTGCCGAGTCAGACCGCCGACCTGCCGTGCCGAGTCAGACCGCCGACCTGCCGTGCCGAGTCAGACCGCCGACCTGCCGTGCCGAGTCAGACCGCCGACCTGCCGTGCCGAGTCAGACCGCCGACCTGCCGTGCCGAGTCAGACCGCCGACCTGCCGTGCCGAGTCAGACCGCCGACCTGCCGTGCCGAGTCAGACCGCCGACCTGCCGTGCCGAGTCAGACCGCCGACCTGCCGTGCCGAGTCAGACCGCCGACCTGCCGTGCCGAGTCAGACCGCCGACCTGCCGTGCCGAGTCAGACCGCCGACCTGCCGTGCCGAGTCAGACCGCCGACCTGCCGTGCCGAGTCAGACCGCCGACCTGCCGTGCCGAGTCAGACCGCCGACCTGCCGTGCCGAGTCAGACCGCCGACCTGCCGTGCCGAGTCAGACCGCCGACCTGCCGTGCCGAGTCAGACCGCCGACCTGCCGTGCCGAGTCAGACCGCCGACCTGCCGTGCCGAGTCAGACCGCCGACCTGCCGTGCCGAGTCAGACCGCCGACCTGCCGTGCCGAGTCAGACCGCCGACCTGCCGTGCCGAGTCAGACCGCCGACCTGCCGTGCCGAGTCAGACCGCCGACCTGCCGTGCCGAGTCAGACCGCCGACCTGCCGTGCCGAGTCAGACCGCCGACCCGCCGTGCCGAGTCAGACCGCCGACCTGCCGTGCCGAGTCAGACCGCCGACCTGCCGTGCCGAGTCAGACCGCCGACCTGCCGTGCCGAGTCAGACCGCCGACCCGCCGTGCCGAGTCAGACCGCACCGCTGGGCTACACGGTTGCCGCAGCCTAACGCGTGGGAGGTACCCACGGCGGCACAAGGCTACAGGCCGCGGCAGCTATTAGCCCGGCTCTGCGTGTCATGCTCGGCCTCCGCTGCAGCAACAGCCGGAGCAGCTAGCGTCAGTTGACTGGCGGGACCACGTCGCCACTCAACTGTGGCCCAGTGTGCCACTGGGTTGGACGACGGGCACATGACATCGGTCAGGCGGAACAGCCAGCGAGACTGTCGCGAAACAAATAAA
This sequence comes from Imbricaverruca yamaguchii, assembly GCA_034440575.1. Classification (NCBI taxonomy): domain Eukaryota; kingdom Metazoa; phylum Arthropoda; class Thecostraca; family Neoverrucidae; genus Imbricaverruca; species Imbricaverruca yamaguchii. The sequence goes on from JAOTOL010000997.1 coordinate 32,972, forward strand.
AAAACCGCATCGTTCCACAGAGTGGACCGGGGTGGGGGAAGGAGAGGGGCGCTCATTGGATGAAGGCTGGGGTGTGAGCGGGCTGAGGATCGGGTCAGATAATGGCCCAAGTGTGAACATACTGCACGGGGGAGTAGTTCGGCAGGAGGACAGGCGGCACAGGAGGCACGAGGTGAGCTGGCCAGACATCTGGTCAGACGTCAGGTGAGGAAGCTGTCTGATACCCCCCTGGAGCTCGGCCAGCTCCCGCCGCGCCGCATGCCGGTCTGACGCAGTGCCCGGTGACGGGCTCTAAGCCAAGGTCACCGCCAGTCACAGCCGATCTACTAATGATTGAGAGAATACCCACTGCGGCCCCTCATCAAGGCAGTCACACGGGGGGGGGGTACATCGCCCGCCGACCTGAGGAGAAACAAAGGCCAACCATTCGGCGGCCGTTGACCAAGGTCAGGACGCAGAGCGGTTCCTTGTGGAGTTACTTTCCACCCATATTTTCCACTCTCCTGCTGCTGTTTGTGAAATCGCCTCTGTTCCCTGCAATCTGTCTGGCACTGGCTAGCATGCCTAAAGTATGCATGGGGTCGTTCTCTGTCTCCTGGGACTTCCATACTCACCAAGATAGTCTGCAAAACGCTCTGCTTGACGCTGTTTCTGCCCATGCCGCCTGCCAGCAAGACCATCTCTCTCTCCCCTGCGGTACGGTTGGGACAGGGACGGCCTCCACTCCAGAGGCCGTCCCTGTCCCAACTGGTGTCCGCGAGGCCATCTCCCTTCCACGCGGTATCCTTAAGGCGGTCGTCTCTGTCCCCAGTGGTTCCTGTAAGGTCGTCTCTGTCACCTGTAGTATCCTTGAGGATGTACCTTCTATCTGTAGTGTTCCTGAGGCCATCACTGTGCCAGGTGGTATTCGTTAGGCCGTCTCTACACTCCATATCCCTTGCAGTGTTCATCAGGACTGATCCTTTTGCAGTGTTTCTGAGGACGTCCCTGTGGTGTTGCTGAGGCCGTCCACGTTCTCTACGTCTGCCTAAGTCTGCCTTCACTTCCTGTGGCACTATTGAGGTCGCCTCCATATCATCTGTAGTATTGAGATCACCGCCCTTCCCCATGGTGAATCGGTAGCTTAGTGGTTAAGCTGAGCGTCTGGCAAGCCAGGGGTACGGGGTCCGATTCCCCGCGATGCCCGCCCTTCTTGCCAGGGTGAGGGGCAGGCGACGCCATATGGCCTCAGCTCCTGAGTGCGTCGTAAAGCCACAAGCAAATCAAATCCAACCCCCTCTCCATGGTATTCCTGAGGATGTCCCTAAACCCTGTGGTATTCTCAAAGTACGTGCTTTACCTGGAATATTGCTGAGGCAGTCCCTATCCCCAGTAGCGTTGACGTGAACTTGTATGCGCCTTGTAGTCTTGCTGAGGCTATCCGTATCCTGAGTGGTGTCGGTGCGCTTGTTTCCGCACCCTATAGTGTTCCTGGGGCCGTGTGCCTGTCCCCTGCTGAGCCACGTGGCCGACTGCCCTCCCTTGCGGTCTGCCACGAGACAGACTCCCTCCCTGCGGAGGAAGAGCCACCAGGCCGACTGCCCTCCCTTGCGGTCTGCCACGAGACAGACTCCCTCCCCTGCGAAGGAAGAGCCACCAGGCCGACTGCCCTCCCTTGCGGTCTGCCACGAGACTGACTCCCCTCCCCTGTGGAGGAAGAGCCACCAGGCCGACTGCCCTCCTTTGCGGTCTGCCACGAGACAGACTCCCTCTCCTGTGGAGGAAGAGCCACCAGGCCGACTGCCCTCCCTTGCGGTCTGCCACGAGACTGACTCCCTCCCCTGCGGAGGAAGAGCCACCGCCGCATCCGTCGCTCCGACCCGCCACATCCGGCCCCTCCGGCCCGCCACAATGGATCGGTGGTGGCCGCTAAAAAGGCGTCTTGCCGCCCTCGGCCAACCTCTGCGTGCACGCCGCGCCGCGTCGGGGCGGGGGAGGGGGAGGGGGAGGGGGCACGTCACAGAGCGCTCCCCGCCGGCAGCGTCACGGCCGCGCCACGACCGATGATGCGCGGCGGCGGCCAGTCGCCGGAACGACTGGGGCCGATCGATTTCCGCACTTAATTCATCGCCGGCCGCAATGGCTTTTTGCTGATGGATGGTCGGGGAGAGGTCAGAGGGGACGCGTCCCGCGGCTAAAACACGGCCGCAATCTCGCCAGATCAAACGCCGCCGCCGGCACTGGGGATCGGCGCCGGGGAGAAGGGGGAGCTGTAGTCAGACCGGGGGTAGGCACACTGCAGACAGTGACACTGGGCCGGATGTAGAGGGGACCAAGAGCGGAGACAAAGGCAGGGAGAGGACAAGGAGGAAACGAACCAGAGACAGCGGCCCAGGGTCGGACAACACAAGAGCCGGATGCAGTGACATGAGACGTGGAGATGACGGGAACGGGACCGGACAGTGGTCCCGGGGGAGTGGAACAGAACCTGGCACGGTGGCCCAGGTCGTAACAGGAGTGAACAAAACCTGACACAGTGGCCCGAAGCCAGGAGGGGAGTAGAATAGGACCGGTCACGGTGGCCCGTGGCAGGAACAAGTAGGGAACAGGACATGGAACATTGATTGGGGAATGGACCAGGAGAGGACCAGGACGAAAGATAGTGTCCCGCGGTCGAACGAGAAGGTGAGTAAGCTCGGCAACTGTGACCCAGAATAGTGGCCCACAGTCGGCGCAAGTGTGTCCACACCAGCAAAAGCCACCAACAGGAAGAGGTTCTCACCGATCTGAGGTGGTTTCGACACTGGCTTCCCTTTCATGGCAGGTCGGTGCGCTTCATTAGCATGCCAGTGGTGTTGCGGCGTACTATCGGGGTCCTCAGACGAGGTAATGTGAACCGCTAAATCGCCACTGGCCAGCCCGCCCTCCCCTTCTAACCTCCGCAGTACTCAGTGAAAGTGGAAGCAGAAGTCAACACCTGTGGCAGAGCCGGACAGACCCAGAAGTCGCTGACGAGCTCAGCTGGGGAGGGTGGGAGGACCATCATCAGCAAGCTGACGTAGCAGCTAAATGGCAAAGACCACTGTACTACCCAGCACTCCGTAATGCTAGACGACCCGGCCATCAGTCAAACTCCGAGCAGTTACACGTAATACTACGTCTGGCTTCGACAGCCTGAAACACCAGGCGAATCCACACCTATTGGCTCTTTTACGTCATACCTGTGGACTTCTGGGCGCCACACCTGTGCACTTCTGGACGTCACACTTGTGGACCCCTGGACGTCATGCCTGTGGACTCCTGGACGTTATACCTGTGCACACTGGACGTCCTACCCGTGGACCCCTGGACGCCACACCTGTGGACCCCTGGACGTCATACCTGTAGGACCCCTGGACGTCAAACCTGTGGACTTCTGGATGCCACACCTGTGGAGCCCTAGACGTTATGCCTGTGGACTCCTGGACGTCATACCTGTGGAGCCCTGAACGCCACACCTGTGAACCCCTGGACGTCACACCCGTGGGCTCATGGATGCCACACCTGTGGACTCCTGGACGTCATACCTGTGGACCCCTGGACGTCATACCTGTGGACCTCTGGACGTCATACCTGTGGACCCCTGGACGTCATACCTGTGGACCTCTGGATGCCACACCTGTGGAGCCCTAGACGTTATGCCTGTGGACTCCTGGACGTCATACCTGTGGAGCCTGAACGCCACACCTGTGAACCCCTGGACGTCACACCCGTGGGCTCATGGATGCCACACCTGTGGACTCCTGGACGTCATACCTGTGGACTCCTGGACGTCATACCTGTGGACTCCTGGACGTCATACCTGTGGACCCCTGGACGTCATACCTGTGGACCTCTGGATGCCACACCTGTGGAGCCCTAGACGTTATGCCTGTGGACTCCTGGACGTCATACCTGTGGAGCCCTGAACGCCACACCTGTGAACCCCTGGACGTCACACCGTGGGCTCATGGATGCCACACCTGTGGACTCCTGGACGTCATACCTGTGGACCCCTGGACGTCATACCTGTGGACCTCTGGACGTCATACCTGTGGACCCCTGGACGTCATACCTGTGGACCTCTGGATGCACACCTGTGGGCCTGACGTTTGCCTGTGGACTCCTGGACGTCATACCTGTGGAGCCCTGAACGCCACACCTGTGAACCCCTGGACGTCACACCCGTGGGCTCATGGATGCCACACCTGTGGACTCCTGGACGTCATACCTGTGGACCCCTGGACGTCATACCTGTGGACCTCTGGACGTCATACCTGTGGACTCCTGGACGTCATACCTGTGGACTCCTGGACGTCATACCTGTGGACCCCTGGACGTCATACCTGTGGACCTCTGGACGTCATACCTGTGGACCCCTGGACGTCATACCTGTGGACCCCTGGACGCCACACCTGTGGACTCCTGGACGTCATACCTGTGGACCCCTGGACGTCATACCTGTGGACCTCTGGACGTCATACCTGTGGACCCCTGGACGTCATACCTGTGGACCTCTGGACGTCATACCTGTGGAGCCATGAACGCCACACCTGTTACCCCTGGACGTCATACCTGTGGACATATGGCCGTCACACCTGTGGACCCTGAAGAGATGGAGACGCCACACACCAGGTGACATCCCGACACCCTGACCACGATCCGGCCAGGGCTTCCCACCCAGCTCCAAGCACTGTTGGCTTGACCCTGGATCCGCTCGACTATCGTTCCTCAGGCGAACCCTGGTCCGCTTGACTATCGCTCCTCAGACGGGCCCTGGTCCGCTCGACTATCGCTCCTCAGATGGGCCCTAGTCCGCTCGACTCGTCATACGAAAGCAGGCACAGGCGCCGAGCAGTCTCGTTCAGCATTTCCTCTCAGTATCCCTCTCAGCAGTGACGCAGCCAGGAATTATACAAGGAGGGTCGGATAGTGCGAACGTGGCCCAGATTACTCCAGAATTGGCAATTTCTCCGATTTCGGCCACTTTATTTCGAGAAATGCCCCTTTTCTGAGAAAATCAGTTTCTCTTCCTTGTTCTCAATCCACCTTGGAGGCCCAAGTCGTGGGATCAATTCTGAAAAAAAATGCAAGTAATCATGACACTGCATTAAAACCGGAATCCAAACCGTCTAACCCTGTATCTAGATACAAAATGTCTAAACTTCATTATAAAAATTTCAATTTTTAGTGTTCGGTAAGGAGTGAACAAATGCTTGCAAGGCCCAGAAGACTATCGTAAGAGTCCGCACGCATCAGAAAGATCTCGTGCACGTTGGCAAGGGCACATAGACGGTCGTGAGGGCCCGTGTGCACGTTCGTAACGGCACGTATTTATTTATTTACTTAGTTCATTTATTTAGTTCACGCTTAGTTCATGCCGTCCAAGTGCAATGGCCGTAGATGTTCGCAATGCCCCGTATACGTTCATAATGGCCCGTATACGTTCATAATGGCCCGTATACGTTCATAATGGCCCGTATACGTTCATAATGACCCGTAAACATTGGCAAGAGCTCGCAGACGTTCTTAGGGGCCCGACAGCAGCCAGTAAAGTGTTCTTAGCCTTTCTATCGCCGCCATAGCGAGCCCGCAGAGGACTACGTACGGGGACCTGGCTCGGCCCGTGGGTGCCCGAGGAGTGGGCGACCGCCGCCATAGCGAGCCCGCGGAGGACTAGGTACGGGGACCTGGCTCGGCCTGTGGGTGCCCGAGGAGTGGGCGACCGCCGCCATAGCGAGCCCGCGGAGGACTAGGTACGGGGACCTGGCTCGGCCCGTGGGTGCCCGAGGGGTGGGCGACCGCCGCCGCCGCCACTGGTCATACGGTAGTGAATACACTGGCTTTGCCACCCATCAGCACGCCAGCACATCAGCTCCGCCACCATACCAGGCCTGCCAGCTCTGCCAGCTGTCAGCCCACCAGCCCTGCCAGTCGGACAGCTCTGTCAGCCCTGCCAGCCGGGACGGCTCTGCCAGCTCTGCCAGTCCACCAGCTCTGCCAGCTCTGTCAGCCCACCAGCTCTGCCAGCTGTCAGCCCACCAGCCCTGCCAGCTGTCAGCCCACCAGCACTGCCAGTTCCGCCAGCTCGCCAGCCTGCCAGGCCTGCTAGTCGGACAGCTCTGCCAGCTCTGTTAGCCCACCAGCTCTGCCAGCTCTGCCAGCCCACTAGCCCACATCCTCTCCACTCGCATCAGACTCACATAAATGACACTCACATCAATGGGAGCAGGACATGTTCAAGTACACCCACAGCTCAGGTGGGCATCACGTGCACCTGACCGTGTACTGGGCGATGCGATGTTGAATTTGGTCATCGATATCGACATTGACCGAAGCCAGCATAGGCGTGTCATGAAGCTGATTACAGACAAATGGGACGCACCAAACAATGGGGGCGACTCCATTAGGGTGTATTCTACCTGAGCTGTGGGGTGTACTTGCACATGTCCTGCTCCCACTGATGTGAGTGTCATTGATGTGATCTGGTGCGAGTGGAGAGGATGTGGGCTAGTGGGCTGGCAGAGCTGGTGGGCTAACAGAGCTAATGGAGTGGGCTTACAGAGCTGTAGGCTAACTAGGTCTCGGGCTAGATCTGGCAAACATGGGGAGGGACAAAAAGGTCCGCCTATGGGTCTTCCGAATATTGGGATGCGTGCACCGCCCGGTCTATCCGTACCCTGGTGGGAGGTGACTGTGTGTACCCTGACGTGAGGTGCAGGTGGACATCGTACACCGCCCGGCCCATCCGTACCCTGGTGGGAGGTGACTGTGTGTACCCTGACGTGAGGTGCGGGTGGACATCGTACACCGCCCGGTCTATCCGTACCCTGGTGGGAGGTGACTGTGTGTACCCTGACGTGAGGTGCAGGTGGACATCGTACACCGCCCGGTCCATCCGTACCCTGGTGGGAGGTGACTGTGTGTACCCTGACGTGAGGTGCGGGTGGTCATCGTACACCGCCCGGTCCATCCGTACCCTGGTGGGAGGTGACTGTGTGTACCCTGACGTGAGGTGCGGGTGGACATCGTACACCGCCCGGTCCATCCGTACCCTGGTGGGAGGTGACTGTGTGTACCCTGACGTGAGGTGCGGGTGGACATCGTACACCGCCCGGCCCATCCGTACCCTGGTGGGAGGTGACTGTGTGTACCCTGACGTGAGGAGCAGGTGGACATCGTACACCGCCCGGCCCATCCGTACCCTGGTGGGAGGTGACTGTGTGTACCCTGACGTGAGGTGCGGGTGGTCATCGTACACCGCCCGGTCCATCCGTACCCTGGTGGGAGGTGACTGTGTGTACCCTGACGTGAGGTGCGGGTGGTCATCGTACACCGCCCGGTCCATCCGTACCCTGGTGGGAGGTGACTGTGTGTACCCTGACGTGAGGTGCGGGTGGTCATCGTACACCGCCCGGTCCATCCGTACCCTGGTGGGAGGTGACTGTGTGTACCCTGACGTGAGGAGCAGGTGGGCATCGGAACTGTCGAGGCCGATATTGGATTATATTTAGAAATGTCAATACTGTAATGGAATAACTGGATTGCGGGCAATAGGGGCGACTAACATTGGAGCAGAATTACGATGGTGGCAGGAAAAGCATACCAGAATATAAGAAACCATCTGAAAGGAATTGCAACTGGTCCACACAATTTGAAGAGGGATCTAGAGACCGGACTTGGAAGACAGTAGTACTGAAGGAGATAGATACTGCGTCACATGGACCTTAGAACAACTAATTTCAGTCATCGAATCCTTATGAGAACTCAGTCAGTTGAACTCCCCCTGAACGGTGAAGATCAGACTCCATCGCACTAGGGTGGAAGCGATGCAGTATGATCTTTAAGTGGCTCGAAACCAATGAGGATCCTGATATGAGGAGGGGATTCTGCACCTTCACGCCCGTCCAACTGCTCGCAAGAAAGGAACATTTGGTTCTTTCGACGCTTTAACTGCTAGGTCTTAGAGCACCGCCAAAATTCTCACTCCGATTGGTAGCCGGTGGACTCGGAAATCCCACCGGTTGTGCGATTCGAACCACCACCCTGCTATCAGGAATCCAACGCCGTACAGGCTGAGCTGCCGCGACCCTCTCCAACCGCTCCGACCAGCGTGCCTGCCGGACCATCTGCTGGCGGCGATGTCCACAGACTGAGCTGCCGCGGTCCCTCCAACCGCTCCGACCAGCGTGCCTGCCGGACCATCTGCTGGAGACGATGTCCACAGACTGCCGCGGTCCCTCCAACCGATCCGACCAGCGTGCCTGCCGGACCATCTGCTGGAGACGATGTCCACAGACTGCCGCGGTCCCTCCAACCGATCCGACCAGCGTGCTTGCCGGACCATCTGCTGGGGGCGATGTCCACAGACTGAGCTGCCGCGGTCCCTCCAACCGATCCGACCAGCGTGCCTGCCGGACCATCTGCTGGAGACGATGTCCACAGACTGAGCTGCCGCGACCCCTCCAACCGCTCCGACCAGCGTGCCTGCCGGACCATCTGCTGGCGGCGATATGATGTGGCCGACCGGCTGGGTCGGGAGCGGGAGCGGACGTGGTGTCGGGCCAGCGGCGGACTAGTTCTGCACGTGCGCACCATGACTCAGAGCGACAGAGCTGCAGGGGGACAGGGGACAGAGGGGCGGGGGCAGGCGACAGGGGCACCACTGTCACCCGCCACCATTGATTCGTCCCGGGAGCACAGCCGGCGTATAAAACATTCACGGGCGCTCCGGCACTGATTGGATTGCGCGGATGAAGGGTTAAAAAGGGCGTCACAAAGGACCGCCAGCTCTGCGGTAGATGTTAGACCGCTGGCGCGGCAGCCGACGCGGCGGTGGCACCGAACCCTCTGGTGATACGCGGTGTCGTCCGATGATACGCTGATGCTAACCGACAGACTGGGTGACGGTAACCGCCATACAGCTGAATGAACCACACACCCCGTCGAGAAATCACGCACAACCGCTCAGTTGGTCCCGCCACGACTCTGCCGAGGTGTCCCGCACCACGACTCAGCTGGTCGGTCCGTCAGCTGATGAGCTTCCGACAGGTCCTACTGGGCGGAGACATGAACATGGGTACTAGGCGTCGGCAGACTCGGTCGGTTGGTTATTGGTTTTACGGCACATCGACCGTTGAGTCCTGTAGCGTCGCCAATCGCACGCCGATTGGTTGTGGGCGAAGATTAGCGACAGGTGAAACTCGAACCCACAACCTTTCGATTGTGAGATGAGCAACCTACCCCTAGACTACTCGTCCCCTGCTCGACTCGGCTGCCGTGTCGGCAGAGTAGGAAAAAAGCTGGGTCATGACCTCTCCCTACTCAACCCTGTCGACGTATCAGCAGAGTATGACCAGCTGGATCATGACCTCTGTCAGACTCGGTCGCCGTGACCCAATTTACTCCGCTGAACATACGTAACTCCAGGGACGCGACGCCACTCGTGAGACTTCACACAGTAGTCGACGGACTCGAGTCAATGGACGTGTCTGGACGTGCCAGACTCGACGGCCACGACTCGGTGGAGACCACTCGTCGGATTGGACGGGCGGCCACGCCAGTCAGTTGCCTACGCAGTGGCAGCGACAACCTCCACCACCATCATCTCCCAGACTTGCCGTCATGAACTGCACACGGCTCAGTTCAGACCGCCGGCGTCGGCACTTTAACGCAGACATGGCATCCACGTCAAGGATAATGCACTGTTCAAAGCAGTTGATTCGCGGAACGTCTAAATGACGTCAGACCTTTATCTATCTTCGAAGTGATAAACAATTAAATAACGGTTATTATATTTTCATTTTCATTTTCAATTAGTATTCCTATCATGTACGTCATGTTTACCACCACATCCAGTTTTGATCCTACTCCCCCGCCTACATTTGACTTTTCTGTCTTGATTTGTCTCGTCTTCAATGTGCACAGTGCATGACCAACAGTGTTCTTTGTACATGCCTGTTTTCATCCGTGAACGTAACTTTTCACTCAGAATCTCAACATCGTATTGCGAAATTCTCCGAGGCGTCACATCGGAGCCGGCCGATTATTTGAGCCGATATGTGGTCTGGCCCGTGCCCAAATGTGTCGCCTGCTGAATCAATACTAGCGGCATATAAAACGTTGGCATGTCGGCAACACTTGGTTGAGAACACCCACGGCAGGATGTCGGCCACACTCGTCAGAGTACACCCACGGCAGCACGTCGGCAACACTCGCCGGCGAATCCCCGCTGTCAGTCTGTGGGGGCTCTTCCATCGGTGCTTTGCAAACTCTCCACATGTGTGCAGCTGTTGGTTCGAGTCTCACCTGTCGCTACTCTTCTCCCGCAGCCAATCGGCGTGAGAGATTGGCGACGCTACATGACTCAATGGTCGACGTGTCGTAAAACCCAATAACCAACCATGTGTGTGCAGCTCTCCAGAACTCCACAGACGGCTCTCCACTCGCTCGCGAGTGGCCTCGCACGTCACGACGGATAAGTCGAGCGGCTCGCCCGTCACCACCCAGTCCATCACGACGGATAAGTCGAGTGGTTCGCCCGTCACCACCCAGTCCATCACGACGGATAAGTCGAGTGGTTCGCCCGTCACCACCCAGTCCATCACGACGGATAGGTCGAGTGGTTCGCCCGTCACCACCCAGTCCATCACGACGGATAAGTCGAGTGGTTCGCCCGTCACCACCCAGTCCATCACGACGGATAAGTCGAGTGGTTCGCCCGTCACCACCCAGTCCATCACGACGGATAGGTCGAGTGGCTCACCCGTCACCACCCAGTCCATCACGACGGATAAGTCGAGTGGTTCGCCCGTCACCACCCAGTCCATCACGACGGATAAGTCGAGTGGTTCGCCCGTCACCACCCAGTCCATCACGACGGATAGGTCGAGCGGCTCGGCCGTCACCACCCAGTCCATCACGACGGATAGGTCGAGCGGCTCGGCCTTCACCACCCAATCCATCACAATGGATAGGTCAAGGCTGAATACTCCCTTGGCTTCTTGAACTTTCACCTGCCTACTGACCTTTTTTTCTCCTACTTTCCGAAGGTACATCACTCTTTGTCATACCCGATGATGTGTATTTCGTACACATCATCTCGTTAACCCTGAGTGCTAGATCACCAAGCTGTGGTCTTACTTTTGGAGGCCTATTTGACGCACATTTTGCAGAAATTGCAGCTATGGCCATTTTCCTGCAGCTGGGGTAAGGTGGCTACATAATTCCAGCCTTAAATCGTACTGTGCATGTTCTATGTGTGAATAGTCTACACCAATGTCTGCCTCTGGCTACCGACTTGGTCATCCTGATGCCCACAACAGCACCATAATCAGCAGTGTCCAAAGATTAACACATGTACACACGTACATTGGCCGTGGTCCGACAGATCCCTCTGGAACATACAGGTGACACAGGGCAGAGGCCGTGACCATGAATTGGTCATGTAGGGGGCGTCGACTACTTCGGTCATTTTGCGTCAATGACTCCAGCAAGGACTTTTGATGGGCATACCTCCAACGTGTCAGTGATCCCCAATGTGTGGGCAACCCTCCCACGATGTGTGGGCGACCCTCCAACGATGTGTGCGCGACTCTCACCTCGATGTCTGTGCGGGCGACTCCCCAGTGTGTGGGCGGCTCTCCCCCGGTGTGTGGGCGACTCTCCCCCGGTGTGTGGGCGACTCTCCCCTGTGTGTAGAGGATGACTCTCCAACGGTGTGTGGGAGACTCCGCCCAATGTGTGGGCGACTGTCCGCCGATGTGTGGGCGACAGCCCGCCGATGTGTGGGCGACTCTCCCTCAGTGTGTGGGCGACTGACCGCCAGTGTATGGGCGGTTCATCAGTATGCAATGCCGTGGCACCACCCTCGACAGACAAGCACCGATCGCTGCCTGCACGGGCCAATTATCCGCCGACCGGCGCAGGGCGCGCAATCAGAGCCGCCGCTCGTCTGCCGATCCGTGGGAGCCGGTCCTCCAGCACGCTGAAGAGGTGCCCCCTCCCCTCCCCGCCGCAGCGGCCATAATCCGGCCCAGCCGGCGGCGGCTAATTTCACACCTCCGGTGTTGATCCGGGTTTCAGTGTAGCCGCCGGGATGGCAGGCCAATATAGGCCGACGAGGCAATGACACACGCTGTCCAGCGGGGGAGGGGAGGGGGAGGTCGCCACATGGCACCGATATACTGTGCGTGGTGACAAGGCTCGGCAAGGCGAGGCTATTCAGGGGACAGCAGAGGGCAACACAGCCGACAGAGAATGGGAAGACATGACCGGCAGAGGACGCAAAATGACGGGATAATATGGCTAGCAGAGAGCAGGAGAACGTTGCCACCCGAGGACGGGATAACACGGCCGGGAGAGGACGGGATAACATGGCCGGGAGAGGACGGGACAACACGGTCGGGAGAGGACGGGACAACACGGCCGGGAGAAGACGAGACAGCACGGCCGGGAGGGAACGGGATAACATGGCCCGGAGGGAAGGAGAACACGGGCGGGGGGGGGAGGGGGAAACGGCGGGGGGGAAGGGGAAACGGGGGGGAGGGAGGGAAGAAGGCGGGAGGGGAGGGAAACACGGGGGGGGGGGAAGGACAAACGGACGGAGAGGAGGGGAAAGGGGGAAAAAAAGTTTATAGGGGAAAAAAAAGGAAGGAAGGGAAGAAAGGAAAAAAAAAAAGTAAAGGAAAAAAAAAAAAAAAAAAAAAAAAAAAAAAATGTTTATGAAATAAATAATAAAAAAAAAGTAATGTTATTATACATATGTAATAAATTCAACATCGACTTGAAAAACTCCGATGATTAACATGCGCTGGAACCCTCAAATTAAAAAAAAAAAAAAAAAAAAAAAATAATAAAAATTTTTTATTAAAAAAATTAAAAAAATAAAAAAATAAAAAAAAAAAATAAAAAAAAAAAAAAAAAAATTAATGAAAAAAAAAAAAAGAAAAAAAGCCCCCCCCCCAAAAAAAAAAAAAAACAAAAAAAAAATAAAAAAAAAAAAAAAAAAAAAAAAAAAAAAAAAAAAAAAAAAAAAAAAAAAAAAAAAAAAAAAAAAAAAAAAAAAAAAAAAAAAAAAAAAAAAAAAAAAAAAAAAAAAAAAAAAAAAAAAAAAAAAAAAAAAAAAAAAAAAAAAAAAAAAAAAAAAAACCTCGGGGGCGGGCCGGTGCGGTGCGGTTCACCGCCTATCACCATGAAGGTTTGCGTAGACTGGTGCCTGAAAAAGTAGCGATCTTCGATCGCATTCCTCTTCTTCAGAGGCGCAGCCAGGATTTTCGTGAGGGGGCACGACAAAAAAAAAGTATGAAAGACCAGCTTCGGCGCGCTCGCCAGCAGTCGCTTTCTTGTAGCCGTTTCCATGCTTCATTCTCTCCAGCCACCCTTGCTTAAGGATGGTCATGCATCTCTTGTTATGACTACATGGAGTGAGTTCGTATTAATTGCAACATCTGGTGCTTTTCCGAGCTCATTGATGTGCATGACAGTCATTTATTACTACTTGATGCATTGGTAAAGCAGTTCGCAGTCACAACAGGGTAAGTTATAATTCAAGTGTGTGCTGAAGATAAATGCGACGCAGGACACGATAGCAACGCACAACATTGGTGCATCTTACTTCTAAACTAGATTATCGAGCGTGAAGCTTTGTGTACAATTGGTGGTGTCAATGCAACCCAATAATTTTGGAACATATCATAAGGTCAATGCATTAGATAAAAATAATAGGATCAAAACCAGCCCTTGAAACTCCAATACTTGTGGTGGCAACACCAACAATTTTGAGAAGCCTTCACCTATATAGATTGCCATAAAGCCTGAAGGTTAAATAATATTATAGTTTGGATAACTGAATCTGGTAGTGGTATGGCATGATAACCAAGTAGATGGCGATGCACTTTATACATTACTGAATACAGAAATAATAAAAATTTACTAGTCGTACTTTTGCTTCTGCATGGTGGTTATACTTTCGCTTTTTACTTATCATCTTTATTCGGGATGATAAATAATGGGAATTAACCATTGTGGTTTAACCTATTCTGTGATCATGCTGTGCCTATCAATGCCTGCCAACACCAAAATAAAACCTTGATAATAGGTACACTATCAATCCATGTTCTAGGAATGACGGAATCCTTCTAATGTGGTGTGAACAGCAGATTTTACCTTAATTAAACAGAAAAACCAAAGGTACTACTCTATACAAGGCATGCATTAAAAAAAAATGGACTGGCTTCAATTCAGTTTGACCTGGCCCAAACGGGGCTTTTCACCTCAAACTGACTGGTACCCAAAATTATTCATATTTACAACCTTTAAAGCAAAGTGGTGTTGGTGTTATTGATTTAATGACACACCGACCGTCGAGTCATGCAGCGCCGCCAATCTTTCACACCGATTGGTCGCCCTCGAAGAGCAGCGACGGGTGAGACTCGAACCCACAACCTTTCCATTGTGAGACGAGCAACTTACTCCTAGACTACTCGCCCCCAAGCAAAGTAGCCGGTAATACGGCATAGCCAGATATGTTAAAGATTGTCCGGAAGACGGGATGGGACAGAGTAGAGTTGTCAGGCACATAGCGTCTCATCGTTAGTTTCATCAGAAATCAAGGCTATCATGTTTAATGTCAACGAAAATCCAATGGATTGACGAAGAATACACCCTTCCCGGAGAACGAAATGTTGAACTGAAGTAGCGGGCAGTGTTGAATACGTGGGCAATCACTCCCATGTGTGGCAACGTCGCTGGTTGATGGCCAAACCACGCAAACAAACGCGTCACTGTTTTCACCCGAAAGGACAGACATGATACCGAGCCTTAGCATTAATCAACGCCGGGAACAATGCCATGGAGGGATGCCAACACCATGACCGGGATAGCCATAGCAGGCTGGCACCATCGCCCATTGTCACCGGCAGTGAAATCCATTTACCTCCCTAATATGAGCCGGCGAGAACTGGCGCCGCCTCGGCGTCAGAGCAGTCACTGTCCACCGTGTTACGGCAACCACAAGGTCGGCCGGCACGCCATCAAAACACGGTGGAAACCAACTGCATCTGACCGGACGCGCTTGAGTGATGTAGCAGCAGCATCTTACCCAGCGCCCAGCACAGCCCGCTGAAGATCCCGGGAGATTGCGAAAAAGTTTCAACAGCCCTCCCGAGACAGCGGCTGAAGCTTCCTCCTGAAGCGACCTTCACGGTCCACCAGACAGCGAAGGCCGCGCGGTCGCCGGGTCACAGGCCACGTGTGTCATCAGCAGCCATCCGAGTATATTCAACGACCACGAGCGTCTCACCAGTGGTCATCGGCGTCTCATCAAGGGCAACCCGAGTCTCATCAGCAGTGACCAAAGTCTCATCAGCCGCCACCCGCGTCTCATCAGCGATTCGCCCCGTCTCATCAGCGGTAACCAGTGTCTCATCAGCGGTGACCAGCGTCTCATCAGCGGTAACCAGCGTCTCATCAGCGGCAACTCGAGTCTAATCAGCGGCCACCCGAGTCTCATCAGCAGTGACCGGTGTCGGCGGTGACCGGCAGCTCATCAGCAGTCAGGCGCGTGCCATCGGCGAGTCTGGCCTGACCTATCGGCGGCCATAGGTGGCCACGAATCTAATCTCACGGTTCACAGGTCGCACTCTCCACCCTTAAACACTTGCCGCCCACTCTGTCTGGGACGTGAGATCAGGTGGTGGCATGACTCACGCGTCCAGTAACATCCAGTTTCAGCAGATCTATCAGCATGCCGATGCATGCCACTGAAGGAACACTCAGTGGAGTAATACAGCATAAAGTGTTCAGACTTTATAAGAGCCACAGGGGCCATCTGGGTTAAGCCGGCAAAGGGAAGATACTCAGCACCTTATAAGCTTGGACAAAAGGATACTCAGTACCCTAACCAATACCACATTCTATATTTCAACGAAACTATCCACCAACATCCCACACCTACCAATATCTATCTAGCCCTTTTTATATCTAGACCTTTTTATTCATATTCACTGGTGAGGAACGAATACAGCTACAGCGGTACAGAGGGCGGACACATCGTTCACGTACCACAGACACTGGGCCCTGGCGCCCGTGCGATCACCACATGAACGCATGAACACACGGTGAAGCGGCCAGCCAGCCAGCACCAGCGTAGCTGCATTGGGCGGTGACGGATGGCTCGGTTCACGAGTGACGTGCTCGGTGCCGGGCGCAGGGCACCACCAGACGCGCGCCACCTTGTGCGTCCGTGACCCGCGGTGTTGACATGCGCGGCATCTGGCGGGGTCAAGCCTGCATAATTCCGCCACAAAATGGTAATAAGCCGGCGCCAATCGCAGACGGGCCGGCCGTTCGCTTTAAGTGGCCATCAGCAGGCGGTAATTGGCAGGGATAGCTGTCCGTCACGTTACGCCACGCTGCGCCACCGTAGCCGTCCGTGATGAGCAGCTGTGTGACGTCACATCGCGGCCGGCCCCGCGACGGCACTGCGGGTGGGTATCCCTCTGTCCCTCCGCATGGGTGTTATTTCCCGGTGAAGTGCGTTCACTTCATCAATAAGCCCCAACAGGAAGCCGTTACTCGACTGCTTAGTTAGTTGTTCGGACTTGTTGGTGCATTAACTAATCCTCTGTACCTGGGCACAGGGAACAGAGAACCACGAAGTCCGGCATTTCCAAGTGCACAGCTGTCACTATGCATAGGGAATAGTAAACCATGGAGCTCGGCATTTCCCCGTCACTGTACAGTGTACAGCCGCCTGTCTGTACCAGGGCTATCTGTTTGTCTCCCGATAGGAGCCATCCATATTGTTCTGGAGAAACACTATAGCGAAAACATGTACAACATGCGCACATAACGCATACAACATCGCATTGTGCAGTATACAGTGCACACCTCCAAGGAACAATAGTCCATTGTTTACGACAGTTGTCGGCTGCCTCGTGTCGGCTGCTGACGCATGCACTATGCAGCTGTTGGCTGGCGTACGTTAACGGCTGACGTACGACAGCTGTGCAGCTGTAGACTGTCGCACATCAGCTGCCGACATCTGCAGCTGTCGGCTGCCGTACGTCAGCTGTGGACATATGCAGCTGTGCGCTGTCGCACATCAGCTGTCGGCATCTGGAGCTGTCGGCTGCCCTACGTCAGCTGTGGACATCTGCAGCTGTGAGCTGTCGCACATCAGCTGTCGACATCTGCAGCTGTTGGCTGTCGTACGTCAGCTGACGACGTCTGCAGCTGTTGGCTGTCGTACGTCAGCTGCCGACATCTACAGCTGTGGGCTGTCATACGCCAGCTGCTGACATCTTCAGCTGTGCGCTGTCGCAAGTCAGCTGCCGACATCTGCAGCTGTGGGCTGTCATACGCCGAGCTGCTGACATCTGTAGCGTTTAGTTATCGTACGTCAGCTGCCAACATTGCAGCTGTCGGCTGCCTTACGTCAGCTGTTGACATCTGCAGCTATTGGTTTGTGTAAGGTGCATGGCAGCCATCCTGTCAGCACAAAGTGGCCAGCACTTGCGTGATGGTTGGATATCGCATTGTCGCAGACCCTTGGTGAGCTTACTAAAACTGCTTACTCTCCATAGACACTATGGTTCCAAGAAGAATAAATATGCAAAGTTCAGCGCTATACCCGACAGTTAGAGATACTACAGGATAGGCTCGTAATCTACCTGGTCCTTCTTAGTGCTTCCGATGACTCGAAGAAACTTATTGTCTGGGTGCCCAGGACGGTCTGTTCGGCATCACTAATGGACATTCACCAAACGTTATATTGTTTGCGGTAGCTGAAGCTGACGTTACGGCCATTTCAACCGGACCACGAATTCCCAGTGGAGGATCCAGCGGCGTCTAGTTTCAGCTGTTTACCGGTGAGGAAAAATCCTTTATCATCTGAGACGTTAATAACCTTACGGGTAAATTTGAAAACCCGGACCAATTCTGTAATTCTCGGCATATTTTGCCACTGTTGACTCTCCGGTGATTGTTTGTAAAAGCATGCCCTGGGATCCAGAGGGGGCGCTACGGGTATGTGCCCAAGAACGCTTGTCCCTCCTTCCATTACTTTTCATATCCAGAGGCAATATATTTGAAACTCATGAAATATTTCATTTTCACGTATATTTGTCAAATATGCATCTATATTACCAAGATAGCCGCCCAATTTGTCCACAAGGGCGGTTCCCCCTTCAAGAAGGAAGCACAGCCTCCGCAATGGCCGCGTTCGCACTGCTGACCAATTGTTGCAATATACTGCGAAGAGTGCGCCTACAATATCAGGGCACTCACCCGGCCCAGGGGGCGCTTAAATTTGAAAGAGTAGCGCCCACAACGGTGCGGCACTAGTACTGTCAAGAGAGGCGCTAGAAATCCTCAGCAGGGTGCCAAAGTTTGTACCAAGGGTGCTAGCTATCCTAAACAGCTCCCTTATTTTCAACACGAGCACCACCTGGCCGGAAAAAGCGTCTGACCGCGAACAGAGCACCGGCTGGCTCGGGAGGGCACCTGCGTTCTCAAAGCATCAAACTGCCCAGGAAGACACCTATATTGTCGGGATAGGTGACTTGCAATGTAAATGTAGGTGTCTTTCAATGCAAATGTAGCCAATAATGACCCGCATGTCCCGAAGAGCGGTGCCAGAATAGCCCAGGACGAGCCTACACTCTCGCGGCACACAGCTGTCAGTACAGGCGCCTGCAGTAGCGAGATAGGCGCCCGACCGTCACGGACGGTTATTTATATCTTTACTCTTCCTTAGCATTTTGCAGATTACAACTGAGTCGGAAAAAAACGACCGATTTCTGTTCAGGAAGGTCAGTTGGTTCGACTGGGTGGCATTCTTAACCCACTCGGTTAAGATGCCGCCCGAGGACCTGCTCCCTCTTGACGATGGTTGAGTCTATGTCCAATAGTATGGACCAATAGTATCCAATAGTATGCTATAATAGTGTCCAATAGTATCAAAAGGCCCATTAGTTCACCCCTTGCAGAAGGCACCCCCCCCCCTCCTCATTGCCAAGAACATGAACGTCGAGTGCGAGTTGAAGGTCACGTTATCGTTCTGTGATGAGACAAGCGACCTTCCATTCAAGGTTGGAGCTCCTTTCGGGACCGACGCTCCTGTGGGTCACTCACTTGACGGTCTTTGGGATGATCTTGCAGGATCTGTGTTCCCATGCAGAGCGGGGCCCTTCGTCTTCTTTAGGCCCTTTTGCTCATCTTATTACGCATACATTTTCCCTTGGGTGCTACAAACTGTCTTCAGGACATGAAATGTCTAAAATGATGTCAACCTATTAACCTCACCAACCCCTTACCTACAAGCCTAAATATAACATGGCATGTAAATAGTATACAAGACATTGAGAGACATTGTTGTAAACACACCTAGCGCGTACCACTTTCTGCTGCTATACAGGCAATGAGAAAAAAAAACTACTATGGTGCACACATGTAACGCCACTTATTGCTACAATTCAGGCAATTAGAAGGAAAACAGTGTGGTGAACACACCTAGGGCTCATCACTTACTGCTGCTATGCAGGCAATGATATATTTTTTAAAAACACCGTGATGAACACATATGGCGCGTACCCTATACTGCTCCTACACGGGCAGTGATAAAAATGCCTAAAAATAGAAATACCCCATAATCTACTATAAACTTAACAAGGTGTACAAGACGTTTTTCATTAATCTTGAAAACAAAATAATACAGTGGAGGTGGTAGGCTCGGTCTTACGCGGGGAAATGCTAGTAAAAGGAAAGGTTATTCTGTGACCGACAGACGCAGCCATACGATTAATACTTACGAGCACAAGACAATGGGACGCATGAAAACTGCGTCCATAAAGTTTTCTCCCTTTTCCATGCTAAGCTGACAGGCGCGTCACTAGTACCTGAACCTCGCTCTGGCGTTAGCTCGTTCCTCTGAGACCAACGTGGCGGCGCGCTTGGTCATTTCTAGCTTGACCACAAGTATGGAGTGATTTGGCATTTTCCAGTCCTGTGCATTACTCATTGATACTGCATAATCAAGTCATTTGTCAGCAGCCACAAGCACAATGAGTAACTCTCGAAAGTACAGCGCCGCTCCCCTCCCCTGCCGCGTCGGACTGTACGGAGCACCCCATGCCGACGTGACGTCACCATTAGACGACACGTCGGGCCGCTGACGGGCGACCACCCGCACCAGTGTCCTAAAATTACTTCACCATTAACTGTGTGGATGAAGAAAGAAGTTGCTTGGGAATAGTGAAAGATTGGAAGAAAATAAAGGATTGTCACTTAAGAATTAAAAAGGAGAATGCCTTCCACTTCAGTCATATGCATTTTACATTATTTAGCAGTCATGTGCATGATGACTGCCCATACATCATGTGGCAAAATGGTAAAAACCTAGGATGAGGATGAAATAGCACAACTCCATTAACTGTGAATTTCCAGGCCACATGGTCAATTATTTTACACTGACCCGCACTGGTGTCACACTGCGTCTCGTCCAGGAACGGCACACCCCTTCACAATGGCACGCGACACACGTCCGACAATACCTGCCCAGCAGCTGTCGAGAATGAGGGCAGACCAGTGGGCCCTATATGTTCACCATGGTCGATGCGCCCAAAAGACCAAGTAACTAACTGACGCCAAACCAGCTGAAATTATCTTCCGGTAGTCCGTGCAAAAAGGCCACTAAAGCATGGAGGGATAGGCGGCGCTCAGCCGGTCGATGTCTCACGGTGCCCAGCAGCATGTGATTGCCGGCGCGTCAGTAGTGCCAGAGTCAGCTGCCCACCGTACCCGGCGGTGGCACGGCGTGGCGCCAGCTGACCCATGTGAGCGGCGGACAGGTGTGCGTGACGTGTCCCGGCCGGTGATGTTGGAGAGATAGTGGGCCGGCTGAAGCGACAGCACAACAGCACAGCGGCACAGCGCTGGTGATGGCCCGGCTCACGGTTAGGCAGCCACCGGACCGGACAAAAGCCACGCGGCTCGACAAACACTTTCATCTCGCATGGTGAACGTTCAGATCCGGCCGGCCGCCTGACGTTGGTCCGGCCGCGGTGCGCACCGTGCACCACGCGCCAACGGTCAGGCTACCGCCGGGGTCCGGCCCGGCCAAGTTGAAGCGTGCTGTATATTTACGTCCGGCCGCACCCGTCGGCCAGCGGTCGCACAGCTTGGAGCATTTCTGCGCATGTCCACGGTGTGGCCCACCCATTCGTCCCTCATGTTTTGGGCGCGCCACCAGAATGAGGGAGCGTCATCACGTCACCGCACGAAGCGCTCGTCACTTCCCGAAGTCAAGGTACATCCTGTTGTTCAAGATGTGTCAAGGTCTTCAAATGAATACGTAGTTTGAATTTGTAGATATATATTGTGTAGTTACAGCTTCCACATGTAGTATTTCCAGAACTTGAAATTGAGATATGTTTAGCTGGCATGTTCAGGTGGCGTGTACCCCTCCTACCATTATCCTACGATATCTTCGTTTCCGTCGTCGAACATTAGGTAACTGTTTGCCGAACAGAGCTTACCTGGCGAATCACCCTGCTGGGTGTATTCGTTTACTGGCACACTGGCGCAAATCAAAGCGAACTAATTGTTTCGCAAGCCGCAAGTGCGAGCAAAACGGTAACGGGCACACTGTCCATGCGATGATGACGTCACGTCGAGGACGACCGTGGCCGCGGTGCGAAAGCAACTACAGCGAGCTGACGGAAACCTGCTGAATAGCCTACGGTTCGGGGCACGGAACGGACCCTTTTTCAGGTTCGGTGGCGGTGTGAACCGCCTTAACACCCTGAAGTTGCTTTGTGACACATCCAACTGTTAGGTCAAACGGCATCGCCAATCTCCCGCGCCGTTTGGTGCGCGAGTGGGCTCGGTAATCTCACCGGCTGTGGGATTCGAAAGCACTGTCTCACGATCAAGAGCACAGCGCCCTACCGACTGAAGTACCGCGACCCCTGAGCCGGCCTTAAGACCACATTAAGCCGGGATACAGCTGTCGCGACTCCCGCCCTGGCCAGATTAATCTCCTACTTCTTCACCGGTCCGGTTATTTCTGCTGCCACTGTTCTGGCCCCGTCCGGCTCTTACCCCCGCTCGGGTTCAGTTCCTCCCTCCTACTCTTCCACTCCGGTCCGGTTACTCTTCTATGCTTGCTTTAGTTCCGCCCTTCCCAGCTCTGATTGGATCGTTTCTCTTCTTCCGGTCCGATCCTCTCCCCATCTCTGGTCGGGTCCCTCCACTGCGCGCGTCCGATCCCTCCCCAATTCTGGCACGGCCACTTCCCAACACCGGTTCGGTCCCTCCACTGCTTTCGTCTGATCTCTCACCAACTCCGTCCTAGTCCCTCGCCAGTTCTGGTTCGGTCCCGCCCCTGCTCTGGTCCGATCAATTCCCAGCTCTGGTCCAGCCCCTCTCGACTCCGATTCGGTCCACCTCTTGTTGTGGTTTGGTCCCTCCCGTGCCCTAGTTCGGTTCCCTCATCAGCGCTGGCCGAGCTCCTTCCCCTGCTCTAATTCGGCGTGCATTATACTACTGCACTAGTTGTACAGCAAAAAAGTACATAACCAGAAATATTGTGCACAAGAGCGGAACACTGTAGCTACGAATTGTGCACATTGACTAAGTGTGACTATAGTGGCAACAATACTTTAACAGCATGTTCATCAAGTAGGCACAAAATGTAGCCACAAACAATAAGGCCAAACGACGACAGCCAGTGATTCTGCCAAACAGCATGTCACATGACTGTCAGCTGTGTCTTGAAGGTTCCCACTTCACCCATTGTGGTAGCATTCGCTTAGCAGAAATGACGTCATCACACAAAGTGCAAATCAGTTGTGGTCCGCTGCTGCAATTGAAGGAAGAAAAACATCAGAAAAATGGAATACAAAATTATCACAATACACTGGAACTGGTGAAATTCGGAAACCTGAAAATTGTGAAAATTTCGAGGAAAGCTCGTGAGACACCCTTGGCCTAGCACTATCAAAGCAATACTTAACTAACCTTTCTTAAAGAAAGGGATGAGGAACCACATCTGGTTGAGGTACAGCACACAGCACTCCGTCCTTTCCCGTCATTCAACTGGATAGTGTGCCCACCAAACTGTGTTCTTCCCTCTCAACCTTTGGAAGGGGATGGCCCAGTGGTTAAGGTGTTGAGCTCTGGGTGCCAATGGTCCCGGGTTCAACACTCGCACCACTCGGGGCATTTCCCAACCCCGCGGCCCACCGGCGAATCAGTGTGGGCGGCACCATTGGCCGTGACCGTGCATAAAATGCGTCGAGGACCACACAATAAACAAACGAACAAACCCCTCAACATTGGACAGCTACGTTGAACACAAACTGAAATTGGGGTATTAATGTTGACGTCACAGCGAGGCACTACCCCCCCTAGCCGGTTGGTACTATATATCCTACATAACTATATAAATAGTTGTAAAAAATGAAAGGAATAAAAAAATTTTTCCCCTACAATATCATATTTTTCCTCTTTTTTATAAAAGAAATATTTTTTTTCCCTAAAAAAATAAAAAAAAAAATTTTTAACTTTTAAAAAAAAAAAAAAAAAAAGTTAAAAAAGGCCCCCGCCCCCCCCAACCCCCCCCCCCCCCCCCCCCCCCCCCCCCCCCCCCCGCCGGGGGGGGGGGGGGGGGGGGGGGGCGGGGGGGGGACAAAAAAAAAAAGAAGCCCCCCGGGGGAAAAAATAGGAAAAGAAAAGGCCACCCCCCCCCCCCCCCCCCCCAACCAACCCACCCTCCCCCCCTTCCCCAAGCTATAAAACCAAAAAATTCCAAAAAAATCGTAAATTTGGGGGGAAGAAAAGGCGAAGAAAAGTTTTTGTAAAAAAAAATTTTAGTTTTAATAAAAAAAAAAATAAAACCAAATAAAAACCTTTTTATCCCCCCTTTTTCCAACCCAAAAAAAAAAAACAAGAAAACCTTAAAAAAACCCCCAAAAAACCCAAAAAACAAAAACATAAAACAAAAAAAAAAAAAAAAAAAATACAAAACTCCAACCCCCCCAAAACCCCCCCCAAAAAAAAAAATAAAAAAAAAAAAAAAAAAAAAAAAAAAAAAAAAAAAAAGAAAAAAAAAAAAAAAAAAAAAATATAAAAAAAAAAAAAAAAAAAGCCATTGGGCGTCCGCCCCGCCCCAACACTGTGTCTGTTGGCCCACTCTCGTGTGTTGTTGCTCCGAGTGCATGTTGGTCTGGGCTTAAGACTCCTCGGACCTGTGAGCACGCGTTTTGATGTCGCCTGTTGTGCGGTACTGCGGTGGACGGTGTGGTCTATCGACATTTAATGCGCGGCAGGGGACCCTTGGTGTTTTGTGTGGCTAGCACGATCGTTGCTTGACCAAATTTTCTTCCTGGACGGTCTTGACAAACTGTCTGACGCCATTGTGACATTTCGGCATCATTCACGTCGCATGTAATATTTCGACGATCTAGCAGCCCTGAGCATGAAGCACTGTCTTTAGATTTTTCGAAACTACACTTTTGTAGTTCGACGATATTCGTCATATCACTGGAACGCACTACGTGACCGTTCATCCGTTTGTTGTTTATTGGCGGGCTGGAAGATTGAATGCCACGTTTTTGCGTGTTATCAAAGAACTGAAGCATACACCGTCGCTTGCACACATTCTTGCGCACATTGTACCGAAAGTGAAGGCATAGTCCCGAACTTGAAAGATTCATTTTTTTCGGATGGGTCAGCTGCCCGTACAGAATAAGTTTATTTCGTGAATGTGAGTTTTCATGTGGGATTTCGGTCCGTGGTTGATTTTTTGCAACGTCGCATGGGAAACATTCGTGCGACGGTGTTGGGGGTACACTGAAAATGGTTGCAGCTAGCGCCAGTCTTTCGCGGACACACTCGACCACATTCTTACGGCGGAAAAGCTATGTAAGGTGCTACAGGACAGGGTAATTTGCATACCGAGTGCTGCTTTGTGCGAAGAAGAGGTTGTCGTACACGGCATGAGCTTGGCGATAAACTGTCAATGGCAAAACTGTCAAGGGACTCTAAAATACACAGGGTACTCCGTGAAGGCAAACCTTGTCGTTGTGCGAGAACTTGCCATAAGTGAAGGAAGGAAGTGATGGTGGCCTGATTTGCTACAGGATTTAGGTTGAATGGTTAGCGTGACCTACATCGGCAGCTGATTTCGGTTTGTTTATGTGCGAATTACAATGTGAAGTGAGCTAATGTTAGTTATGCATTTTGTACCTCTGATAAGGCTCATTGTACCATCTCGTTAGCATTCGCAAATGTACATGTACTTTCCGGCTTGTTATTTGTGTGAATAATAAATGAAGTGCTAAAACGTCCTGCCTGGTGTTTATGAATAATCTGCATAGTGTCCTCTCATCCCACGGGCCGGGACGACAGCCGCCAGCACCCCTATCCCCCGTTGGGCAGCTGGCCGCGGCCGTTGCTGAACGACGCCGTATTGGGTAAAATGAGGCCGGGCGGTTGGTGTTTGAATTATGTTTAAAATATTTATAAGCCGATAACCACTTTTTTATTGATCAAATATAGGTAATAATCAACGCTCTTTCATTAAAAATATCAAAATCCAATATCGAAGGGGAAAATTGCTCAAGAGAACTTGGCATTTTTAAAGTGTTATATTTGACATATATTTAATTGTATGGTTTCGATAGTGATAAACGTTCATTCTGCATGGGATTGCAATCATTTTGATGTACAAACTCACCTACTTATCATTATGTGCAGGGAAAATCCTGCCAAACAAAGCCATGTTGCTTCGAATGTAAAAATGTTGCAGGCTGTAGCTCGAAAACCGGAGCCGGGAGGCCTGAAATGTCCGGCGTGTTTAGGGCAGCTGATAACCCTATAGACTCATTTTCATCAAAATCTGAGATGTGGGGTGCAAAATCGAAATTTTATTTGTCATCTGTCGTGGAACGCCCGCGACTAAGAAATACGAGGGGGAATTAGTCTTGGGTCCGATTCTTTTCATGCAACGTTCGTTGGCTTAATGCTCAGTGATGAATACGTTATGAATAACGTGTCCCCCGTCTCCTGCGGTAGCACCCCTAGTTATACCTTGTATTTATAAACACAAGCATGCGCAATATTTATTAACGAGTGAAAATGATGAGTGAAGTATCCTGCAACCCCAATAAAAAGTATCATTCTGGTGACAACGAAAAGTGCACTAAACTGCATCGCAACAGATAACGACATTAATAATATTTACACCATTCCCTACACCACGGTATGGTGAGACATCTCCAGCCTTGCCTGGAACAATCCTGATTACGCAATGCAGACAGAAATTATCAATGTAGCAGGACAAGTCCAATCGAATCAAACACTAGCGCCACATTAAAAGTGCAATTGTGCAGCGTAGCGCCTCTAGCGACAGAGCTCAGAAACACACCGGAGCCGGCGAGTCGGCTGCGACATGATCCAAGAAGCAGGGAAACGTTCGCACGCCAATACATTGTCAAATCCTGTGGTGGTTTGTACAAGGTGGGGGCTTTCTCAGCAAACGACAAGGAATTTCCTAGGGGAGGAAAATTTACAGCTCTCAAAGGAGAATGAAACAGTGAAATGATGACAGCATGACATATATGCCGCTGACCGTGCTTGCGTGTGTGGGTTGGGGCAGAGATATTCAGAGGAGAACTCCGGCAAGGAAAAATATTTATACTTGGAGAAAACATTATAATTGCAATGCATGCCAAATTCTGTGAAGTAATATCTGCAAGAACATCTTAAAAGCTAATGATCTGGCAGAGTCACCATGGAAATGAGAATATATCAAAAACATCTCGAAAAAATACCTGATGGAAACAAACATCGCATGTGATTTTTTTTTAAATCAACGAAACGTGGTTCTGAGCAGGAGATGGCAAGCGAAAAGATGTGAGCTAAAGGTCTCAAGTAAAAGAGGAAGTTAATGCACCAAGTAAACACCGTTTCCCAGGAATAGCAACTGCCGCATCAAGCCCGCCTCGTGTCTTTCTTCCGTCTTGCCGTCTGCGAGTGTCATATTGCAACGTGATCAGTCTTCCTGAATATTCCCACACAAAGAGCATTGGTCATGACAGTAGGCCCAGAAAAATTGCGCCGGTCTCTTCTGAGACAAGGCAGGAAAGTGGGTCCACAAAACTCATCACCGGTCTCCTCTGAGAGAAGGCAGGAAAGTGGGCCCAGAAAACTTGCCACCAGTCACCCCTGAGACAAGACAGGAAAGTTGGCCAAGAAAACTTGCTACCGGTCTTCTCTGAGCCAAGACAGGAAAGTGGACCCACAAAACTATCCACCAGTCTCCTCTGAGACAAGACAGGAAAGTGGGTCCAAAAAACTTGCCACCGGTCTCCTCTGAGATAAGACAGGACCGCATACCCACACAACCCGCCGCCGTTCTCCACCGAGTATCCTAAAAACTTGTCCAAATAACTTTCAGCGCGACCAGCTAGTTGATTCATTTTCGCCGCAGCTGGTATCGGCGGAACCGGTGACGTCGACGACACTTGTCTGATCCCGGAAGCGATCACACGAAGGGGAGACGACATAGCGGGACCGGAGGCCAGCAGGACACAAGGTGCAGTCCGGCTGACGGCTGCCACCGACACGACCAGCTGCGTCCGCTCGAGTCCACGCACACAGGATACACTCAAACGAACAAAGCACGCCGAACACTGTAAATGGTGCTCCATCTGCGGGGAGGGGGGTTGCAACGGTGGTTAGATGCACCAAGCCGGATGAACGATAACATGGCTGTTCAGTTAGCGCAGTTTGTCAAGCTGGAAAGCTGCTACAATTATGGACAGGTGTGCCACATGCGATGGCAACCGGCCCAGTTGACGCTTCCCCATTGGGTATCTGTTGATCAGCTTGACGAGCTGGCATAATATCGGCGCCTTGTCACTCGCCTATCAGATCACTTCTAACTCGGGATTTGCTAATGAGCTCTACGGGCTGCCGTTAAAACGATGCATTGTGGCTCGCCCACCAGGCGTGCACCGGCAGCTTTCCCACCAGGCCGGGCGGTTAGCCACCCCTCCTCTGGGGTGGCTAATGGTTACCCCAGTTTTGCGTGTGCCTGCAAATTATCTCAAGAGATAATCACTGGATGGAGATGGGATTTCGACCGCCAACGGGAAGTGATGCAGAAGTGCCTAGGCGTTTGGGCGCAAATAGGGCATGACTGCCGAAATTATGCCTTCCGAAGCATCTTACTAGAAATGAGAAAATGGGAGAAATTAGAAGAAGAAAAAAACGAAAGTAGAGCACAAAGGCCGTCGCCATACAAAACTACTATTAACTACAAAATACCACGCCTGAATTAAACCGCCAGATATTCTGGTGCTCAGATGACTAGAGAACGTACTTCAGAAATAAATATCAGTGCTTGCAATAGCATGGTCAGTGTCCCTTTTTCAAAAGGTGACGCAGATTGTGGAGCTTTCCCTATACTGATATAGGTAGGCACCTATCGTACCCACCAAACCATCCTTCGCCGCCGATCTCTTGGGAAACGATAGCTTGGATGAGCAAAGTTGCACCCAGGTACAGCACAGACGTCTCTCGCACATAACTCTTAAGCACGTTTATAAATAACGTTTCACTATTTATTTCTGCCGGGTCTCCACAATCCCAAGCCTATTGAAATGGTGAGCCGCCAATGTCTGCAGAACTGGGTGATAATTGGCACCAGGCGCCACCTGCCTCAGTTTGCGTCGTGCTGCTCCATTGGAAGTTAGGGGGATAATATATCGGTTCTTGGAGCGCCACGAAATGAATCCAATCGAGTCGTTCATTAATTATTTTGGTCCACCTAAGACCCTCCAGATGAGTACAGACAAAACGAAAGCTTCGGCATTCAAGACAAACTTGAATCTGGTGATGCACTGAAATATAGCCACCTGAAACAAAACCACGAGAAAACGCCTAAGTGTAGATAAGGTGAATTCAAATCCATCAATCTCTCGTTTTACCTTCATAATGTGTATAGTTAACTTATCACGTCATGTCGAATCCCAGCAGTTGACGTCAGAGAGCTTGTAAATAATTGTCTTGTAGTTCCCACAAGTAAAGTGGTTGCTGAATTTGGATTAGACTGCAGTGGTCACTGTTAGGTATTTTCTACACCCGCCAGGCTGTGTGTTCAGTAAATGTTCTAAATGTGAGAGCCACCGGCGGACGTTACTGTTGACACCGATCAGGCTGTGTGCTCAGCACACGACTCACGTTGAGAGCCACTGGCGGATGTCGCCGTTGACACCGGCCAGGCTGTGTGCTCAGTACACGACTCACGTTTGAGAGCCACTGGCAGACGTCGCTGTTGACACCGGTCAGGCTGTGCACAGAGTCTGTGAGCGCCACCGCCACCACCTTCTGTCGCACCTCCTGCCACCGCTTCACCGCCTGCCACACGCGCCGGCGCCGTCACGTCGCGTCACATCGCGTCATATGACACATACGGTGTGGAGGCGGGCGGCCGATCATCCTGCAGCCTCATGTCACACGTCACGTCACGTCACATCGCGTCATACGACACATATCGTGTGGAGGCGGGGCGGCCGATCATCCCGTGTCCTCATGCCACACGTCACATCACATCGCGTCACACGACACATCGCGTCATACGACACATATCGTGTGGAGGCGGGGCGGCCGATCATCCTGCAGCCTCACGTCACACGTCACGTCAGTCACACCGCGTCACACGACACATCTCGTGTGGAGGCGGGGCGGCCGATCATCCCGTGTCCTCATGCCACACGTCACATCACACCGCGTCACACGACACATCTCGTGTGGAGGCGGGGCGGCCGATCATCCTGCAGCCTTATGTCACACGTCACGTCACGTCAGTCACACCGCGTCACACGACACATCCCGTGTGGTGGTGGGGCGGCCAATTTTCCTGCAGCCTCACGTCACACGTCACTTCACGTTACGTCACGTCACAGTGCACACATCTGACACAGCTCAGCCGTCAGTGCCTCGATTTGGAGCTGAGCCCAGCGGCGGAAAATGTGGCGACATCACATCCGCAGACCGCACGTGCAGTGTGATTGCAGAACGTCACACACTCCCATTGCGGTGAAGTTCAGCTGTCAATTGACCACGCTGAGAATCACCGGTATTACGGCGGCATTATAATTGCTGGACGAGTGCGGATAAAATGCGAGCTGTATGGCTCGTGTTGCAGACATGATCGGGCATAATACCATCGGAGGCACAGAGGCTGCCAGGAGAAACCCTATTGACACTGAGCTTATGGAGCATATGGTACACATACCCCGAACCTGACTCATGAATGTCGAGTAGGTGAAACACTACAGGTTGCGCGGCATGGCATGGTATTTTTTTTCTCACCACTCAGTATACCCCATACGCGACCATTCAGCATGGCACCTTGCATCACACCGTCATTGGGACAGCCTGGACGGGGCGACCGGTCACCCGGAGGTTTGGACGGGGCGAGACATAAGGTCAGGCATAAGTCATAAGTCTAGACACAGGTTTAGACATAAGCCAATCACTGAATCAACTTCGTTAGCTGCGCAAACAGATTCCGGTCGCTACACATCCATGGCGCAGATAGTAGCAGAATTCATTGCCGCCGGCGACTGACCAAGTAGGTGACGACGACACCTCCATAGCTGTGGGCGACAATGGCCACAGCTTTGGCCGCCGCCGGCCGCACCAGACTGTCCCACACTGTGAGCACGTGCTCCTCGGGACTGCTGCTGCCCTGCGCCAGCGCAAACGTGCGTCAGCAAATCGGCTAGGGAGGTGAATGCAATATTGATCTGCATCCTGGCGATGCATGCACACATCAACACAATGCTGATAAAGCTGTGACCAGTTCCGAGCCACTGCTAGTAATGCTTCTACCCCCCCCCATCAACGCTTTGTGAGGAATATCTTCAGAAAAACGAGTTCCAAAATAATTAATGATCACTGGTGAGTCACGACCATTTCAAGCGCCGGAGACAGCAGGACGCCAGCAAGCCAGCCGCTGCCGTCTCAATACGCACAAACGACCAACTCAACACGCACAAACGACCAGCCATCACATCGGCTTAACATGATCACGACATGCGATACACCAATTGACAGCTCCCGAATGTTGCGCCAACTGTTTCAAGTGCGACGAGGAAGAAACTTTCGGGAACACCAAGCTGCCACTCGAGTCCAGCTTACACCCATAGCAAAATACACGCAAACGCCACACCCCAACACCACTGAGGAGATTCAGCAGAAGATTCCCGGGCAGGTAAGTCCAGCTGGTGCATCCATCCGACACTGATAGCAGGTCCGATTTGATGGTCCCTCCCTTTACCGGTCAGCGACTGGGTCGACCGACTCCAGCCCTCAGCACCTGTATGAACTGTTTGTGTTTGTTGCGGACGCGGTGATTGTCGTTGGTGTTGAGCACGAGCACGCCATAGCCGGCAGACATGGCCCGTCTCACGTACGGCAGCTGCGTGCCCTCCTCCAGGCCATTGTTGATGATGAGCCTGCAGTGGTGGCGGCGGTTACTGCACAGCACAGCTGGGAGGCAGGACGGTCACAGCTGGGAGGCAGGACGAACACAGCTGGGAGGCAGGACGGTCACAGCTGGGAGGCAG
The DNA here is from genome assembly GCA_034440575.1 of Imbricaverruca yamaguchii. NCBI lineage: Eukaryota > Metazoa > Arthropoda > Thecostraca > Neoverrucidae > Imbricaverruca > Imbricaverruca yamaguchii. The sequence continues at coordinate 64,609 of JAOTOL010000997.1, forward strand.
GACGGTCACAGCTGGGAGGCAGGACGGACACAGCTGGGAGGCAGGACGGACACAGCTGGGTGGCAGGACGAACACAGCTGGGAAGCAGGACGAACACAGCTGGGAGGCAGGATGGTCACAGCTGGGAGGCAGGGCGGTCACAGCTGGGAGGCAGGACGGACATGGCTGGGAGGCAGGACGGTCACAGCTGGGAGGCAGGACGGTCACAGCTCGGCATCAGGACGGTCACAGCCAGCATTGGAAACATGGGATTGTCCTGGATGTTTGTCATCCAGAGCCGTATCTTCTTCGTTCATTGTCAGTCTCTTTTTGCAAAAAAAAATTAATGGGTTATTGACAATGGCTGACAGTCTAATGCTCTTTGATAAACATACCCGAAAGTAGATGAAAAGTTGAAAAGGACAATTTAATGTCACAAAACAGAAGAAAAAAACAAGACACACCTGCGGAGGCCGTCTATTAGAGAGAGAGAGAGAGAGAGAGAGAGAGAGAGGCCGTTAGTAGCCCGGGGACTGGGCACACCTGCGGGCCCACTGGCCGGCGCGCACCACGCCCGAGCCGTGTATGAGGAGCAGCAGCGTGTCGGCCGACTCATAGCCAGGGCTGGCGAACACACAGGCCGTGGGCTGGTCAGGTGCGGCCGCCTCCGCTGCCGGCACCGGCACTGCTACACGCAGCAGGCATGTATCCGTCTCCAGCAGGTCGTACACGACGTCCGTCACCGCCTGCCGAACACACCCAGACTGGTGTCACTAGCGACACTGTCACCACCTGCCGAGCATACACAGACTGGTGTCACTAGCGACACTGTCACCACCTGCCGGGCACACACAGACTGGTGTCACTAGCGACACTGTCACCACCTGCCGAGCACACAGACTGGTGTCACTAGCGACACTGTCACCGCCTGCCGGGCACACACAGACTGGTGTCACTAGTGACACCGTCACCACCTACCGGGCACACACAGACTGGTATCACTAGCGACACCTTCACCGCCTGCTGGCACACACAGACTGGTGTCACTAGCGACACTGTCACCGCCTACCGGGCACACACAGACTGATGTCACTAGCGACACTGTCACCACCTGTCGGCACACACACTGGTATCACTAGGACACCTTCACGCCTGCTGAACACAGACTGGTGTCACTAGCGACACTGTCACCACCTACCGGCCACACAGACTGGTGTCACTAGCGACACTGTCACCACCTGCCGGACACACACAGACTCACAGTGCACCATTACCTACCATGGAATGTCAGGTACCCCACTGTGGAGCAAAAATATACAAGAAATTTGAATGTATGAACAGCTTGTCTTTCACTGGAGGGGAAGCCATGGTGTCCAGCTAAAGCATATATAATCTATGCCATGGCCCTTCCAATTATTTCACACAATTCACTCAAAAACATTGTACAAGCATTTGCTATTTGTTCACAGGACACCAAAATTCCCAGGGCTTGAAAATAAAAGGTTAACTATTCCATTACCACCATAATGGATTATTTACCCTTCCAAGCTTCGTATTTTGTTGAAAATCGTTCAGCTTAGTGCCACAACCAATCACATTGTTCTCTATTACCGACTCGATTGAAAAACTTCGCCAAGAAATACCCGATCCAGACTTCACTGCGCGTCTCTGGCTTGGCCGCTTCGAGGAACCCCATATTTGACGTCATCACAACGAGGAGTTTTTTAATCGAAGACAACACTTAATTGAAATAATTTAATTAGATAGGAAATATATCTCTTATGAACAAAATACTTAAGTTTTGTATACGAAATATCACACACGTTGTTTGCAACGAAATACTCATTACGTGAAACTTGTCCATTCAAATAGGGTGAACGTCGATTAAAGCAAGCAAGTTCTAGTTGCAATATATTTGGAAAGTAACCTACGATCGCGTTAGAACTGCAGAAACGCACATGACAATGAGCACGTTAACATAAACACCATTACAACGCCAGGAAGACGGTATGAACTTCAACATCTGGCCAGTAAAAACGACGTTGGAATGCTAACTGGTACGGTAATAGGACAAAATTAGACAGTACAGCTATCTTTTATCTAACCTACTTCCAAGCACCCTTCACTTAGCACACAGCGAGATATGGAAGGGAGAAATGCAGTGAAAAAAAAGCATTCGTGAAATAGGGTGGAATATACCACTTTCTGAACACTCAATTTCCATCCCTCTCCAAGAATTATTGGCATCCTGCTCCTTGATGCATGCTTATGAAGCATTTGTGTCTCCTTTCTAACAGTATCTCATTTATAAGTTATAAGTAGCATATGCATGCTCTTGACAAGGAATAGGGATATGCAACTTCAGGTGAATGGATTACCTAAAATGTGATATGGCACACAATGGTAGTTTATAGTAGTTATTATTCTTCCTATTCCGAATATAGCTCTTAACTTATGAATATAAGAACAAATGATAAAGGTACAGTCATAAGTACCTACACCTTTTGCTCAAAATTTGAGTCTGAAAGGCATCGAAAGCATTTAAATAACACTAATTCCATGGGAAATTTCCACATCCTACTGCACTTTTTTGTCGACATCTCACACCTAACGAAATACCAATATTTTAACCCTGGGGAAGTGACAACATAAACACAGGCACATGTATCAACAGGAAAACTAAATGAAGTGGAGATGAAAGGGAGGAATGGATTTGAACTGCAACAATATGTAACTTAGCATTAGCATTAACTTGATATGCATACTTTCGCATGGCCTAACGCCAAACCGATTGTCACATTTTCTCGATCGACTTGCAGCTTGTCCCCCATCCAGACAAAGATCGCAGCCACTATAATAGTGACCTCAATTCAAACACCATTTTTAGTCAAGGACGATAACACACAAAGGAATAATATGCGTCGCAGATAATTTTATGTATCATTGGAGGCACGAAATGTCACCCACATAATGTGCACTCAAATCTGAAGAAAAAAAAACTTCAAATCTAGGAAACATACCATCAACAACAACATTCTAAGTACATACATGCCCTCGTCATTTTAAAACATAGACCCTAATTCAATAATTGCATTACCCATTATCAAGTGACAAGCTTAACATCAAGCTAAAACAGATGTATTTCAAGAAACAAATACATCAGGTCACAATGAGACCAAAACATCAAGAAACAAATCAATTGGGTAGCACCCCTAAAGCTACTTCGAGATAAGCATGACAACTGACTGAAAAAGGGTTGCAGTTGGAGATGTATGACACCAACATACCTCTCCCAGTGCCTCATATCTAGCTTGGTTGCATGCATGATCTTTAGATATGTTGAACTCGAAGGGGCTGCCAGTTTTGATGTGCCTCAAGCGACCATCTGAAAGCATAGCATAATTTTGTTTGGAATTGCATATCACGCCACATAAGATGCACCAGGTAATATGGTACCAGAGTTTGAATCACACGAACTCGCTAACAACAAAAGTAATCGAAGGACGATGCGAAAGAAACTAATTGTGAAAATCAACGAAGCACGCATAAAGTCATAGGATCAAATGTGCTATAATGGACACAATTGAAGCATACCTTTACGGTTGATGCACATACATTAACCTTACACCATAATCTGCTGCCTTGGGCTGTGCTGGAGCTTGCTATATAACTGTGGTGCACATTGTAGATCAGTGTGGTTTGACAAATACTATTTCGTATCTTTGTGCTAGGCTTTTGAAAATACCTTACCTAAATGCAAGATAAGGGAGCAAAATATTATGTGTAATTGTTCACACATTGAGTTACCTAGTTATCTGACAGTGGCTTATGCACAGACAGCCTGCCTATATGTGGTTGCTTTCAGTGTAACCATGAAGAAGATGCATGCCTACGACATTTCTTGAATAATAATAGCAGGCCCTAATGGTACTGCACAGAAGAGAGCAATACAAATAAAAATTCAACCAAACCTAGCCCACTGAGCAGCCAAGCAACCAAATACTCCTTTACTGGCTATGAATAGTGTAAGGCATCAACAAGAATTCAAAGTAACACTGCATAGATCACCATCAACCTGCACGAATACAGGTTGCTGTGGTATGAATGCCAAATGAGCAACACCTTTTACGGATGAATGGCAACAGAGAGCTAAGATTAATTCATGCTGTAATTTTGGCAAAATTAAACCAGTTAGGTAAAATGCAGCTAGCAGAAAATAGATGAAAATCAAATGTCAGTTTCACAACATGCAATTTGCTAGGCTTTCAAAACTACTTTCTTCATATTGGTGAAGCTAAAAGATAAAGAAGTCTACATTACTAGTTTCAGTACCACTACTGTATAAAGTGATACTCTGTCTAAATGAGGCTTGATGCTCTTCCCAGAGGCTCATGTTAATAATTTATTGGGGTATATCTATATTATGCTTGTTGTAGTCACAGTGCGCGAAAACCACTGTACCTAAGGATTATCGGGAACATTTGGTGTTTACATATTTGGTACCCGTTACCACCTATGGTTTTGTAATGGGGATTGGGTTTTACAGAAGTATAATATTATCAACATAACAAGCTTTACGGTTAATGATACAGCTTCAGTCCCATGGTATTGCAGGTAGCATCTTAAAATGGATATAGTTGTGGCTTTCAGATAGACAGCAAAGAGTGATGCTAAATGGTACAAAGTCATCATGGCAAAATGTTCTTAGTGGAGTCCCCCAGGGGTCAGTACTAGGGCCATTACTGTTCATTATATTTGTAAATAACATTGAAAGTGGCCTAAGCAGTAAAGTTTTGAAATTTGCGGATGATTTGAAGGTCTTTAGGGCAATAACAGGTCAGGATGAGCATATCTCGCCGCAAAAAGACTTAGACGAACTTGTGAAGTGGTCCGAAGAATGGTAAATTAAATTTAACTGTGATAAGTGCAAAATCATGCATGTAGGTAAGCAGCATATGAAGGCTCCATACTTAATGGGTGGCCAAGTGCTATCAGTGACTCAACAGGAGAAGGATTTAGGTGTTATTCTAAACACAAAACTGGGGGCATCAGAACAGACCAAGGAAGCCAGGAAGAAGGCACTGAGAATGCTCGGGGCAATAAATAGGAATGTATCATACAGAAGTGAGGAAGTGATCAGGAAGCTTTACTGTGCATACGTCAGGCCACATTTGGAATATTGCATCCAAGCTTGGTCTCCTAGCTATGAAAAAGATTGTTGGCTTTTGGAGAGAGTACAAAAGAGGGCTACAAAAATGGTTAATGGCATAAGGGGCATTCCACGTCAAATCGCACAAGAATTGGCTATTTTGAACCCGACCCCCTCCTATTTTTATGAAAATTGATACACCTGTAGTGCCAAGTGAACGAACCTCACACGCCAACTTTCAGCCCTGGGTGACCTCTGGGGCCATATTTAGAGGTCATCCTAGGTCGCCTATTTTTACCGACTTGACAACAATCAAATGCATATATATTAGATGTTAATTAACTTAGCGGAACGACATTGGTGTGAAAGTGCGCAGAAACCCTTGGCCATTCAGAAATATGGCAAAAGTTGCACGTGACCTCTCCGTGACCCTTAACCTAACGAGGTCAAAGTATAAAAATGCATTTTTCTATATGTTTGCCTGCCCCTAATGCGACTAAACGTGGCTGAATTAATGGTCCTGATATTATCTAAGAGAGTGCAAAAAAGAAAGGCGGAGACTCTAAAACTTTTTGAGATATCGGCCTTTGAGTAGGTATTGTCATAGGACCAAATCGAAGCATGTCCCGATGCTATTTACCATATCATCGATTATAACTCTGGTTTCCTTGGTCCGATTATCGTCAAATTTGGTGGGCAAATCATCGGTGGCAAGCTGAACTATTTGACAGATTTTCAAGTTGACCTGACCTCACATGACCTGGCAGTGACCTCTCCATTACAAGCCAACAGGGAAACACAAATATTTTCCTGAACAAAAAACGCTGAATTTGGCTCGTACAGGCTATATTACCTAGTTTTAGGTTAGGCTACTCCAAACGAACCAAGTTTTATTTTGAACAAGTGTCTTCTGCAAGGTCACGTGAGGTCACTATGAGGTCATGTCACACTTTCGTCAATAACTTTATATAGAATCAAGATAGAGAAATAATTTTAATGCCATCGAGATCCTCTGGTTAATCATGATGTATAATATGATCAAGCTAGGTCATCACTTTACCTCGGTTTAGGGTGACCTGGAGGTAAACTGGGGTCAGGATCAAATGTTCAGCTAGCTAAGTCATGTGATACATCAATCAACGCGGCCTGACGAGGAAAATAGAATTGTAACAAAATTATATTTCTATCTTTATTTTGGCAAAAGTTTTTCGCAAAAAAATATGTTTCCTCGGTTTTTATAGCCTGAATATATTGTTTCAGCTCGCGTGCGTTTCGTACTAACATTTTATCGGGAGGGCCAGTAAATGTTTCTGATATGCAAATAGCCGCGACCATAAAACAAGTTGAACAGCAGTACCGTATATTCACGAAGAACTACCAACCTTTTTCGCCACACGTACCTCACGGCCCGTCTCGCTGCCGGAAAACCATCTCACAACCACCATACCATTACGTGGAGACGGAGTAACACGATGGACATTCCTTGTTCCCGGTATTGTGCGAGCAGCTGCGAATCTGTCATTCAACGTTTTAGTTTCTTTGACCCACTCGGTTTTGGGAAAATACTCCAGGCACGTGCCGGTGGCATGGTTTTTTACAAACTGATAAAACTGGTCCGGGATCTCAATCAGAGTTTCTTGCAGACTTCCCTTTTTAGCTAACCTTTTCAACGTCCCACCAATGCCATCACACGGCCCCTTTCCGTGAGCGGTTGCGAAGAAATGCCACTCGGCGTCTATTCCAAAGTCGACGGAATGCTCTGCCAAATTTAGGGAATTCTTACAATTTTTGTATAGCGAGGCAGCCCCATCTGAAAAATAAAATATCTTCTTGGGGCGCTGGCCTAATTCTGCTTCCAGGCGCTCAATGAGTTTTCCTTGAAACAGGTGGACAGCCACAGTATCATGCGTCAGGCAGTCGGAAATGGCAGAGTAAGAAAAATGTTTGAGGTCCCCTGCGTTGTTTCGCCAATAAGCCACAAACGGATGGATTGTCACCTGCAGTTTGTTCCAGTGATGGGACTGTACCTCATCCTGTGTAACCATAGCGTAGTTTTCGGAAAAAATATCCAATAACAATTACCTCTGCAGGAGCTAGTGTTTCCTTTAGGCCTTTCAGATAATTGTCTTGGGCACGGGCGACAAAATCATGCTTTACAAGTATTTCCAGCTGCTCACAAAATGATCGCACAAAATCTTCAGAAGTTTGCGTAACCACCTCTAAGGTGTACCTATCAGTATTAGTCCACTTTCGGTACTCAATGTTATCGATTTCTCGGTTATCATGAATCATATCATGGCCATGAATATTCACGTAAGTTGCAATATTGCATGTATTTAGGCAATACAAACTTCCCAAGGTCATGTTAGTTCATGTGAGGTCATGTCAACCTGAAAATCTGGAAAATAGTTCAGTTTGCCGCCGATGACTTGCGCAACAAATTTGACGATAATCGGACGAAGGTAACCAGAGTTATCATCGATAATATGGTAAATAGCCTCGGGACATGCATGCATTTGGTCCTATGACAATACTCGAAGGCCGATATCTCAAAAAGTTTTCAAGTCTCCGCCTTTCTTTTTGCAGGTTCTTAGATAATATCACGACCATTAATATAGCACCGTTTCGTCGAATTAGGGGCAGGCAAAGATATATAAAAATATATTTGTATACTTTGACCTGGTTAGGTCAAAGGTCACGGGGAGGTCACGTGCAACTTTTGCCATATTTTTGAATGGCCCAGGGCTTCTGCACACTTTGACACCAATTTCATTCCGCTAAGTTAAATAACACACGAGATATTTGCAATTTATTGATGTCAAGTCGGTAAAAAATCGTGACCTAGGATGACCTCTATATCTGACCCCAGAGGTCACTCTGGGCTAAAAGTTGGCGTGATGTGTTCTTTTACTTGGTACTACAGGTGTACCAATTTTCATCAAAATCGGAGGGGGTCGGGGAATTTCTTGTGCGATTTGACGTGGAATGACCCATAAGCAACCTGGCATATGAGGAAAGATTGAAGAAATTGAATATGTTTTCACTTAGATATAGAAGGCTGAGAGGAGATCTCATCGAGGTCTTTAAATTTGTCAATGGTCTGGAGAGGGGATACCTTGGGGAAATGTTTGAATTTAACCGAAATGATGCAATTAGAGGTCATAAATTCAAAATTAAAGTTAACCACAGCAGAACAAGGTTAAGGCACACTTTCTTCACCAACAGGGTAGTGGAACACTGGAACCAGCTGCCAGAAAACATCGTCAGTAGCAGCACATTGAACATCTTTAAAAACAGCATAGACAATCATTATAAGAATAGAGGGCTTGCTTTTCAGTATTACAGGGAGGGCTGATTGACAGATTTGGTGGGCAACTGGTTCAGTGTACAGAGTGCAACCAAGAAGGGCCCTTGTGGCTCATAGTTGCACTAATCTTTTATGTCTTTATGTCTTTAAGAATCGGCCTTCCAGAACATCCAAATACAACCCATTTGACTTTGATATGAAGTGCGCTTCTGTACCAGAACTGGCATCAGTTAGCAATGGGTACTTACTCATATTCCCAATCAGTCATTTCAACCTAAAATACAGTATTTGGGTGCAAATTGCAACTATTCCCTGGTTTCAATAAAAAACGGTGAATTGTGCGTTAATAATACGGTAGTAGAAACGCTGGGGACTGCCTTAACGGGCGGTCCGTTCTAATACCAGTGGCCCACTTGATGCAGCTTAGCACAGTTCCATTTTCTACAAATCAGGTTAAAAACTATCAGAATGGAATATTTTTAAAATCATTAATATTCTTTGCTGTTGCTATCACCATCTATACACACATTCAAAAGATGAAAATGTTATATGTGCAGTATATATGCCAGGTGGTAGCAATTTCTGTTCCTTTCTCGTAGCAATGCCAAAAATCTGAATAGGCAAACATACATACACTTGTCCAAAATATATTGAGAATTCACCTTTGAATGCATAACCGAAGTCTTCCAGTTTGGTCGGAAACGAAGCACTAGCCATGGTTTAACGGGACTCAATTTATCCAGCGATGTGTACACCTGAAATGAGTAAAAACATGAATTACAAACCAACGCAATTAAAACTGATGACTGTGCATCGTTGTTCACTCCACTGAAATGAAGGGACCTACCACAAACAAACAATGCTTCTTGCCTTACTCAATCTCTCCATCGCTATATTGAGACGGCTGAGGCTACTTACTGGCCATTCCAGCCAGCATCCAGCTGGGCATCAAAACCTACCTACATGCACCTCGAAGCTTGTCTTGTTACCACCTAAAAGTACAATATTACCCCTAGGTACGTACCTGCCTAGATAGGTAGGTAGGGGAAGCAGGAGTATCCCAGCAGATTACGTTTCCATAAAACACCTACTTTTGCATGACTTCCGCGTCACGTTCAGCATGTAAATAAAAAGGTGACGGCATTCGTAAGCAATGCACCTTTCTTCACCGAAATACGAGGTACGATCGCTGTGATACTGGCGAAGTCCGCAGGCACCATTTTCAGGCTTCCGAGAGCATTCAGCTTAAGGAAATCTTAAGGAAGTGACCTCGGATATTTATTGCAATTACACGGGTATATTTGTAGCGGCTACTAATAACTTGTACCACAACAGCAACGGTGAAGTCTTGTGATTGAGTGGACCCATGTTTTGCTCGGATTAAATATATTTAGCAGTTTTTGTCCGGTTAGAAAAGCGTTCCGCAAACGCTACAGGCGAATTTCCGTGTTCTCCGAATCGAGCAGCGGTGTTTGGAATACGGCACGTGTATCTGTGCCTGCTAAAACAAGTGTGCTGAATTCCGAACATGGACTTAATTATCATTTCAAGCCCTCAAGGTTCTTCTTGGCAGGGGCGATCCAGTGATTATCGTGGGGGAAGGGATACATTTCCTCAAAGGGGTGTCTGACGCGAAAAATCGCAAAGGGAGATGGGATGGGGCTGCAATTTGCTGCTTCCAGAAGGCTGAGCTCGGACTAAGATGGCGACCAGCCGGTGACGCCGAACGCCACTAGTAAAAAAACAAGTCACGGCCTGACAGTGACAAATTATTCGTGAAATAGAGTGGAATATACCACATTCTGAACACTCATTTGACATCCTTCTCCAAGAAATATATACATCCTGCTCCTTGATGAGTTCTTATGAAGTCCTCATGTCTCGTCTTCTAACAGTATCTCGTTTATAAGTATTACGTTAATGCTCTAGATAAGGAATGGTGATGTACGAACATTACGCAATGTAATTTCAGGTAAAGGGATAAACGATAATGCGATATGTCATACAATACCAGCTTATAGCATAGGCATTATTCTCCCTATCCTGAGTATGGCTTCTCCTAAATTATGAATTTCAAAGCAAATCGCAAAGTTACAGTCACAAGTACCTACACCACTCGCTCAAATTTGAGTCTGAAAGACTTAAAAGCATTAAAAAAACACAAATTTCACGGCAAATTTATACATCCTACTGTGTTCGATTCGACATCTCACACCTAACGAAACACCATTATTTTAGCCATGCAGGGATATGTAATTCATCCACTGTCCTCAGCATCCTGCACGGCTCGAACGGTGGGGAAGAAATGGAGGAGGCCTTAGCCTAACACATGTCCGTGACAGTGGGCAAACAGTGCCAAAACAGTGTATGCCGAGTGAGAAGGAAGGAACAGAACACCTTCCAGCCTGTATCTCAGCTTCCATCTGGTGTAATGACCATTGAGAAGCAGGGGGGGGGGGGCAGAAAGCACGTCAGCGAGGTCGCGGCCGCCAGCCGTCCAAAAGGAGTAGTCGAGTAGTAACGGTGCCCCCACCGGCCCAGTTGGTCGAGCGTGAGACGGCTGCTGAATGCTGGTGCAGCACCATTCCCGCACACTACCCGGCGCAAATCGGCATGCACAGCACTCAGAAAAGAAGTAAATTTGACTTGCGTCACGTGTTCAGCAAGCTGGCACCAAGAACACGACATCCAGCAAGCATGTCGATGTCGGCCCACCGTCCGCATGTGCCGGGACGGGTTCGGCATCTCGTAAGCGGCGTGCCGACATCCAGCAGCTCTCAGCCGACATTGACAATCTAACCTAGAATATAGAAATACATCGGGCCGAGTTCGGGAAATTAAAGCTGCCAGTCGACGTCGGGCCGTTGTCCGACATTCCATTACTCAGCCGACAGGAGCCACAGTCGTCCCAACAGCAGCCGGCCGACATATATCCGACGTAGGCCCCACGTCGGCTACATGTCGGTTTGTTGTCGGCTGCATTTCGGCAGAGGCCGCTATCGGCATGTTTACTGGGAAGAACCTCGGTTGAATGAGACACGTGCCCCATAACTGTTCACATTTAGTGCCCATTTCCATATGTGAAGTATAGTATGTTTACCTGTTCGGCGATGGCGATGACGAAGAAGCCGTCGTAGACATCGTGTGTGAGGCATGTACCGGTGCTGGCCTGCTTAGTGTTAGTTACTAGCTCGTGTTGTTTTGTGTTTGTGCCAGTGGAAGGCTTGAGCAGAAATGTCGGAATGCTGCGCCCATCGGTCGCCGCAGACGGCGCCACCTTCGCCGATCATCGCCGCGGTGTTCTCGCGTTGAAACAGACATTTGAGTCATCCCCAGTGTGCCAGAGGCTTTGTGGGATATCACTCACAAATATACCATAGGTGGATACAGAGGATGGGGTACTGGAGGCATGTGCTCCCTCTCACGGAAAGGTGGCACCCATCTGGGGGAAATAGGCACTTCCTTGAATGCTGGGTGCATCCCCCACATACACACCGACCATAATTTTCAGCAAAAGTGTCTCCTTTTAGAGTTAGAGAAAAAGGTGTCCTTTTAAGATGAAAAGGCACTAGAACAACTCCCCTTCCCCCAAAAAACTCACCATATTCTTCAGCCAAGGACACTCCCAAATCAAATGGGTTGTCCCCCTCCCAAATCAGGGATGGATACATGGGTTTTCTCCAGACACCCACTCAAGAACATTTGCAGTGGTGTCCTATTGAGAAAATAGCACCACTCCAGATGAATGCCCTGCTATTACTGAATATGCTTCTGTCAGCACTTGGGGATTTCCACTGGGGAAGGCTGTTCCAAGTATGGCTTGGGTGACAAGTACATATTAAGCAATCATCCTCATTATTCAGTCAGATCAGGTGCATCTTCTTAAATAAAAACCTGAAAACATAATAAACACTTCTCAGTATTCTAGCACACTTTCTACATCCACCCAGCCCAGCCCAGATTGATCTATTCATAAGTAAATGTGTCAAGGATCATCATCTGACAATTCCCTAGAAGCATGAAAATAAACTTGTCATGAAATAAAGCATTTCTGTGGAAGGTATATTTGATTCATTAGTGTTTGGGAAACTAAACAACTAGTGTTCATAATCCTGTACAACCACATTATCATGTCCAGAACATGGCATGCCACTATGAAATAAGTATGTTTTAAAGTTGCTCTTTGTGGGTGATTAGAGGACTTTCACAAGGAAATGCTTGAACATTGTCATTGCATGTTCCTTTTTGTATTTGGTAAATACTGCACAATTACTGGTTTGGCAATACAGAAGCAGCAGTACAGCTATTTGTTGCATGACATCCTAAATGTTCGGAAACCCTTCTCGTCCCTTCCCTGAGTAGGTGCCTATCTAGGCAGTTGCCTAGGTAGATACCTACTCAGGGAACTACCTAGGCAACTCAGCGAACAATTAAGAATGACAGTACAGTGCAAAATAACTTGTATGTATTGATTTAAAGGAACGCCAGAATACTTAATTGCTACAATACTACCTCATAATTGCACACTAAATCGAGCTACCTTGGACTAGAGGCACCTGGAAGTCGTTGTTGTCTCTAGTTATCTTGCCTGGAAGCACCCAATGCTTATGGAGGAAGCACCCAAGATTCAAAGCACCGTCCCGATCAAGGCCCTTTACATAAGGTACAACCGTCCGGCAATTGGAACTTTTCATGACGTCACAAGTTTTCAACGGCCGATATCCTCATTGCTCGCAATGCTATATAGGGGTAGTTTGTAATGTAATATCTTTTTCAGGAATGAAGTCACAGCTATAAAATAAAAACCATGTGATAGAACACGTCTTTCTCTGCCGAAAATATAATTTCAGTTTCTGCCTGAAACTTACCAGAAACGCGATATAGGAGTTCAAACAGGTGGTCGCATCATGCAGGCTTCGTCTCCAGCTGGCACCGTCCCATAGCTTTTTTTTTTCACCAACGAATTCTCATAAGGAAGGAATGTGCGGTGGAACTTACGCAAATTCTGAGAAGGATACAGGGGTTTTGTTTGATGCACTTTTGAGGGGACACTTTACCCTTAAATCTCGACTTTTCCAGCCAATAATTTCAGGTCTTATCATGGGACCCCATTGAGTGTACCTTTCAATTCATTTGAGTTCTCCTATTGCCTTCATGCAATGCGTTCCCCAATAATTGCCAGAAGCAGCTCCGCCATCAGCCGCCTCACGATGCCGGGCTGGTCATCCGCCGCGCGGCCCATCACCAGGTTGAATGTCAGCTCAAAGCCATGCACCACTGCCATCCAGCGTTCCGAGGGCACCAAGAGACCGCCACGGCTCACTACGCGAAGCCAGCTGTCGGGCACAGAACTGGGCTGCGCTATGCTGGTTGCCTGATCAAGTGTAGGGTCGATGGCCCGGCATTTGCATGCCACAAACCCTGCCACGAAAGCCAGCGCCTCCAGCTCGATCCCTACCTCATCGCTGGGGTCCCGGGCCGCCATCACCTCGACCAAAGGCATTGCCGGGTGCTCGCCAGCGGAGTCCTCCAGGTTGAGGGGCGCCGGAGGCTGCAGGGTTGAGGCTTGGTAGGCCCGATTGAAGTCTGCTTCCTCCTCGGCGGCATCCAGTTGGTCAAGATCCTGAATCTGAAACAGATGAGCATTACCCTGAAGTACACATCATGGTAGTCAAAACTGCTTTGTTTGCGTTCAGTTCAGTGAAAACGTACGCAACACCGTCAGCTTCACTGGTGGTTTCAAAGTAAAACATGGAAAGGCAGAATCCAGAATGCAAAGCTTCCCATGTTTTGCTTCAGCTACACTATGTGATATCTGCGTGGTCCTGTTACAAGTTCTCAGGTACAGTGAGACATTTTTCGCGAAATATGGTGGAATATAATTACATAATTACCTATGATGTAGCATATTATACACGAACAGTTGATAACACAGGCATTGTGATTGTTGTCCCTATCGTGAATTCAGGTATTTATATATCGGGGATCTATCAGAACAAGTAAAAAGGTGCTTTATTGGCTCAGACTTGAGCTTAAAAGATTTGAAGATGTTTTAAACAGCCTTGCATCTAACGCGAATGATGACATTGGGCTGCATCCGTTTCGACATGTCACAACTAACGAAAAACAAACATTATTTGAACACTGCTTAGCTATGACCACATATTTACCTGGATGTCGAGGCCCTCGAAGGCATCGTTGGTGAGGCAGTCCAGCCGGCTCTCCGTGGACAAGAAGTCCGTGTCGGCCTCCAGCTGTACCGCACGGCCCCGGCTGTTGGCGGCCACCAGCGGGGACGGAGCCATCAGTAGGATGCGTAGCCGGGACCGCGCCTCCACAGCGTCCGGGGTGGTGTTCTGGCCGCACATGCCCCGGAGCTGGGAGAAGACATTTTCCAGGCAGTCCTGGTTCAGCCTGGAGGTCAGCAGGTACTGGTACCCGGGGACTGTGGCCAGCAGGTCCACGTGCAGGCCGCGAAGTGAGGCAATGCTCCGCAGTATGCCGTGCTGGAACGGGAGCAGCCCTGCCCGTCCACCGGGGTGTGAACTTCCGTGAACTTCCGATGAGCAACTCCATGTCCCGGAGAGCTGCTTCCTGGACGGCCGTGGCCCCCGGGCTGATGCCGTAGCCGCAGCGCTCCAGTCGGGCGTTGAATGGCGCACGGCTGTTTGCGACATCAAACCACTTGTCGACGGTGAGCACGGCCGCCGACTGTGGTTGGCGGCGAGGCAGCAGCTGCCCCATCGCAGTCCCCACGCTGTTGGAGAAGGCCTGCGTGGCTAGATGCACCCTCTGGCCACTCTGACCAGCGGCCTGAAAATATAGGGCAGGTATGTCCAAAGTGCATTTTGGACGATAGCCAACGGCTTCAATGCGAAGTTTTGTTTAATGCGAAGCAATTTCTCAGTCCACTTGTGATCCGTCTCGCAGTTGTAATATCTAAGTCCATCGAGCAACGTTCACCTTAGCCATTGCCAGTGGAGTGGGTGTTGGTGGGAGTAGGGATGGGAGTGGGGATGCGGGTGGCGTTGGTGGGTGATGTGGGCGGGAGTGATGCACCCCCTAGGCTTTTCCGCGTATTTTCCGGACTGTTCAACGGAACCCATCCTGACTTCCGGTACCTCACAGGATATTTTCATCTTTTTCAGAAATTCTGGTAAAATTGCTTAGATTATGCAAGGTTGTGGAACGATCACATCACAAAAGGGAGAACCTTGAATTTTGTTCAACAAAGCCATGTATCACGCAGCCTGGCACAACATGGCGAGCCAAAATGATGTTGGATATGTGGTAATTGGGGATTGCACAAACAGGATGATGTAGGTTATTAACCTTTTCCATGTCATTTGAGGCTTTGAGGTCATTGTCCTGAGTTTGACCCCAGGATGACATTCGTCACTAAGTGTACAGTAACCCTAAAACTATTTCATGTTTTGAATTGGATTCCTCGTCCATTTTTACCACTTAGCGCCTAGAAATGATAATTTTATACTATATTATATTAGTTATAACTTTCATATATTCAGAAGATCTGACAGAAAAGCACTTGACGTCCATACAGGTCATGCGAGCAGTATGAGTTGCTCCGAATCCCCTTCTTACCTCCAGGTGGAACCGCGTGAGCTTGGGGAAAAGCCTCAGCTCGCCGTTGTCCAGCGCAAGCAGCTCCTCAAAGCACTGACGGCTGAGCAGGGCTGTACCGCCATCGGTCTTCGGCACCAGCAGGCCGCCGTTCTCCGCCATTGTGTGGGCTCTCATCAGCTTGATGAGGTGGGGCGGGTCCGCAAAGACCCAGACTTTCCTAAGGGGATGGGAGAGGTTTCTAATTAACATGGGGTCGGGTGTGGTGGGGGTAAACATTAACCCCACCCCTAGGCTTTCTAAAATAACGAAATGTACTTGAATTGAAATATTTTTACAGTATGCAAGCCAAAAAAGCTGCATGCTGGTAAATAAGCTGTTGTGTACGTGGAATCAACATATGATCATACCTGGGGTACAACAAACTTTTGGGTCGAGGAGCTGATATCAAGTTTATACATGCCACAATTTCGATTTTATGCAACAATGAAATGCTTGCCTATTTACGTTACATTCACTGTTGTTTGGGACTCTGGAAAGCTACAACACCATCAACATCACCAAACTAGTTTGACATGGACGTACCGGATTGGGTCTGCTGGGTTGGATATCCAGGTTGAGGACGAAGTGACGCCGGCCTCCTTCCACATGGCCTCGTTCGAAGGGGCCATGTCGCTCACGGCGGCGACCACCTTCAGGCCCAGTGTCTCCAGTCTGGCGATGACGACGGAGAGCTTCTCGATGGTCATGGCAGCGTCCAGTTCATAGAACAGCGGCTGCTTCCAAGGTGCGCACAACCCACGAACCATGAGAACCTGCAGTAGGATTTCCGAATTCAGATACCGCTGACGCCTTAGAGATTCTGAACATTGAACAAACACACAACTGACATGCACGAATTCCCCATTACCGAGCAAAATATAAAAAGACAATCATGACATGCAATTGTAATCACCCAAACAGAGCAGTGGGAAGACATCTACCCTCCACATTGAGAAGTGTAATTGGATTCCCAGTCAACCGTTACTTTTTATTTCGGTCACAGCTGCCAATTAACCGAAATTTGTCAAAACTGGTGGAGAAGTCGGTACGGCCGGCATAATGTTAAGGACGTAAAACATTACGGTATTAACATTATGTTAAGGACAACATACAATGCAATGGATAAACCTGGTCAAAGTACAAAAAGAAGTGAACACAATTTATTTATGTGATTGGGTAAGCACGTTAAAGTTGCTATGCATTAATGCATTGCTTAATGCCAATCACCGGCCAAAAGTTGGGAAATAGGTTAATTGAGGGTGAAAATTATCTAACAAACAATGAGAACGTCGTAAACATGCAACAGTCCCTGGCTCATCGTCAGAAAGTACACATTTCATACCTGGAGCTTAGATGCCGCCAGCACCTGGTCCGCTGCAGCGTCATAACAGCGTCTACTGTCCAGGCTCATCTCGTCGAATGAGATGACGCACAGACGTTGGATGGGCTCCATGGTCTGGACGGCCGCCTCCAGAACCGCGGCGGCAGCCTCCATCACGCCCGGTGTGACCGTGAAGGAGCGTATCCATCGTGACAGCGTCGTCATGGACGGCAGGGGGAGATTTAGCACGTTGCTGACATAAGCGAAGGCCTTCTTCGAGATGCAGCGCAGGCCCAGCGCTCTAGCGACGGCCTTGGCCCCCCAACAGGTTCGGCGCCCAGTGGCCGCTTGGCGCACCTGCTCTGCCGACAGCACGCCCGCTTCCAGCAGCTGGTCCAGGGTCGCGGCCTTCTTCGCCAGGATGCTGTTGCGGCGGAGCAGATCAGACTTCTGGCGCCGCCACGCCAGACGTCTCTGACGACAGATACGCTGCATCCGATCCACCTTTCTCTGCAGCAGGCAGATTTCCACTAGAGGCGTCAAAATCCGCACTTCTGCCATAGGCTGAAGCAGCGTTGGGACGTCGTCTACTTCAAACAGATCACTGCAATCGGAAAACAAGGCCGACGCGTAATATATCACTTTTTGCCTTTTGGAGGCGAAGGTGAGTGAAATGTTAAAAGCAATCTTAGTGATTCATTAAAATGAAGAACATTTTGTTGGTAATGAACATACTGTAGCACAGTAAGTATAATCACAGTACAAAGAACAATAAGAATATATTTTGATCAGACATACTTTTTCCATTATTTCCATAAATAGGTACACACCAGGATCAACAAGACATGTTGTGAAGTCATACTTTAGTGTGCATCTGCATCAATCATATTTCATAACTGGTTGCAAGACAGATTGAAGATTGGGGTGTGCTTACTTTTGTCTTGTGGTACTACCAAAAATGGAATTTGCACCATAATAACTTACCACATCGGGGAATCAGTATCTGCATCAGCAGCAGGCTCAGCTTCAGACATCTGTAGATTTGGACTTGACCTATCACCAAGCACACTGTCAACAGTCTGCTTCTGCTCCCTATGAGTATGGCGCTGACACCTCTCCAAAGCAGCTGTTCTCTCCTCCCTGTTGCAAAGATGAAGGAAGAGTTACATATAGATCCAATAAGCTATGTTTATGCTATGCTATTGGCAGTAGTGTCAGTGCATTGACAGCATGTTAAACTCTTGGCCAAAATTCTGCCATTGAACTAGAGCTCATTGCCTGTGCCTGTGGAACTCATTGTGGTGAGACAAGGGTTTATGCACCAATCCCTGATGAGCAATAGGACCCTGGTTCATGAAGCCACCCCAGCAAGAATGTAGACTATTTTTTAAATCAGACAAGCAATGGGGATAAACATCGAAATATACATCATTTTTCTACATTAAAATATTCCAACAAGCATTACACATATTATGCCATCATAAAGCTGAAGATGTCAAACTAGCTGATGTAATTTTAAATTTGTAATATTTTAAAGAAGAAAATTATTCTTAAAATTTTACCTCGGGTGAGTTGATTGTTTTTTTTTATAAGTGTTTTTCCAAGCAAGGCTAAGTTACATTTCTTTAACACATTGTTTGTGTTGCAATACAACCAAACTCAAAGCATGTTTTTGGTGGTTCACATTCTACAGACTGGCAGACTCCCATCATTACTTTGAGCCATCACCAGCATAAACTCAATACAACTGACCTAACTTGCTGGTAATCAACCAACTTGATGTTTTTAAATCCAAGTTCTTGCATGGGTTGCTTCAGTCTGCATACTGCAGTCTGAACCTCAGTCTGCATACTAAGGCAGGCATGAACAAAAAATACATGCAGTTAATTGCAGGTAGAAATGTTGTATAAATCAATAAAGATAAATATTTATTATCTATTTATCAATATTTATTTACAATAAATATTCAATTAGAATTACCCACTTGAAACATTGAGCATTTATACAAATAGCCTCAAGCCGGTTGCCAAAGCAAGTAACATAACTTTAATTAAGTGCTTAAAATGAACAGATGACTCATAAAGACATAAAGACATAAAAGATCAGTGCAACTCTGAGCCACAAGGGCCCTTCTTGGTTGCACTCTGTACACTGAACCAGTTGCCCACCAAATCTGCCAATCAGCCCTCCCTGTAATACTGAAAAGCAAGCCCTCTATTCTTATAATGATTGTCTATGCTGTTTTTAAAGATGTTCAATGTTCTGCGACTGACGATGTTTTCTGGCAGCTGGTTCCAGTGTTCCACTACCCTGTTGGTGAAGAAAGTTTGCCTTAACCTTGTTCTGCTGTGGTTAATTTTAATTTTGAATTTATGACCTCTAATTGCATCATTTCTGTTAAATTCAAACATTTCCCCAAGGTATGCCCTCTCCAGACCATTGACAAATTTAAAGACCTCGATGAGATCTCCTCTCAGCCTTCTATATCTAAGTGAAAACATATTCAATTTCTTCAATCTTTCCTCATATGCCAGGTTGCTTATGCCATTAACCATTTTTGTAGCCCTCTTTTGTACTCTCTCTAAAAGCCAACAATCTTTTTCATAGCTAGGAGACCAAGCTTGGATGCAGTATTCCAAATGTGGCCTGACGTATGCACAGTAAAGCTTCCTGATCACTTCCTCACTTCTGTATGATACATTCCTATTTATTGCCCCGAGCATTCTCAGTGCCTTCTTCCTGGCTTCCTTGGTCTGTTCTGATGCCCCCAATTTTGTGTTTAGAATAACACCTAAATCCTTCTCCTGTTGAGTCACTGATAGCACTTGGCCACCCATCAAGTATGGAGCCTTCATATGCTGCTTACCTACATGCATGATTTTGCACTTATCAAAGTTAAATTTCATTTGCCATTCTTCGGACCACTTCACAAGTTCGTCTAAGTCTTTTTGCAGCGAGATATGCTCATCCTGACCTGTTATTGCCCTAAAGACCTTCAAATCATCTGCAAATTTCAAAACTTTACTGCTTAGGCCACTTTCAATGTTATTTACAAATATAATGAACAGTAATGGCCCTAGTACTGACCCCTGGGAGACTCCACTAAGAACATTTTGCCATGATGACTTTGTACCATTTAGCATCACTCTTTGCTGTCTATCTGAAAGCCACAACTCTATCCATTTTAAGATGCTACCTGCAATACCATGGGACTGAAGCTGTATCATTAACCGTTTATGGGGTACCTTGTCAAAGGCCTTACTAAAGTCAAGATATGCTACATCAACCTGATTTCCCTGATCAAATTGTTCTGTGGCGAAGTTCAAAAAGTCCAAGAGGTTTGTGAGACACGATCGTCCTTTTCTAAATCCATGTTGAGTATCTTGAATCAATCTGCTACCTTCCAGATAACTAACTATTCTATCCTTGATAATTGATTCGAGTACCTTGCAGACTAGGGATGTGAGACTTATTGGCCTATAGTTTTCAACTTTCCCTCTTTCTCCTTTCTTGAAAA
The DNA here is from genome assembly GCA_034440575.1 of Imbricaverruca yamaguchii. Classification (NCBI taxonomy): domain Eukaryota; kingdom Metazoa; phylum Arthropoda; class Thecostraca; family Neoverrucidae; genus Imbricaverruca; species Imbricaverruca yamaguchii. The sequence goes on from JAOTOL010000997.1 coordinate 85,505, forward strand.
TAGGAACTACATTTGCCCTTTTCCAATCGGTTGGAATTTCATTATGTGAACCTGATCTACAAAATATTATACTAAGTTGAAATGCCAGTTCCTTTTCAGTTTCCCGCAACACCCTAGCATAAATATCATCAGGTCCTGCTGCCTTATTTGGCTTTATTTTCCTGATATGATTGTAAACAACATCACTACCAATGAAATCAACATCATTTGTCAGATCCCATGTATCTGAACTATGGTGTACGGTCGGCAGATTGGTCATATCTTCCAATGTAAACACTGATTTGAACTGCTTGCTCAGCTCCTCAACCATCTCACTATCCTCACCCAATGTAGTCCCATTTACTTCCAGTGGACCAATTGTGTTAGAAACTTTACTCAGCTTGTAGAAACTAAAGAACTTTTTACTGTCCCCATTACAGTTTCTAGCTAAATCCAGTTCCTTTGCTCGCTTTGCTGCTCTGGTTTTTTGCTTCACAGTGTCTCTAGCTTTTCGATACGCCTTTAGATTAATGACATTTGAGGCTTCTTTAAAAATTCTAAATGCAGTTTTCTTAGCCCTAATTGCTTTTATCACGTCTGGTGTAAGCCATGCTGGCTTTCCTACCCTTCTTTTGCGTCTTTGCTTTTGGGGGACATGTCTAATCTGAGTTTCCTTTAAGTAAGATTTGAACTTTTCCCACATTTCACAGGCATTTAAATTGGAGAATTCTTCTTCCCATCTGATGGCACTTAAAGCCGCTCTCATGCCGTTAAAGTCTGCTTTGTTGAAATTTGGAACCTTTACCAAATTATCCTTGATAGTTCCCCCTACATGTGCCTTGAATCTAACTATGTTATGGTTACTTTTTCCCAGAGTTTCGCCTACAGTCAAGTCTTGAACCAAGTCACTTAAATCCGAGAATACAAGGTCCAAGAATGAACCATGCCTGGTAGGTTCCGATACAAACTGGTGTAAGAACAGGTCTTCTTCAAGGCATTTCCTGAACATTTTGCACGATGGGGAGCCAACACCAGCATTTTCATCACCTTTTAGATTAAAGTCACCGAGAATAAGGCACTTCCTCTTAATGTTTCTACTGATTTCCTCACAAATCACCTTGTCAAGCTCCAGTTGCTGAGAATGTCGCAAGGTTCCTGATCGGTAGAAAGCTCCTATCCTAAGAGTATTGCTGTTGCCTTTTCCCACAGTGACATCAAGCCAAATGGACTCCACAGACACATTTTTATCCCCACCTGCTACTTTTTGAGAACTGAATAAGCTATTCACATAGAGCATTACACCACCCCCTTTCATTGCTGGACCCCTATTGCACGAAAACATATTGTATCCCTGGATCTCATAGTCCTGTAAGTTATCTCCAAAATATCCTTCACTGACCCATGCCTCCGTAATACAAACAAAATCCGGTTTCTCCTCAGCAACATAACACTTGAACTCATCAAATTTGGAACGGATACTCTGAGCATTAAACATCATACACTTAACAAATGCTCCATAACCACCTTTGGCTTTTTCATATTGAGGAGTTCTTTTATCACTAGATGAACTATAACTCTGTCCCCTTGAGTTGCTGCTGTCCCTATTTGCAGACTTTGAGGTTCTATTGCCTTGGCTGACACTATTGGAATATTCCTGAGTTGGCAATGCAATTTCATCCCTCCCCACCCCATTTCCTAGTTTCCCTGAAGGACATGCTCATATACTTTGCCTAACACATGGACCCCCTTCTCAGAAAAATGCAGGCCATCCTTCTGATAGAGGTCCCACGATACATAAAACCTGCTCCACTCGTCTACAAATGTAAAACCTAGCTCCTGGCAGAGCTTTCCTACCCTGGTGTTAGCTGCCAGTGCCCTAGAGCTCCAAGACTCCATACCTTGTCGGAATGTTCACGGACGGAACAGAATCTTTGCGTAGGAACAGCTTGGTCTTGAAGCCCATGGACCGTTTCAGTAGGCATGATGGGTCAAAGTCACCTTCCACAAAATGGTTCGAACAGATCCGAGCCGTCTTCAAGTTCATCGGGTCCTGTCTCGCACAAAGTTGCACCCACTGTGCTCTTCTTTTAGCATCTTTCGGAAAATTAAAATACGAGATGTCAGGATTCTTCCTGAACGATGAAGCACACTTAGCCACAGAGCAGTATCCCATTACTACGAGCACTCAGCCTCGGAGCAGAGCTAGTCAAAGACCAGAAAAGCCTATAATATACCGGACGTAGCCGCACCACCGCCAGAGATTTGAAACGACGGTTGTGGTCTGGCGCAGTAAATGCGCAAGAGATGTCTGACCAATGACGTCAGAAATTAAAGTGGCCCTATGGCCGCTGAAGGGACGGCACCCTCCTGGTCCCAATTCAAAATTCAGGTCAAGTTTGGTAGCAATATGCTCAGCAACTAAATACATGTAAAGCTTCATGTAGCAGGTGCGCAAAGTTTGCCTTAAGAATAGAGATACCAAATTAAAGAATTTCGGTGTGCAGGAATGGGAGGTAATATGTGAATAAACATGAAATGTCATACAAAACGTGCCAAACCAGCTTAGCTTACCTGCTTAGAGGTCCACCGGGACCTGACCAGTCGCGGATCCAGATTTAGACCAACTCAGAGAGTGGTTAGAATTTTCCTCCGATTTGTAGAAAACATACTCGTATTTGAACGGCGATCGCATTCGGTGGGTCCGTGAAAATAATATTTTGGTATCAAAGTGTTTTAGGTTGAGAAGAAATGGTAGTTTGGTATAAAAACTAGGAAATCATCGTTTTTGAAGACATGTCTTCGTTCTCTCCAATTAGTGGAGTATCGAAGGGGGCACAGGGGGTAGTTCCCCTCCCCCATCTGAGAGGTTGAGGACCCCAAGAATCGAGTCGGGCTTCGAAAATAAAATTGAACCAATCTTCCTAAAAAGTCCCGCTGACCCTCTTCCAGAAATCCAACCGAGGGTCTTAATAATTTTATTGCGGCCCAAATAGTTGCACAGAGGCACCTGGAAGTGACTCTACAGGCCCACGAAGTCGCACCGAAGCCCATGAAAATCATACTTGGTCCCACAATGATCGTCGTGACCTCGAAAACTTTCAGGGATACCAACAAGTCACCACGACTGGCTGTGTTCATCCGGCCCCTGTCAATGTTCATTGGCAGCCGGGGACGTCATCTGGGCGCTGATTTGGGCTTAGCACATTATAACGACAGCAAGAAATGGTACTTTTCCGCGTACGTTCCTAGCTAACAAGTATACGTGAGTGGTGCAAATTATACGTCATCTGAAAGCTTCTTTCATGGTATTTCGATAATCATGGGAGACTTTCACACGAATGTGTTAGTTATTGTATAAAATGGTGTTATTTAGACCCATGTCATATCCATCGACACTATTTAACTTAAGCGGGCCGAGCGACCCGGTGTTGGTAGCGCAGTTGGTAGCGCGTCGGTTTGCCGACTCGGAGGTAGCCGGTTCGAGCCTGGAGGCCGGAAGCTTTTTGTGCGCGTCGTGGGAACTCCTTCTAATAAGCGACAGTGAATTAAGACACTGTTCACATGGGACGATCTTTTTCATAAAGAGAAGGGAAATATTCTGCAATATTCAATATTCAGATATTCTGCAAGGCTGGGGTTCTGCCACCTTAAATTTATGGTTGGGCACTTCTTCTAATCAGCCAGGCATAGGAAATACGGAACACGTCACCGCTTATGACAGTGTCCAGGCCCACAGTCCCTTCCTCACACGGGCGGCGGAACATCGGGGGTGGGACAGGAGACAGGATCCCCTGAATTTAATCATTTGTGGCACTACGGCAGTGCATTGCAAATATTGAGCTAAAAACTAACGGTTGCCCTTTCCCCTCCCACCAGTACACGCCGACCAACATTAGTCCCTGCTCCTCGAGGTGTGCATATAATAACAGTACATGATTATCAAAGTGACAAAACCAACAATTGTGCATGCTGCCGAACAGTCAAATGACTGGACCCGAGCTGAAGTCAGAGCGATGCCAGTTCTAAGCTCGGCTCCACGCCTTTTACTATACACGGCGAACACACGCCACCAGGACTGCGACAAGCATTGTTTTGACAGGAGCAGACGTTTGCTAAAATATTTCGGTGACAATCCTGAACTTTCTGGAGTGCCGGCGCAAAATTAAAAAATCACGCATTTCGTACCATGAAAGCTCGCTTTAGATTCGGGAACAACTTTGTGGAACCCGTAAGCGCTAAGACGGATTTTAGATGCCCGCATGAGGATTTCGGTTCGATTATCATGCATTGTCAAAGGCTTAACCCGGAACTTGGCAAGATTGGGGAAGCATCCCCGTTCATTCCCCACCGTGGCTTTGCCCATGTTCGCACACCGTTATTCGGCATTTTCAGTCGAAATGAATTGGCTGCGTCGCTAACGCCATGTGAACCAACTTCTGTCATGCATGCAATATTGCAGGGTTAACAGCAATTTCTATGCCAGACCAGCTCGGAAGCAACTTTAATAACAGCTTAATTTGCGGTTGGAATGGAAAATTACCATGCAATACCATAGATCTTTTTAATTAAATGTGTTCTATTTTTCAACTAAAGAAAATATTTTCCTTTCAAAATATCATTTCTTTATTCGCGTCGTGCGACCTGAAATGCCACCCCGGTAGCTCAGTTGGTTAGAGCGCTGGCCTGTGCTGGTCTCCCCTGTCCTGGCAACACAGGGTTCGAGTCGCTTCGCGCGCTCGCGTTTAGCCCCCGGCAGGGAGTGTGAGTTGGAAACTGGCCCGATAAGGCCGGGGACGAGCTACCGGGCGGCCGTGTCGGTGTTATTGACGGCACGTTAAACTTTCGATCAAAATTCTGCCGTTGAAAAGGAATTCGTGGATCAGGTGGTGGGGCGAGGGTTCACGCAACAAGCTCTGCTTAGCGATAGAACCCTGGTTCCTAAAGCTACCCCAGCAACAACTGGGACTAAATTTTAAATAATAAAAATCACGTATTTTGCAGTACAGCACGACATAAATACGGCAACAAAAAAGTTGTTTATCAATCAGACTTTAATACGAGGAGCATGCATCTGAAGAAGACGAGACTGTCAAGATTGAGGAAGGCCCTCACTCCCACTGCCGATTGTTTCTCGGTTGTGTACTCTGTGGTGGAAGTGAATGTGCATTTGGGCGCATTGACTGCGTTCGTCATTTTGCGCACATGAATATATATACATTCCGGCGCCCAACAGAGTGCGTATTAAAACGATATATTGAGGAAGCACAACGCAAGACATATATTGGGAGAAGCAAACACATGAAGCAGAAAAAGAACCGTGGGTTCCTTTACGACGCAATTAACTGCTAGGCCATATAGCGTCGCCAACTTCTCAAACCGATTGGTCGCGGGTGGACTAGGTAATTCCGCTGGTTGCGGGACTCGAACCCATAATATTGCGGTCAAGAGCCCAACACCCTACGGACTAAGCTACCGCGGCTCCACCAAACGCGTGACATAAGAAGTTATCGGTAGCAGGTGCAGATAAGCCACGGTACTTAATGAGATTGCATTGCGACAATACATTACAATACCTAGCATTACAGTACGTACATATCAGGCACCTTATAAAATCGGACGAACTGGCAAGAAAAGATGGAATATCCTCATAGTGATATCTGTGGCTGAGAACAGCTCGACATGCATACATACACAGACTACTCACGAGCACCGTAGTGGGACGATGAGTACGTGTAAACCTACAGGCTACTCTCTACCGACTTCACAAACACAGGCACATATCAGTTGTTGAGCTTGACATACGCTCGGTGCGACTGCAACACGCACGTTTAGTCTCGTGTAATATTTGTGTAGAAAGTCCTGATATGCTGCTATATGATCAACGGCAAGTTATGCACCTACGTCCAAACAATGAAATATTCAAACACTGATCTGAATGTGAAGTATCGCCCAAGTGCGGCCCATACTTCGCAGTCACTGAACAAACTGCTCGGCTTTCCGCTGCTGCCGCTTTGCGAGCTTGACGACGTTCACCTTGTTCACCAGCCCGAGATGAATAAATGTCCGGATCCTCGCAAAGCACTTAATTATATTCTATCTATGGAATTGAATCTGGATTCCAACACCTGGCGGAAACTTTCAATGACCTTTGGATGTCTGCTGAGATTGTTGGGTTCTTGGGCATGGTGAACACAAAACGCTGCATTCATCTGTCTGAATGTGTGGAAGAATTCCTCTGTGGGAACCGTCAGGCCGCTAATGCTTAGGAGGCGAGTCCAGAACGCTTCTCGTGGTTCATCTTCGGGATGCGCAAATGGGTGCCCAGCGATCGGTCCGCTGGTTTCTTTCTGGCCATGGACCAAGCCACATATCATTCCCCCCCCACCGCCACGTTTAGCATTTAACATTCCTTCAATTCACATCATTATCTGATGTGATTTTAGCTGATATTCATTTCTATGGGAAATGAAATCTCAGCAAATCGGCAGTTCAAGTTCATGTGCTGACATCTAGAAAATAAGTAATTTCACTAAAAAATCATATTAATATCATTCAACAAAGATTTTTCAAACACTACGAAAAACACTAATGTTGACAATGACAGTACATGCTATCCCCCACGCCATAAGACTTAAGAGGTTATGTAAAGTGTGGGGAGAATATGGAATAATATGTAAAATATGGAAAGTGTGGGGAAATGGGGTTTTTGGTGACTAACAAAGAACACTGATGTCAAATTACAAAAATATCCTAGCTGAATCTAACCTAAACAACTGATGTTGGACCTCCTAAAACATACTCATGTTCGGTCATCTAAAACCTACTGCTATTGTATGCTGGATGTTGAACGTGATTCACGAAGGAAATGGTAGATCCATTGTACCTTAATTACACACTCGCATCAATTGTGCACCGTATATTAATTAACCTCCTGACATGGAAACTCAGTTAATGGAAGCATACATTTTGTATCCTAGGCTGAATCTGTTATCATTACTCCATGTAGAAAGGGCTGGCCATTATTCTGCTGGAATATCATGATAAAAATGTTAGAAATAGCCACATGCAAATATATGTATTCATTTTGTTCGTATAATTAAACCTGGTTTTGGCTTACCGTGCATGATTGCGTATCCTGTCTTCTTCCGATCTTTCCCTACTCCCAAGTAGCCTTGTTCTTCATTCAACACAGTTTATGGAAAATTATTTTCAGGATACTGGGAAGAAGTTGCTAATAAGCTTCAAGAAGTTCAGTCCATACATCTGTCTAAAAAATTGTCTTCATTGGGGCTTCTTATATATAAATACCAAGGTTTTGGGAATTTGGAGGATAGAATAGAAACAACAGTGTTTTTCCTGAAAAAGAGGTAGGTTAGGTTTGGACTGGGGAAGGATTGTGGTGATAACTCCATTGTGGTGATAACTCCAGCCAGCATTGTTGCATATGTGATATCAAAGATATTCAATGGATGACATTGGTTTGGATACACTGTTTATACATTTAACATTATCCTTCATTACTAATTACCCCACTCAAAGCAACACATTTCGCATTACTTCACTTACGAACTGAAAAGCGTGCATTTGCGCTGGAATACAATGGTCATATCACCTTAATGACTTTCAGAAACATGCATTTACAATTTTTTCTTGAAATGCCACCTCAACTAAAATGCAAATCTTCTTCTGCAGGTGCAATTGTAAAAACCTCACACAGCTCCAGCCTTGCCTCTTTTCAGAAGAGAACATAAATTAGCTTCCAATAAAAATAATCACATTCATGAACAACTCGATCTGAAAATTGAGGAAGCTAAAGAAATGCCTAACTTATCCCAACCTCATTTTAGCTTTGCCTCTGTAAAAATGCGCAAAACGTCACTTGTAAACACTCAAAACTGCAATAATGAACCCTTAAATCACATCTCACACAGTACAGGTGAGAGTGGTCACATTTTAATCACATCAATCAACTTTGCATTGGAAAGGCATATCAATAATTCAAATATTAACTAATAAGTACATATTTCCCTGTAAATTTATTTTAAGGTCTGATATTTTTTTTTTGGCAATTACACCAGTATTTTTAGTGGCTACTAATAATTGGTACCACAACAGCTACAGTGATGTAATCCTGCACAACCACTTTCATGTTCAGAATATGGCACAACACTACAAAACAATTATATGTTTTAAAGTAGCTCTATGTGAGTGGTTAGGTGACTTTGATAGAGAAAACCATCTGAATATGGATACCATCTTCATTTTTTTTAATTCAGTAAACAGTATAATTACTGGTTTGGCCACACAAAAGCAGCAGTAGAGCAATTTGTTCCATGCATTAAGTGTTTGGAAACTCCCTCTTACCCTACTACCACTACTGCCTAGCCATGATACAATGGGCAAGCAATTACCAAATTGTCCACAAGTTGGTGAATGGCACAGTATTGCATGATTACATACAGCACACAGAAACAATATGATAACTGACAGGGGGCCAACGCACATACTAACATTAATCACCAGATTGCATCAATGACATGCTAACCAAGTTGACATTGTGGGTATGAGGCCTTAATTCGCATAAATTGTCTGAGGTGCGTTCTCAATATCAACCGCGCCATGGATAAATTAATTATGGGTATGGTGCCTTTCGTTTCCAAGCCACCAGGACGCTAGCAGAATAAGAAAAAATATTCAAGCTTCAATGAATGACGAATATGCTTTACAACCAACGGGGAAACTAATCGTGAGAAAAGCGCCATAATTGTGCTAAATGAAAGCACCATATTTAGTATATTTATTGGTATAGTCCAAAACTAGAATATAATTCAGCAGTATTCCGGAATAAAAGCGCTTCTGGTATATGACGTCACTTGGCGTAGGTTTTGTCTAGTTTCAACTGACTATACTAGAACAGCCAACTTTGGAGTACCTGTTGTCTCTAGTTATCTTGGGATGAACTGCCATCAAGACGTGGGCACGGGGGGATGGGGGGAGGGGGGGAAGAAAATCAAGATAACTAGAGACAACAGGTACTCCAAAGTTGGCTGTTCTAGTATAGTCAGTTGAAACTAGACAAAACCTACGCCAAGTGACGTCATATACCAGAAGCGCTTTTTTATTCCGGAATACTGCTGAATTATATTCTAGTTTTGGACTATACCAATAAATATACTAAATATGGTGCTTTCATTTTAGCACAATTATGGCGCTTTTCTCACGATTAGTTTCCCCGTTGGTTGTAAAGCATATTCGTCATTCATTGAAGCTTGAATATTTTTTCTTATTCTGCTAGCGTCCTGGTGGCTTGGAAACGAAAGGCACCATACCCATAATTAATTTATCCATGGCGCGGTTGATATTGAGAACGCACCTCAGACAATTTATGCGAATTAAGGCCTTATACCCACAATGTCAACTTGGTTAGCATGTCATTGATGCAATCTGGTGATTAATGTTAGTATGTGCGTTGGCCCCCTGTCAGTTATCATATTGTTTCTGTGTGCTGTATGTAATCATGCAATACTGTGCTATTCACCAACTTGTGGACAATTTGGTAATTGCTTGCCCATTGTATCATGGCTAGGCAGTAGTGGTAGTAGGGTAAGAGGGAGTTTCCAAACACTTAATGCATGGAACAAATTGCTCTACTGCTGCTTTTGTGTGGCCAAACCAGTAATTATACTGTTTACTGAATTAAAAAAAAATGAAGATGGTATCCATATTCAGATGGTTTTCTCTATCAAAGTCATCTAACCACTCACATAGAGCTACTTTAAAACATATAATTGTTTTGTAGTGTTGTGCCATATTCTGAACATGAAAGTGGTTGTGCAGGATTACATCACTGTAGCTGTTGTGGTACCAATTATTAGTAGCCACTAAAAATACTGGTGTAATTGCCAAAAAAAAAAATATCAGACCTTAAAATAAATTTACAGGGAAATATGTACTTATTAGTTAATATTTGAATTATTGATATGCCTTTCCAATGCAAAGTTGATTGATGTGATTAAAATGTGACCACTCTCACCTGTACTGTGTGAGATGTGATTTAAGGGTTCATTATTGCAGTTTTGAGTGTTTACAAGTGACGTTTTGCACATTTTTACAGAGGCAAAGCTAAAATGAGGTTGGGATAAGTTAGGCATTTCTTTAGCTTCCTCAATTTTCAGATCGAGTTGTTCATGAATGTGATTATTTTTATTGGAAGCTAATTTATGTTCTCTTCTGAAAAGAGGCAAGGCTGGAGCTGTGTGAGGTTTTTACAATTGCACCTGCAGAAGAAGATTTGCATTTTAGTTGAGGTGGCATTTCAAGAAAAAATTGTAAATGCATGTTTCTGAAAGTCATTAAGGTGATATGACCATTGTATTCCAGCGCAAATGCACGCTTTTCAGTTCGTAAGTGAAGTAATGCGAAATGTGTTGCTTTGAGTGGGGTAATTAGTAATGAAGGATAATGTTAAATGTATAAACAGTGTATCCAAACCAATGTCATCCATTGAATATCTTTGATATCACATATGCAACAATGCTGGCTGAGTTATCACCACAATCCTTCCCCAGTCCAAACCTAACCTACCTCTTTTTCAGGAAAAACACTGTTGTTTCTATTCTATCCTCCAAATTCCCAAAACCTTGGTATTTATATATAAGAAGCCCCAATGAAGACAATTTTTTAGACAGATGTATGGACTGAACTTCTTGAAGCTTATTAGCAACTTCTTCCCAGTATCCTGAAAATAATTTTCCATAAACTGTGTTGAATGAAGAACAAGGCTACTTGGGAGTAGGGAAAGATCGGAAGAAGACAGGATACGCAATCATGCACGGTAAGCCAAAACCAGGTTTAATTATACGAACAAAATGAATACATATATTTGCATGTGGCTATTTCTAACATTTTTATCATGATATTCCAGCAGAATAATGGCCAGCCCTTTCTACATGGAGTAATGATAACAGATTCAGCCTAGGATACAAAATGTATGCTTCCATTAACTGAGTTTCCATGTCAGGAGGTTAATTAATATACGGTGCACAATTGATGCGAGTGTGTAATTAAGGTACAATGGATCTACCATTTCCTTCGTGAATCACGTTCAACATCCAGCATACAATAGCAGTAGGTTTTAGATGACCGAACATGAGTATGTTTTAGGAGGTCCAACATCAGTTGTTTAGGTTAGATTCAGCTAGGATATTTTTGTAATTTGACATCAGTGTTCTTTGTTAGTCACCAAAAACCCCATTTCCCCACACTTTCCATATTTTACATATTATTCCATATTCTCCCCACACTTTACATAACCTCTTAAGTCTTATGGCGTGGGGGATAGCATGTACTGTCATTGTCAACATTAGTGTTTTTCGTAGTGTTTGAAAAATCTTTGTTGAATGATATTAATATGATTTTTTAGTGAAATTACTTATTTTCTAGATGTCAGCACATGAACTTGAACTGCCGATTTGCTGAGATTTCATTTCCCATAGAAATGAATATCAGCTTACTTCAAATCACATCAGATAATGATGTGAATTGAAGGAATGTTAAATGCTAAACGTGGCGGTGGGGGGGGAATGATATGTGGCTTGGTCCATGGCCAGAAAGAAACCAGCGGACCGATCGCTGGGCACCCATTTGCGCATCCCGAAGATGAACCACGAGAAGCGTTCTGGACTCGCCTCCTAAGCATTAGCGGCCTGACGGTTCCCACAGAGGAATTCTTCCACACATTCAGACAGATGAATGCAGCGTTTTGTGTTCACCATGCCCAAGAACCCAACAATCTCAGCAGACATCCAAAGGTCATTGAAAGTTTCCGCCAGGTGTTGGAATCCAGATTCAATTCCATAGATAGAATATAATTAAGTGCTTTGCGAGGATCCGGACATTTATTCATCTCGGGCTGGTGAACAAGGTGAACGTCGCCAAGCTCGCAAAGCGGCAGCAGCGGAAAGCCGAGCAGTTTGTTCAGTGACTGCGAAGTATGGGCCGCACTTGGGCGATACTTCACATTCAGATCAGTGTTTGAATATTTCATTGTTTGGACGTAGGTGCATAACTTGCCGTTGATCATATAGCAGCATATCAGGACTTTCTACACAAATATTACACGAGACTAAACGTGCGTGTTGCAGTCGCACCGAGCGTATGTCAAGCTCAACAACTGATATGTGCCTGTGTTTGTGAAGTCGGTAGAGAGTAGCCTGTAGGTTTACACGTACTCATCGTCCCACTACGGTGCTCGTGAGTAGTCTGTGTATGTATGCATGTCGAGCTGTTCTCAGCCACAGATATCACTATGAGGATATTCCATCTTTTCTTGCCAGTTCGTCCGATTTTATAAGGTGCCTGATATGTACGTACTGTAATGCTAGGTATTGTAATGTATTGTCGCAATGCAATCTCATTAAGTACCGTGGCTTATCTGCACCTGCTACCGATAACTTCTTATGTCACGCGTTTGGTGGAGCCGCGGTAGCTTAGTCCGTAGGGTGTTGGGCTCTTGACCGCAATATTATGGGTTCGAGTCCCGCAACCAGCGGAATTACCTAGTCCACCCGCGACCAATCGGTTTGAGAAGTTGGCGACGCTATATGGCCTAGCAGTTAATTGCGTCGTAAAGGAACCCACGGTTCTTTTTCTGCTTCATGTGTTTGCTTCTCCCAATATATGTCTTGCGTTGTGCTTCCTCAATATATCGTTTTAATACGCACTCTGTTGGGCGCCGGAATGTATATATATTCATGTGCGCAAAATGACGAACGCAGTCAATGCGCCCAAATGCACATTCACTTCCACCACAGAGTACACAACCGAGAAACAATCGGCAGTGGGAGTGAGGGCCTTCCTCAATCTTGACAGTCTCGTCTTCTTCAGATGCATGCTCCTCGTATTAAAGTCTGATTGATAAACAACTTTTTTGTTGCCGTATTTATGTCGTGCTGTACTGCAAAATACGTGATTTTTATTATTTAAAATTTAGTCCCAGTTGTTGCTGGGGTAGCTTTAGGAACCAGGGTTCTATCGCTAAGCAGAGCTTGTTGCGTGAACCCTCGCCCCACCACCTGATCCACGAATTCCTTTTCAACGGCAGAATTTTGATCGAAAGTTTAACGTGCCGTCAATAACACCGACACGGCCGCCCGGTAGCTCGTCCCCGGCCTTATCGGGCCAGTTTCCAACTCACACTCCCTGCCGGGGGCTAAACGCGAGCGCGCGAAGCGACTCGAACCCTGTGTTGCCAGGACAGGGGAGACCAGCACAGGCCAGCGCTCTAACCAACTGAGCTACCGGGGTGGCATTTCAGGTCGCACGACGCGAATAAAGAAATGATATTTTGAAAGGAAAATATTTTCTTTAGTTAAAAATAGAACACATTTAATTAAAAAGATCTATGGTATTGCATGGTAATTTTCCATTCCAACCGCAAATTAAGCTGTTATTAAAGTTGCTTCCGAGCTGGTCTGGCATAGAAATTGCTGTTAACCCTGCAATATTGCATGCATGACAGAAGTTGGTTCACATGGCGTTAGCGACGCAGCCAATTCATTTCGACTGAAAATGCCGAATAACGGTGTGCGAACATGGGCAAAGCCACGGTGGGGAATGAACGGGGATGCTTCCCCAATCTTGCCAAGTTCCGGGTTAAGCCTTTGACAATGCATGATAATCGAACCGAAATCCTCATGCGGGCATCTAAAATCCGTCTTAGCGCTTACGGGTTCCACAAAGTTGTTCCCGAATCTAAATCGAGCTTTCATGGTACGAAATGCGTGATTTTTTAATTTTGCGCCGGCACTCCAGAAAGTTCAGGATTGTCACCGAAATATTTTAGCAAACGTCTGCTCCTGTCAAAACAATGCTTGTCGCAGTCCTGGTGGCGTGTGTTCGCCGTGTATAGTAAAAGGCGTGGAGCCGAGCTTAGAACTGGCATCGCTCTGACTTCAGCTCGGGTCCAGTCATTTGACTGTTCGGCAGCATGCACAATTGTTGGTTTTGTCACTTTGATAATCATGTACTGTTATTATATGCACACCTCGAGGAGCAGGGACTAATGTTGGTCGGCGTGTACTGGTGGGAGGGGAAAGGGCAACCGTTAGTTTTTAGCTCAATATTTGCAATGCACTGCCGTAGTGCCACAAATGATTAAATTCAGGGGATCCTGTCTCCTGTCCCACCCCCGATGTTCCGCCGCCCGTGTGAGGAAGGGACTGTGGGCCTGGACACTGTCATAAGCGGTGACGTGTTCCGTATTTCCTATGCCTGGCTGATTAGAAGAAGTGCCCAACCATAAATTTAAGGTGGCAGAACCCCAGCCTTGCAGAATATCTGAATATTGAATATTGCAGAATATTTCCCTTCTCTTTATGAAAAAGATCGTCCCATGTGAACAGTGTCTTAATTCACTGTCGCTTATTAGAAGGAGTTCCCACGACGCGCACAAAAAGCTTCCGGCCTCCAGGCTCGAACCGGCTACCTCCGAGTCGGCAAACCGACGCGCTACCAACTGCGCTACCAACACCGGGTCGCTCGGCCCGCTTAAGTTAAATAGTGTCGATGGATATGACATGGGTCTAAATAACACCATTTTATACAATAACTAACACATTCGTGTGAAAGTCTCCCATGATTATCGAAATACCATGAAAGAAGCTTTCAGATGACGTATAATTTGCACCACTCACGTATACTTGTTAGCTAGGAACGTACGCGGAAAAGTACCATTTCTTGCTGTCGTTATAATGTGCTAAGCCCAAATCAGCGCCCAGATGACGTCCCCGGCTGCCAATGAACATTGACAGGGGCCGGTTCATCCCCCCGACCCATCTCGTCCATCCCACTTAAAAGAAATCTTTATATGGTAGCCCCTCATAAAGTTAAAATACCCCAGATATTCCGCGCGCGCTTCAATCGTTACGCATAGGGAACAAATGATACGCGGGCATGAACGAAGAGAGTTGGAGGAAGTGTGTGAAGTGTGGGCATTTTCTTCGTAATGTAGAAAAAAAACATCCCACAGGGTAGGGTGAGATAAAATAAGTTGTTTGATGGCACATGCCATAGCATACTTTAAGAAATTTCTCTGGGTGGGACAACTGGAACAATATATTCATTAATGTGAAAATCTCATCAAGGTTGGTGAATTTTGTCCTAAAAATGTCAGTTTGCAAATCACTAGTGTTCACACCACATAGAATGCTAAAACAAACATTAATGCATAGGGTAACTTTAGTTCATGAAAACAAAAGTGGCTAAGTGTGAAGCATTCTGCAAAATATAACAAGCCAATTATGTACATATACATTTCCCAAACCACCATCAATCACAAAGCCCTGCCCTGCTACTACTGCATGAGGCTAATATACATGTCATACATTCTGCAAATTAGGGTAATCATATTTCGTTTTGTTGAAAATAGCACAGAGGAGACAATGCTGGTCATGATCAACAGACAACAAAATAAGACATCTTTGCTGCTTGGGGATGTTTGCAGGGCAGTGTCATCTGTTGCATTGGCGTTTGTTAAGGATTTTGCCAACCATGGGCATCATGCAATTACACAAAATGCAATGGGCACTGTATAACCACTGCAGTTGATGTGCCCTAAAACCCAAATAACTAACTAACTACACAAAATGCAGGTATGTATGATTTGCCATCGTCATGCTGCTCAGGTTCGGAAAAATTGTGCAGGAACCCTGGAAAATGATGATAGTGCCACAAAATCAAACCGGGATCTGTACCAGATCAAGCTGGGATCCCAACAAATGCAGCAGGGAATGTTAAAAAAAATATCTTCACCTAGACAATCACTTTGAATTGTCCTAATATTGCAAAAACACCTGCAAAACCATGTATGTCCATGAAAAAAATGTGTGGGCCAGAAAGAATTGGACCCTGAAAAGTAAGTTGAATCTGGGGCTCTTAAGCAGGTGCACACGAAAACTATACTGGTGCTTAAATATTGAACCTGAACCAGAATGAATTACACCTGGTAACTCCCTGCCCTAAAAATCAGTAGGGATTAAACATATAATCCTGGCCCAACAGCCACTATGGAGTCCCAAATATCTCTCCAGAGGCTGACATAATTGGATTTTCCTCCAAAGCTAAACATGTGGGGACCCAAAAAGGATTGCACCTGTTCCCCAAAATTTCGCCTGGGGCCACAAGTCACTCCGGGACTCGGAATGGCGACCCAGGCTCAGAAACATTCACAAGTGGTCCAGAATTATTGCATCAAGCCCAGAAAACTTTGTCAGACCCTGACAACTCGTGTTAGGTCCCCAATAACTGATTTAGAGGTCCCAAAAATGAAAAACTTCCTGAGTTTGGGAGAAAAAAAATTGTGCCTCTGACAAGATGTCTCCAAAAATGGCAAAGCTTTACAACGTGTGTTGGGCTATAAGTAAGCACTCTAATTGTTCTCAATGACACATAGAAAACTTTCAAAACATGCCGGAGCTCTTGCATCGCAACCCAGCTGGAACTATGGGGTGTGGACCTAAATAACAGACTATGCCCCACAAAGTGTGACGATGAAAACATGCTGGGCAGAAAATAAACATATCAGGGCCTATGAAAACCTTTGGTCCTCCAGACCACTGTTTACAAAAGGAAAGAAGCAATGCAACATGTGGGGTCTAAAACATGCACTTGGTGACTGTTGGTTATTGCTTTACGACACATCAACAGTTAAGTCATGTAGCGTCGCCAATCTCTCACACCGATTGGTTGCGGGCGAAGAGTAGTGACAGGTGAGACTCGAACCTACAACCTTTCAATTGTGAGATGAACAACTTACCCCTAGGCCACTCGTCCCCCACTTGGTGACTGTGTAGTTATGTTGTGACCCCAAAATACATCAATAAGCAAATAAAATTGAATGTCCTAAAAGAACACTGAACCTTCACTTGTTCTGGTTCAGTTGCCAATCAGTGAGCATATTTAAAATGAAGCTAGGTACATACAGCAATTTTCAGAGAAATGTCTATAAATCTTTTCCATC